>JARYHS010009186.1:78425571-78732681 GCA_031002005.1 Vandiemenella viatica | reverse complement strand
TAGACAATTTAACAAAATCCGAAAATCCTAACTTTTTATATAAAATTGTAGATCTACGGATACATCTGTAGAATTCACAGCACTTGTTGGAAGATTCAATGGTTCGAGTTCTACATTAAACTGCGGGTGCAGCCACAACAATCTGATATTCAGCTACTGGCTTGTAGGGTCACACATAACTATCTTCATTCTTCTTCGTCTTCTTATGGTGCCATGTCCGATTCCGGGTGAAAGCTCTTACCATGGAGGATGTAACCCTCCATGAGAATCCTCCTGGACAGGTGAAGCGGTGTTGTTTCCCGTTACCATCCGTAGTGTTCGTACGTATTATAGTAGCTGGGTATGATTGTGTTTGTTCTGTATAGTGTGTTGTTTGTGTTGTATAAAACTAGAGATGAAGAAGACAGGGGTCGTCATGCTTAACGTCCCCATCCGAATGATGAATCACTATCAAAAGTGACGTATTCCCACACTCCATACACACTGCGGAGAGTTATAGGAATCAGCCCAGTATATTGGCGCTCAAATTGGTGATTATGAATTGTACAGATGGAGGGAAAAATAATACGAACACCTGTGAAAAAGTATGACGTATTTCATACCTGCAGTACAGCCGCGCCACCTGCAACAGAAGTCTGGCACCTAGTGAGCGTGAAGAGGAAGGTATCAGTCTCTCAACAGCAGTCACCTGCGTTGTATGCGTCTATCGAACTGTCTGTGATAAGTTAAAATGTCAGACATGTCAGAATTCCAAAGAGGTATGATTGTCGGAGCGCGCTTAAGTGGAGCATCGGCTACGGAAACATCAAATCTTTTGGGGTTTGCAAGGAGAACGGTATCAGCCGTTATGACGAAAGCGTACACGAAAGAGGATAAGACGGCGCCTTCAAAGCACAACAGTGGCCGAAAGTCAAAGCTTACTGATAGGGATAGACGAGCCTTGAAGCGCATAGTAGCCCGAATACACAAGGAATCGTTATTCTGCTTGGTAGATCAAATCCAATCACTATCTAAGCATTCTAGGTGATCATGTCCGTCCTTTTGTCCAGACTGTATTCCACTGAGAGCGACCGCTTTTTCAAGACGACAACGCCCCTATCCACACTGCT
Source organism: Vandiemenella viatica (assembly GCA_031002005.1). Lineage (NCBI taxonomy): Eukaryota > Metazoa > Arthropoda > Insecta > Orthoptera > Morabidae > Vandiemenella > Vandiemenella viatica. Next base: position 78,731,572 of record JARYHS010009186.1, on the reverse strand, counting down.
AGGTATGTTCAAGCATGGTTCGAAGAACATGACGATGAAGTTGAACATCTTGCCTGGCCCCCTCAGTCTCCGGACTTGAATATTATTGAACATTTATGGGAATATTTGGAGTCCAAACTTCGTTCCCGATTTTCTCCTCCAGAACCATTAAGAATTAGAGACCGTTCTGCAGGAGGAATGGCTTAATATGCCTTTAAATATTGTCCATGACCTTTATGCATCTATCCCACGTCGCATTAAATCTGTAATTCTGTCAAAGGGTGGTCCAACGCCCTATTAATAAAGATTTTCCATTATTTCACAGGTGTTCGTATTATTTTGTCCTCCCCCTTTATATCACCACATCTCCTAACCTGTCTGTCAAATCCCGATGATGAAAATTTCATCCACCACCGAAACACGAACCAGAAAACCCTGTAAAATTACTAGGCACCGCTACAGCTCACTTTCATTGGGGTGAATAATTCATTAGTTGTCAAATTTTTACTGCTTAATGCAACCAGACATTGGATTTAGTTTAAGTTTGGTGCCAACACAACGATGTCACTTTCCAGTTGTTGGTAATTAACCAGTGATTCTGCTAACTCAGTGATCGCAATGATCATTAGTATGTGAACAGAGACAATTATACCTTTCAGTAATCCGACAATACTAATTACCAATGCTCGTTTCACTGAACGAATACCACGAGAATTAAGTACAGTTATACCATGTAGCTACGCACTTCCCCGTCCATAACGTTGATATATTAAATGACACATGAGACCACCAATAACATTTATTTATGGAAAGAACTACTAAGATCAATAGGTATAAATCGCATCAAGTTGCTTCACAGAGAATAGATATAATTCTTTATTTCCACAAGAGGAAATTATAATTATTATGTCCAATGAATACAATGTTTGTAAATCTGTTTACATAAAGCAATTACATAAAATTCATAGGTAATCGGATTATTAGGTATAACTGTGACCAACAACTCGGCAAGCAGAAATTAAAAATTAAAATGGTTACGCTGATGATCTTACCAGCACTTTCAAGCACCCTGCTGATAGTTCCGATGCCCCGCAATAGATGTCACCAGCGCAGCCACCAGCGGCGTGTTGGGTCATTTGAAACGTATGGAAAATTTTGTAAGAGTTCGAAATTTCTGCTGAAGCGTTAAATGGGTGGTTATGTAGCTTCGTATTAGAGGTTAAACATATAACTAACATAATGCTGAAAATAGAGTAGCCTATTAAGGGTTTTTTTCCTTACATCAATCAACACAAGATTTGTTTCAGCTGTTTATATTGTAGCCACAAGAAATTGGTCGATTGTTTGTTAAAAAGTGAGTTACTGGTAGATTGTGTTCCTAAGTACACTGAATATATTACACTGATGAATTCTATCTGGCATGAGCATTGCAGTTGCTTCTTCAGGAAGATATTCTACTCTCTCTCTCTCTTTTTCACTGCCCAGATACGTTCAAGGATGAAAGTAATGCTTTGTCTTACAAATCACTGCTGAAGCCTTATAAATTTAATTTGGATGTAGTATTCCATCACGCATATATGTAATGCAAGGTCTGACAGCTAACGGTATACCTCTAATTCACGAAATAGTATTGTTGTATCCGTACATTATCGGGTGTAGTGGATGAGCATTTTTTTCGTTTTTTTTATGGCTTTACGCCTATTCGAGGTCATTAGAGGTGGGAGGGGATTGGGGACATGGAACGGGAAGGAATTCAGCCATGGTATTTTGAAGGAAGCATCCCGGCAGTCACCTGGAATGATTTGGGGAAACCATGGAAAACCCAAATCTGGGTACCCGGAGGGGATTCGAACCGCCGTCCTCCCTAATGCGAGGCCAGAACCTTAACCGTTCACCCACCACGCTCGGTGTGGATGAGCAGTTCTTGCCTCGTAATCGGCAGGTCGCTGGCTCGAATCCTCGTCCAGTCATCCAGATTATGGTTACCTCAGATCACTTCAGGCGAATTCCGATATGAATCCTTCAAAAGGCCATGACCTAATTCTTTCTGGATTCTTACCCCCGGTCCTTTCCCGCTTATAATAACATAAATGTCGAAGAGGCCTGAAGGCAGAAATAAAAATAAAATACAGTATTATTTCACCAACAACTTAAATAATTTTCCTTTATGAATCCGTTTCGTTCACAATAGTTTACCAGATTTTCTTCGAAAAAAACCAATCATTTAGAGATCAGCATATACGGGTCAAGACTTTAGACAAAACATTGCAGGCACTAGAGACCCATAACGGTTTTCTGTGGTCGTTTATCTCTGCGTCTGCTATCGTTCTGAAAAGTTAGTTATCCAGAATTTGTTTCATTTTATTAAATGAAAATTTATATCGTATCCAGAGTCTGCTTCATACCAGGGACATTCAGCACGAATAGCATCAGCAAACCTATCAGCATCTAACAAGCCATTAACTGGAACCACTACTGCTGTTACTCTAGCAGCATATACCACCAGTGTTCATTTACAAAACTATATCGCTAATTAAATTAAACAACTCATGTTCTGCCATAATATTGCTGTCAGGTTTTACATATTCCCTTGCAAAACATACGTTAATTTTTATGTGTCAAATTCTTTTGTCTAATATAATGATACAACCGATTTGTCGTGAATAAAAAGAAATTAAGATTTACATTAATCGAAGCAGTAATTACAGGTGACAACTACTCGTTAGCTACATTATTTAGTTTTAATTTCGGCCTCATGGTTCTCCCACTTCTGTTTACGATAATTTCTAAAATTATCCATTACTACGGTTGTTTCACTCGAATACATGAAAATAAAAACCTAACTAAAAAGGTAACATTATGTGGAGGCTATCTAACGTGGTCCGTCTAGTCAGAAAATTTTATAGCCTGAAGTAATAACAACGGTAACAAAAATCAACGGACATGTTGCAGAAAAATATGTTCATGCCTGAATTTCGTTGGAATTGACATTTGCAACATTCCTTCCTCTGGGGTCAGTTTGAGGTGGAATTCTACAGACGCATTGTATTTTCATCGCAATTAAATGACAGAAAGTCTCATTGGGTCGGCCGTTTGCTGTCGGGTACAGACATTCATATACTCGTTCACCAGGCTTCGTTGCCCAGAATGTCACTCAATCCATTTTTTGCTGTTTCTCAGAATTAATCCTCATCCGTTTGAAAGATGTTTCGATAATACTTGATCTTCTCGTTTCTTCGCGTGGTGGCATAGCAGTTATTTAGAGAAGATGCTTGTCATAGCAGCTACCAGTCGCGGAAGAGATAATAGGTAAAGTGACAGATTTAGTTTACTTTCAAGGGAATAAACGGTTAATTTTTTTCGTGTGGATACAGTTATTCCAGATGTTGACTTGATAAGAAAAAAATCGCACTTTTATTGCATCAAAAATTTGATCCACCCACATAACGAAGTCGCTAAAATACCGTGGATCATATATTATTCGTCATAGCCCATCTCGCTACTCTCGTAAGGGCAGACCTGAAAGTTTAACAGTCTTCCTTCTTTCATCCTAATGTATAAAACACAAAAAAAAATAACAAACAAGACTTAAACAATACTTGACAGACACAGCGTATGCCTTCAGTCGCATTCGAACCGGCGACCGCCGGAACTTGGGGCCAACACTCCAGCCCTTAAGCTACCGAGGCCAGTGAAAAGAAGTTTGATCCCAAGCTCTGTGTCAGGTCCCAGAATTAAGGCATTTAGGAGCATCACGATGCACCAGTCGCGTAAATTACTTATTTTGCTTATTGAGATTCCAGGCAGCGTCAATGAGATTACGAAATTTTAGTGCAAACTTACTACTAAAAGGAACCGAAACTATTAGGAGCATGTTTGAATACTTTGCGATGTAGCTCTGTCTAAGCTGCTAGTAAAGTAAACGATTCTTATTTCAACATGACAGTCATAAAATTTAGAGTATAAAAGTAAAGATGGCAACTATTGGATCCAAGGAGTGAAGAAAGATATGATAGAAAACTGAATAACGGAAGATATAATACAAGATAGTGCAACTTTCAGAAGATTGATGTAAAAATTCAAAGGTTTCCAGGAGGAAGGAAAAGGTAATAACATATGGACCCAAGAGTAACTAGCAAAGTGAAAGGATGGAGAACAATTGGAATTCAGGAAATGAAGCATCAATATGAATGCACAGGATTATTTTTCGTGGTCCTTAGATGGCCAAAATCGAAGAGAAGAAGATGAAGTATTTTCAGAGTTTGTCATGGTGCTGTAATAGCTCGAGCTTTCTACCACTCTAGTCACCTTTTTAGTAACAGTTGCCATAGATTTATTCAGGATTTAAACCAAAGTGTGTAATCACAGCTTAGTAAGAACGACAGATACGAAACAACACGACGTCAAACTCAATGAAACTAGTGCAATGGAACCATAACCTAGTTATTTCTTACTACCCTCCTTTAGGTAAATAATTTAATATGAATATGGAGAACAGTTTCGGCTTTGAAGTTTCTGGAAGGTTATCGTGTGAAAATGTCTGAATATGTTTTGAGTATGATGTAAAATATTTTTGAGAGTGTGGATATTTCTTTGTATACCTGCTTTAACCTCAACTGGCAGTTCGAGGTAATGACTCCTTTGCTCCGTTCCTCAACTCACGGACCCTTCCCTACATGACTCTCAGGGCTGAATGCTGTGACCATGTAGCAATTTTCGCATTCGCTTGTACGGGTAAGGACAGCGGAGTTGGGATAGAGCAGAACAGCCTTCAGCAGCCTCTGTTAGGTGAACGGGCTATAGTAATTACCAATTTCTTTTAAAATTTCTTTCTTAAGAAGGTATTATGAGGTGCAAAGGTTGCTATTATCATTTGTTTTACAGTTAATTTCAGTCATGAATCAGGTGACTTCCTTAGTCTCAGGGAAATCTCATGAACTGTTACGAATGTAAAGCTTCAGTCACCACGCCTGCTGACGATTCTTTTTTGGGGGAAACTAAGTGTTTCATCTGTCTGCAGGTCGAATAATTTGTATGATAAGTGTAGGTCTATTGGTTGTTTGTGAAATGTGGAGGTCATCTGGCGAAAATTGGGGACTATCCCAGCATTCGCCTAAGAAAACCGCTAAAAAACTGCAATCAAAACGATAGTTATGCGGATCCCAGGTTTTGAACTTGGGAACTCTGTATCTGCCCATTTCGCTGTGGTGACGCTTTAGAATGCGTAGCCATACTGGCCCGCCGTTGCTGTCATCTTCTGGCTTATCTTCAGTAAATACAAATTGTGTTTAAAGTGACGCTTAAAATCCTTAAATTATCTGTATTACTGCATATGATGCACGATTATTTGTTGGAATTGTGAAATTTTAGATTGTTTAAAAATTAATTTAATAACAACAATTGTTGGCTTTCCAGAATAGTACGTTGCCAAAACACAAAGCTGCTGATGGCACTGCTATAACCTTTTAGTAATTTCGCTGTGCACAGACATAGTAGTGATTTGGGTATAAAAAGAGGAGACAACTATACAAAGTCCAAAGTGAAGCTGTACAGTGCTTTACGTTCCAAGGTCAGTTTACAATAAAGTCCGGCTTTAGCAGATTTATCATTGAACTTAATAAATATAATTTAAAGTTGGCCGTCAAATTAATTGTTCATGAAACAATGGTATCACTCAAGAATCTCAGTTCTCAGTTACGATATGTTACATTTAAGACTTACGTGTTTCAGCAATCGTTACGAAACAACTAATACATCAATCTAACTAAAAGCGTAAAACAAACCTGTCAGCTTGGCTCGGTGCGATGATGCGAAGCACTCTGGATCGGGAAGGTACAATGAACCGGACACGATCTCACGTCATGAATCAGGGTGATTGTGGTTTTTAGGCGATTTTCCGCAGTCGCCAAGGCGAATACCATTACGGTCCCCAATCTCCGCCTCACAAACTACACATTTCACCAAAAAAAAAAATATACTTTCACACCCTGAACATGGTTACACGTTTCTGAGACAGATGACATTTCACTTCCCTCCATTAATAACTAAGGAAATGGGGTATCGTATATTTGTTCAGAAAAGGGAAACAAGATAAGGTAGCAGAAATTATAGGCAGCGAAGCAATATCTGAGATGTACATTCGGAAGCTCCTATTGGTGGGATGGCAGCTAGAATGGAACAATCGTGAAGCCGGTAGAAGAACATATAATATGTTTCAATCCGTAAAGGAGAGGTTATAGTTAAAATACCTTCATCCCGCTCCTTGACTGGTGCACTACATTACTGGCCAAGGACCATACAATAGCTTCCTTCGAAATACTGTGGGATCAAGCAGGTGCTAATGTGGAGGACCGAGTTCGCCGGAGCACGTGGTATGTGAATGTGGAATAGCAGTCAGTTTGAGAGAACAGCAACAAGCTTGGCTGCAAGGGAGGAGAATATTCGACATACTACGTGACCAAAGTTTGTAGCATTTGCCGTACGAGGCAGCTGATCTAGACTCAAAATTTTGGAAGGAGAAATTTATAGAAAGGAAAAATCCCGAGCGAAATTACAGGCCACAGATAGCAGAAGAAGAGAATATAATCACAACTTGTGGAAGAATGAAAGCCAATTCCGTAACCAACTGCAGAATAAACAATGAAGCTGGAAGTCTGACTTTCACAACGCCGGATTGACGGAAAATATCCTACTACAATGAGTTACATCAATCGTCGGAGAAGTTTAAGTGTGCTCCAGAGAAGTCATCTTGGGACCGTCTTGGTATTCCAGGAGGTCAACTACGCTACCAGTTCAGGGGGACTCTACCATTAGAGCGCAATCAACAACAACAAGAAGAAAAAAATGAATGTTAATGTAACCGAAGTGCAGTCGTGACAATGGTGGAAATAGTAGTATTAGTAGTAACAGTGGTATTAGTTGTAACAGTAATGTTAGTAGTAATATTAGGAGCAATAACAGTAGTAGATGTACCAGTGGTGGTAGTACCCACTCTGTTTAATAACAGTAGAAGTAGTAGAGACATTTGAACTTGAAACAAATTTTCTCGCATTTATCATTTATAAAGTGAATACGTTAAAAACATATGATATAAATATATATGCATATAAATAACAATGGAAATAAGGGACCAGATTAGATCCTAGGTGCTGGGCTGTGTTGTATATGGAATACAAATAAATCAATGAAATAAATAGTTTCCCCCATTAGTACCTAGCATGACCTGGTAGTAGATTTAAAAATCATGGCGTCTGCAAAGGCTTGTGGCAGTAGAGCCATAGATCCATATTTGACCGTGACAATTATTATTAAAATACATCGATGACAACAGGCCCCAAAATGTTGGGAAAATGTGGTGAAGAAGAAGAACACTAAAACCGTAAAACAAAGTCTCGCTGTTGTCACACTTGCTTATAAATACCACCGTTGTTATGTTCTGATTTTGTTTAATGTCTCTCTGTCTCGTACAGAATTCCTCACGTGCTTGGCAGGTGAAATATCGTTTCATGCAATAATCCCTCACGCCTCCCATACAAGATCACCGTACCGTCACGTTCACCTGCGGAGTCCCGTAGCACCCTACGTCCTCAGAATAGTCGCTCATCACGACTTTTTGCTTCGGATTTCCGAGAACTGCGACCATGCGGCACTATTGTGGAGCGGCGCACGAGGCGAGGGTCGATATCAGATGTCACGCAGGTCTGCGCTCGGTTCCTCAGCTTCCTTTCAGCCGCGCCGAGGAGGCCGTTTGGCGAGGAACGCGGCACGGTGCGGCGATTTACTCTTTTGGAAGGTTCACAAAGCTGCCCCGGGGCAGGTGGAGACAGCAGGTACGGGCTCCGGCTTTGTCAGGCGTCCGCCAAGACGTGTCGCGGGTTGCCGCGTGCCCCTGCAACACCTGCGGAGCGGCAGTCGCGTGGCGTACTGCGAGCCGACTGCTCCTCGGCTTATTCTTCTCCCACATGCACTACACTAAAATGAACGACACAAAGGAGAAAATGTCAACAATCAGAAAATCGCTGTTCAATATCTAGGAATCACTTAATTTATCATACTGACGATAGGAAAAGTTCTTGCTCCGTTTTTCAACAAGACGTTCCTGAATTTATCGAAAATATAATATGAAGTGCCTTATGGTTACGAAGACTTCCGCGATCACTGTACGTATTATCTTTGTTCTACGGGTAGAACCGCGTCAATTTATTAAAACTTGGAGTTTCAGCTACCATGCTCTTGCAGTCCTCTCATGAAAGTCACAGCCCAATGGCTGAAACATCAGGTTTTAATAAATTAAAGAGGCTACACCCAGAGAACAAAGATTATGCGAAGTGCCTTGTTTGATTTCGTATACGCAGCATGATGAACAAAAACTCTCAGATTATGATCACGTGTATATGTAAACAAAAAAAATCTATACTCTTAGGTATATATCTGTAACCGGCTATGTCTGTCTGTTTCTTTGTATAGGCATTACACGTAAACTACAAAACCAATTTGGATGGTATTTTCTCAGTTTGAAAGCTTATGGACTAACTTAAAATCTGCTGTATGTCTTTTGACTCTACGTGATCGGGGGAAATTATTCGTTCATGCAGAGAACAAATTGGTGATAATTGAATCTCCTACGAACACTTCTTTACTCTATCCTTCAAAGATTAGGCTAAAAAAAAAGATAAACACAATGCTCTTTGAATCTGTTAATATTATTTTTCTGGCTAAATAGCTTTGATTATTTATTTCTTCCGGTATTTTTTTTTTTAATGTAGTTGATTAGAGTTTACGGAAAATGTTATTCTAACCACTACATCAGAAATTAACACTTCAATAAGAGCAACTAAATTGTGGAATTTAACTTACGCAAAAGTATATAAAGATACGTCGAAAATGTTTATGCTTTGCTACACCAAAAGAAAAACAAAATACAACCACATTAACATGCACACCCAGATCTGCTAAAGCGAGTCAGCGGGAAAATGTTAGCAACTAATAAATTTTTAGTAACCACACTTCTTGTTTCGTCATTATAGTTTACATAAACTTTCCAGTCACCCGAAGTGGTTTTAGTAGAGATGGGATGGGATTCTTGGAAGGTTAGGTAAAGTATTCTGACTTAATTTTTATTACAATTTAATAAGACTAGAATATAATTTCAAACTGAATTTTTAATCATTTTTTATTTATTGTTGAACCTTTAAATAACAAATATTGCCCCTCTATAATGGCAAATATAGCTTCCATTGGAAGCTGTAGTGGAAATGGGCTACTACATAATATGTGTCATGTAAAGGGATCATTAAATCTGGTTGATCATGTATGGAGTCAAAACGGGTAATCCCAAATATTCTTATGTCAACAAAAACCAATTAGTACCAGAATCTTAAATTGAGTATTATCTTCCAGAATACTTGTTTCGAAAGTGGTGAATTCCGCAATGTAGTAGTATCAGGAGATTAGAAAAATATAATTATTATGTTGTTTCACCAGCTACAAACGAATTTAAAGGTAATTTACAATTAGTCTAAAAATAATTTTGAGTTAATTAATCAATAGCTTCACAGTCACGAAAATATTTCAATAAAGACATGGCGAAATAAGGTTATTTTGAAGCCTAGAATGCTGATTAAGTTATATAGCAAAGCATCGTTGGTCACGTAACGAACATGAAAGAAAGAGGAAGTGTATACTCCCAGATCACATGGAATGTTTCAGTTTCATAGTTACTGCTTCATTGTTCTCCCCGAAACGGTCGTCGATTATCGTGACAAACTGCCAACTTGTCACTTTTTAAAATACTACGAATAATAGTACGCAACATATTTTCCAGAGTTTAGAGCGGAGGGAAACAAAAACAAATGAATGTCAGAATTCAACGGGAATTATCTGATCGGCTTGTTACCTGTCATTGGAGTTATTTATTGGACGGCCTTCACCCAACAAGTGATTCAGACGTGACGTGGCTGGGTGACAGAAGATATTCAAATTGTGCCGGCGATGTTATTTATAGGCGGCGTCCTCTCGTTTCACGGACGTTATTTCGGTGTCGCTCGGAGAGTTATGGAACTTGTTGGGTACGATGACAGCGTCCGTAATAAGAAACTAATGCCCCTTACCCGCAGTGGAATTACTCCACATGTGCACGAAGCATAGTACTGTTCGCGAACCGCTGATAGATTTATAGCTACTTACACGTCGCAATTTGTGCAGCATTTCCCTATAAATAATACAAAGAACACGGGCTGGGTATTTCATAAATATAACGTGACCGGCTCACACGCAAGCTTACACCCGATTGCGGCATGTCAAGGGCTCGAAGGCTGAGTGACATGGTATATGGCGTAGGAATAATTTGGTCTGACGTAGTCTGTTTAATTTCTTACTTGTTACGATATAATGCATGAAACTGGGAAATAAATACAGGCGCTTGTGGAGCGCGAATTTTATAGTCCAACGTTTCCGTGGATTATACTGTGGTTACGTTGATAAATTGCCCAATCTTTCACAACACTTTCGAATTACCAAGTATATAACGTGGCGATAATTATAGCATGATACTGGTAAGGTATCTCAAGATTATTGTGAAAGATTCGTACAAAATAAATAAGCAACTAAATTAACACTCCTGATAAAATAACATTTCAATAGTCAATTTGTGTTGACGATTAAATATTTCTAACAAACGTTTTTCTTTAATTTCAGGAGCATCCTGCATACTCACATCTCCTTTTATCTCGTGTACTTTTGTTACACTTATTTAATTGTGTTATTATCTTACCCAATAGGAGTTTTTGTTGTTACAGGTCATGACAGCAGACCTGATTTGACACTAAGAATTCGCTCTGTAAAGTTTCAAGCATTTTGCTTAGTTGTTCATACACATTTCCGCTAAATAGTTTTCTTTGAGTCAAAAATTATGATCTAATCTCGCTGTCATACGAACTTGACCTTTATTTGACCTTATGAGCTCGCTCTGCAAAAATTGTAAGATTTCTTGTGAGTTTGAATGGACTTATAAGTATTAAACAAGAATAGAAACGATCGCACAATATACTAGATTACTTTACTCACATCTTATCAGAATTAAATTGATTAAAAGAAACCAGTCCACAAATTAATGGTTCGTTGGATCTAACTGACATGGTCATTTTCAACCAGTGTTTCAAAACAGACGACTTGTTACTTTCTTCCGAGACCTATAGTTTAGCGTAAAATCCGTAACACAGAATGATTATAGAATATTTCTAAACGAAAAGATAGCTCTGACAGCGTTAAATTTCGTGTTAAGTATTTGTAAATTTTTTTGCCAGCATCAGGACTTTTCTAATCAAGTACAATTTCACCATTGAAAAACCATACCATTCATAATTAGAAGTAGAAACAAAATCTTACATTTTGCATTTGCCCAATTACTGTCCTCCGTACCCACCCGTATACTGCAGCCACCTTCTGTATAGTTGAGCCGCAAAATTTCTGCTATTAACGACGTTTCAGCAGCTTGCTTAGCTGTTTTCATCTGGTAGTTTATTGAAGCGGATTCCACGAAATATTACAACACCAACTGTGGTCACCTCACAAGTTGCACACATATATGTACAAATGCTCGAATGTTGACGCGTACGAGGCCCACTGTAGACTTATTTGAGGCCTGCTACCAAAGCTGTTCACCGGGAAATAACTTAATTCTCATGTACACCCTCATTTTCTAACAGCCTTATTTCGCAGTCTTTATTCTACCAAAACAAAACATATCTCTTTCCAGTGACGTATGCTTAAATGTTTTATTGTAAAAGTGTTAACTGTCTAAATGTTAGGGAGAGTGTAACAGTTTTACATAAATAACGAATTAAAAAAAAACAGTAGTCTAATATATACAATGGATAGTTAATCAGCGCTATAATTATCTGGAATGTTAACAGTGCGTAAAATATTGTGTTTACTATTAGATTAACTGACCGATGCGAAAATTCGCAAGTGACATACGATTATTAGCAAGGTTGGTGGTTTGTAATAGGATAAAGAACCTGCTCATATGTAGAAATTATTTATTTGTCATCTAAAATAGGCATGTAGAAAAATTCTTACAACGCCCTACCCAACCATTTAGAAATGATGAAATATTTCGCTAACAGAAACAAAAATGTCCGAATAGTTCCTTACTCTAAAACAGTTTTTCAATTTCTCTGTGATATGTGGTGGTGGTATCTACCACTAATGTGATATCACTTTTGGGGCATCCATTAATCACGTGAGATGTTTTCCGAAATTCCGGATTCCCTCTCCCCCCTCTGGTGAGATTTGGCAAGATCTCGGATCATCCCCCTCCCCCAAGATGACGTGAAATTTTGACCCCCCTACTAATCGACTTCGTAGTTTTTGGAGAACTTTTCTTTTAGGTCTCTTGCTTCCGAGGGTGGTTATAAACCCCCTCCCCTTTTCCTTTGGTCGGTTTCCGCGTCGTTTCTATACTTAATAACCCCTTAAAAAGCTCTACTGTCTTTCAAGAATTTCAAAACTTCACGTGAAATTTCCGTCGACCGCTCCTCCCCATTTTGTGAGATTATACCGGACCTCTCCCATGTAATTAATAGACGACATCTAACAGATGCTAGCGAATTCTATCAGCTTAACTCTGAACTATCGCATTCCTGTGACCTTGACTGCTCATAATATTACATTTATAGATCGAATTTCGAAAATTTCTTTGTTAATTAATAATGTTACTAGAGCGGAGAATCTAATCTTTAAAATGATACCTCATTTATCGATTTTTGTTAAGTATGGCGGGAGAAAGATTGGTAAATAAAAAAAAAACTTTTTGCTGTAATATACGTCGTGGCACTATGGCAAAATAAATTTGATGGCATCTTTCCGTAAGTCACAGGTAACACATGTGTAATGTAACCCCTTGTATGTAGTACAGCTTAAGATTTTTTGATCTCAGCTGTGAGGGGGAGTTTCTTCACGATGTACCTGTGTGCTTTTTTCAATTAGCAGGTGGGGAGCGTGTGCCAGGTGGCACGTTGGCGCAAGCTGTGCCTGTGGTGACGCGCGCGGTCCTACACAGTAGCTTGTGCCCGGAAAAGAAAGAGGAGAGGTCTTTGGGCCAGAATAGAATCGCCGAAGGAAACGGTGCGTCTCGGTGAGGGGAGCCTCGCGGGCTATTCAGGTGCACGACGGCCCTCAATAGGACCAGCTGGCTGCATCTTGAGACGGTTGGCTCCCCTCGCCATCAGGTGCGGAGCCCGGCAACAAGTTACACTCCTCACTGCCAAACACTTTGCAGGTCCAAACTCCTGACTGTCGACGTCATCTTATGTCACAGTTTACTGGTATTTACCGAATTATGGACTTTTTTTCTGTCGTCAGTCTTTCGACTTGTTTGATGCAGTGCTCCTTTCCTTCCTATCTTGTGCTAATCTCTTCATCTCTACATACCCCTTACAACCAACGTCCTCAATTATCTGCTTCATTTATTTTAATCTCTGTCATTCTCTACAGTTCTTACCTTCGACTGTTCCCTCCACTAACAAATTAACCAATCCAGTATGTCTGAAATATGACCTACCAGTCTGTCTCTTCTTCCTGTAAGCTTCTTCCACAAACTTCTTCTCTCACCCATCATTTCCAAAACTCGTTCATTTCGTACTTTGTCTGTCCACTTAATTTTCTGCCTGTTCTTCTGTTTCTTTCTTTTTGGTATTCATAAAGTCCATTCTTCGTCACCATACAGTTCTGTGTTCCACACATAGAGTTTTAAAAAGTTGTTTCTAAGTCCTAGATCAATATTTGAAACTAAAAAATGTATCTTTTTCATGAAGGCTCCATTTTTATGGTGCTTTTGTTCTTTTTTAACATCATTCCTGCTTGGGCCATCGGTTTTAATTTTGCTTCCCAAATATCAGAATTCACTTACTTCTCTTAATCCATCCGATCCTAATTTTATATTTAATCTACTGTGATTAGTATAATTTCTGCTACATTTCATCACTTTTGTCTTGGTTTGATTTATATTCAATCCAAAATCCTGCTCCAGTAATTTGTTCATGCCATCCAGTAATTTCTCAATAACCTGCTACCAACACAATGTCATCAGCAAATCGTAGCATACTGATTTTTTTCTCCTTGAACGCTTATGCCACATGAAACTTTTTCTTTTACTTCCTTCATTGCTTCCTCTACATACAATTTTAATATTAACGGGGATGGGCTACATCCTTGTCTCACACCTTTTTTAAATGATGCATGTCTCTCATGATTTTCTACTTTTATTATAGCCACTTGATTCTTATATAGTTCGATTAAAAACTAGTGTTGCCAAGAGAGAATTTTTTCTCGCACACTGAGGGTTGTAAGTGTGAATTAATGCGTGGTATTCAGTCAGTGATCTTGTTTTAACTTTCACCGCCCTTCATGAGCCTCACATTTAGCTGGGTGTGGAGGATGCCAAGCACCAAAAGTTACTTAAGGATACGAAAAAAAAATTCACATATCTATATTATAGTTCCGAAAGTAACTCTGTTTCTCTTTCTGTCTGTTACGTTTACAGGACTATACGGATAAATCAACCTTGATGAAATTGGACAAGAAGATCAATAGGAAGACCATAGGATGCTTTATTTCTGAATAAATAACAAACTTTGTCTTGAAATTTTGAAAACAAACCGAGCTGTTACGGACAGACGTATAACTTGTGTAAATCTCTTTAATGTTGGACTGGTCGATAAGGTTTTTTTCTCTCGCAGTGAGTTTGTGTATTTGATGAAATTTATAGCTTTGTACATCCAAAAGTATGTATAGCGTTTTAGAATATTTATTGTCGGCTCTCCGGTAGCAGCTAGTAAAGAAATAGTTTCCTTTTCTGTTTTTTAATGAGCGTACTGTTAATACTGTTTCTCGGGCTGTTGATATTTTAAAAAATATCGGATTTTCGATATATCGATATTTTAAAAAATATTTATATCGGGTTCGATATATCGAAGAAAAAGTATCGATATATCGACCCCATTATATAAAAACAATGTTACAAAAACAAATTATTTAAAAAAAGGGCGAAGTCTTGTGGCTATTTAATGATAAAGAGTTGTGAGATAAAACAATGGGCTGGAGTCCGATTCGTTCCGTGCGAGCTATGCCGTGTCTGAATTGTTACCATCGGTGTAGGACTACCAATAACTTCCAAATTAAATGTAGTAACAAAGTAAAATTAATTGTGTTTTTTACGCTCCTGATCTTTGTGCAAAACTGAAATTCAAGGCATATAGCCTCATCAAGAAGAAAGCAATTAACCTACAAATTTTCTCTAAGACGTTTCAGCTTTTAGATTGGCATTGTAAAACCACAGGAACTTTTCTTATACTATGGGGATGAAACCAACTATGTGTACCAAATTACCATTTTCTAGGACAACTGGATGTTGCATAGAATTATGATGAGAGAACGTCATAGTTATTTAAAAGAGTTTCAGATCCAAAAAAATTCCAAACTAAGGTGGTGAATGAAGTCAAATTTTGCACCAAAACTCATGTCAGAAACTTCATTGGACATACTTTTCAAGAGCATGAACTCATGTTTTTCCCGTTGTTTCTTCTACTATGAATGGATAACTCCCTACATTAATTGAAAATTTCCCCTTCTTTGATATTGCTTCGCAAATGGGTAACGCATTACCATAATACAATTTTTTAAAGCTGAGATTCTAGGTGGAATGCAGGATTTAGGGCGAGGGGTGAGGGCAAACCGGGGTACTTGCTCTGGGCGATAATATCGTGTCCAACAATGCGTTTGGCAAACAGTTAAAGTGGCGACATCAATGCATTTGGTCAACAATCAAGGAGGCGATTCTCGGGGTCAGGCTGGCAACAATGTTTGAAGAGGCGGTAATCTCTGTTTTTCCCCGGCTTGGAAAAATCCTAGAGCCGCTACTGTCAAGGCAATTCCCTTGGCGTTAATGTTTTTTAAATGCACCAATCTATGATAATAAGTTTTTAGCATAGCGCTTTGTAAAGGCAATCCAAAAGAGGTAGATTCTTTTTTTCAATTTCTTATCTTAATAAATTCGTAAGTGATATAACAAAACTGGCTGTAACATAATTTTGGAGCTCAATTCTTCTGTTGGTATGGAACAAGAACCGTATCCAATTCACGCGAAATATTTAACTGTGGAGTGCCAGATACAGGCTTATAATTTCCGGGTCATTTCTGGGTCTAAAAAGTATTTTAGCGGTATGTTTAAAGAGTGAACAAAAATGCAAATTAATAAAAAATTCTATTTTAGGTAAATATGTTATCTAACGTACATATAGCACCTCTTTTAACTTTATTAATTAAACTATGGTAGAAAGTCAACATCAGGTATTATGAATCAAAAGGGAAAATACTAAACTTAAAACAAAAATTGACCACCTCGTTAGGAATTTTTTACTTTGGTACAAAATCAACATCGGGTATTATTAATCAAAATCTCAAAAATATTAAACCAAAACTGAACACTTCTGTTAGGCTGATTAATTAAAATTAGGCAGAAAATCAACATCAGGTTTTATCAACAAATACAAAATTAGCATTTATCTTTTGCTAAATCAAAATCAACATCAATCCAAATAGATCTTAATCATCTACTTTTAAAATATTTAATATTAGATTTTGCCATTTTCATAAATATTTCTCCGTCACTGCTTTGCAAAACTGATAAAATTTCTCAGCAAGAGTCTTCAGAATTTATTGAGTTTGCAGTTCAGCTTTGATCGAATCCATGAACGTTCTGTTTCACTCTTATTTCATAAATTATTCAACGGACTAAAACTTGTCTCGTAAAAGTCATTGCTTGTTGGAATTGACAAAACAAAACCAACTATTTTTTTAAAATATTCAAAATCATTAAAAACGCTTGTTCTAAAGAAATTGGCCCAGATTTTATGGTTTGGAAAGTCTTTTGGAAGGACCTGAAAAACACGTTTCAGACATGTGAACTCTGTATAAAGGAAGTTAATGTTAACTGCATCTAGAATTTTCAAATTCCCAGAACATTCAAAGAGTATTTTCCTGTCAGTTTCAATTCCTCTGATTTAAGGGACATTCCATCTTCCGGCTGCAAGCATGGGATACTCGGCTTGGCCTCATGACCACCGTGGTGAACTGAGTTTGAGAAAAAAAAACTAGTATACGGAAATTCCGGGACAGTAACGCATAATTCCTGAACACGAGATCAGACACAAAATTCCGGGACATTCTCGGATTTTCCGGCTATCTGGCAACCCTACCCATACCTGGTATATTACGATTAGTTTCTTAATGCTAATACTTTTGCATTGATGGAAGACAAATTTTAAAAACTTTTCAAAATGTCCAGACAAGAATTCTATTGAATATTGAATGAGTTATTTTACCTTTGTTTTTTACTTCTCCACAGGCCCGCCCCTAGCTGTTTGAGCGCCCGCGTGCAATAGCGATTATGCCGCCCCCTGTCCAACTACAGCCAGTGGTGGATCTAGGAAATTTCCGAAACGGGTCAAAAAAACTGTGAGATTGCCGCCCCCATTGTTGCCATCCCCAGTGTCGCCGCCGACCGCCCGTAGCAGCTGTTGAGCTAAAAAAAAAGAAGGTCGCCCGCTAAATAATATGCTGCCTGGCACGCCCCCTTACGGCGGCCCTGCTTCTCCATGTGCTGGTATCGTTCATTGTTTCTTAAAATTCTGTCTATGAAAATGTATTGCATGTGCAACACAGGTAATCGTTTTCCCTCCAATAATAACTTGGAATATTCTACCAGGAAAACGGAAAATAACCACTTATTTTTAAAAAATATCGGACTCCGATATCCAGATTTCAATATCGATATATCGATATATCGTCCTAAAAAATATCACTCATAAATATCGATATTTTTTTAAAAAAAAATATCGATATATCGATATTTTATCAACAGCCCTATTTCTCACGTATCAGTATCAATAATTTTAACACAGCGTCTTCGCTATGCTCGTGTTTAATTTTTTTTTTTCTAACAACCTACGGTAATGACTGCATTTCATGCTCTTTAAAAATTCTTATCAGGTTTAATAAATGCAGATATCATTTATACAATATACTACTTACTCCAGCCTTCTATTCGCGTGTAGCTTTGTTTATCTTTAATACCATTTCAAATTCTTCAGGTTTCTTCCAAGATTCCAGTAATATTTTTTCCCATACAGTTTCACCAAGCGTCAATGGCCATCAGATAATGAAATGCCATTTTAATGTATTCTGTATGTATTAATTGTTTGAATTTCCTTTGACACCCTGTCTCACCGAGATGCAGGGCAGCTTATTTTCCAGAGCCAGTGATTGCTAACTGGCAGGCAATGGTTTATTTCTTGATTAAGCAGCAAATATTTTGTCGGAACTGGATCTCCGTAATATTGTCCTATACCCTTTCAGCCTATTCGTTAATGAGTAAAGGAATATGGAGATCTACATTCACGGGTTCCTCCACAAAATGGAAGGTCTTTACGTTTATTTGTTCTTACACTTGTGTTTTCATTAGGTTGGTGGCATAACCAGAATGCAGCACAAGTTATCCAGAAGTAGACTATACCTCCAGTCCTTTCAATCTTCTTTCACTACTGGGGCCAGCTGCTACCTTTTGTAATTTATTATTGTCACAGGTGGAACTTACGTCTTATATCTGCTTCCCTTCTGATTACTGCAGAAAAAAAATATTTGATTGTGATGTCGTCAAGCAGTGATGTTCTGTTGCTGTCAATTGAAGCTTGGGTTTCAAAATAAAGTGTGTTTGCAGCGAAGAGCCTATTAATCTGTACATCACACAAGTCTTGTCATTGTAATCTGCGGATCGTTGTGGCGAAAGAAAGGTAGAGCGATTACATGCAATTATAACTTCCATTCAGCTGGATAACACATTCCTGCTCTCCAATGTCTTTTTAAATCTAATATTTAAATACAATGTGACGGAGGACCCATGTTAGACTTTTTTTTTTGCTGATGGCTTTACGCCTCCTCGACGTCATTAGAGGCGGGAAAAGAAGAAGGCAAGGAACGGGAAGGAATTCAACCATAACTTTTGGAAGAAATGCCAGGATGTTTCCATTAGGGCTTTTGGTTGTCGTATATTATAGAAGAAATATCACTTCATTTGTAAACCAATATAATTAAATCTTTAATCATTAGATGCTGAAAAAATCTGTTAAATAGTAATTGTAAGATTAAAAACAGCTAGCTATTCCTGCAACAGCAATGATAATAAAAGATATCGCTTCATTTGTGTATTATTTAACCGCTTTCATTTACTGGTTTTCACGATATACTTGAAACCAATCATTAAGATTTAAAAACCACAATCAACTAAATTTATTGCAGAATGATAGGATGAAACTGCTTTTCATTAATTAATTTCTTTATATTTGAGTAGCTGATATCATAAACTGAACACAAAATATTTATCATTGCATCATTCCAGACGAATATATGATGTACAACAGAACAGAGTTTGAAACTGATGTGAAATAGCACCTCAGCTTGCAAGACACCATTCAGATAACAACCGGAGAAAAGTAGCATATTTTATGATTTACTGACGCAGTTCATAGAAGTGTTAAAAGAACCACAAGTCAATAAGAGAAGTGAGAGTGCGAAGAAGAAAGAGAATGGTGGCGTTCTAGTTGAGCTGAAAAAAATCAGAGAGTATGTCTGCAAGTAACCCAAGAGGCGATGTGTGACAGTTGGATTTAAACTATTTCAGTCAATAATAGTGTGAGATATATAATTCCATTTAGATGTAAAGCTGCCCAGATGTACATTGTAATTTCGACATCTTAAAGGAGTTACCTGCTATGTTATTTTATTACTGTAATAACCTTAATAAATTCTGAGTTAACAGGAAAGGAATACTTTATTATAATTAGTCTTCCACCATCTCTGTAACAGCAGAAGGAATGAGAAAAGCGTATTACACTTTAAGATTATTAATAACATTTCTCTACTAAAAAAAAAAAAGTTAACTTTAGTTCACATCATATGTAATGCACCTTTTTTAGTGGTGCCATAAGCAATTACGATATTTAATAAGTGCTGAATGTTTTCAATAATGGATTTAAGATAGTGATACATACATAAATAAGTAAGAAAAATCTAGATCTGCACAAATGCGACAGTTACCTCAAAAGCATCCAATTCTGTTAAAAGTCATATATTTTTTAAAATATACAGTTTCTTTTAAATGTTAATAAATAATTACACCCAGGAAAAGGTGTCGGAATGAACAAAATATGGAATAGAGGCATAGGTTGCTAGCAACACAGAGTAGCGAAAATTTCAGTATATTATCTTTTATAAGCTGTAAGTAAGTTCCACATTGCGGAATGTTACTTTTAATTCAGTTCACCAAGCATCTCAGTGTGTAAGACCATCACAAATCCTGTTCATCATAAATCTTCTCAAACAGTGGACTCTTAAGAATGCTTCCAATTTCATCCCAAACATTCTCAACTAGAGAGAAATTCCGCTGTGTGGCGGGCCGTGAAATTGTGACTGTCTTGAAAGCATTTTGGGGTGAACATATACTCGCGAGATGAAGCCGTCTGCCATCTGTTACTTTACTTTCTATGTTAACTCCCGTACAGGGGCGTAGCTACTATGGGGCTAGGCGGTGCAGTGCACCGGGGCCCTCACGCTCATGGGGGCCCCAAGCATACCTCAAGGGGCCCCAAAGCGCACCTCTAGGGGCCCTCAAGCGCAGTTTAGAGGGCCACGAGCCTTCACGGCAAACTGGCGACCTTTTTTTTTTTTAGCTCTACCGTCGTCTAAGGGGCCCCTGAGAGTACAAGAGCCCCTCACTAAGGGCGCTCGCTGTGCTCAAGGGGGCCCCAACCACTGCTCAGGGGCCCCTAAAGAATAATTCAAGGGCCCTCATCCTCAGTTCAGGGGTCCCATACCAACACACAAAGCAAAAAAAAGGTCGCCCGTCTGACCTGAGGGCCCAACATAAATTTTTTGCACCGGGGCCCTTGTTGACCTAGCTACGCCACTGCTCCCGTAATACGTTTTCAACAAATCTATAGGTAAATGGCATCGTACTTTGCTAAAAATAAGAACTATGTAATGGTATTCATGGTAACATATTAGCAAATAGTAAGGGTCTTTTAGATTTCACGACATTTGGAGGATATAATTGCATCAGCTGTTAATATGTCCAAAGTTCGGATACTCTCAGGTGGTTATGAAATGCATAGGTCTCAAATAAAATATAATTGATGTATTTAACTTAGGCGTAACTATTCCTTAATCCGAAGTGTAACAAGTTTGCATCTGTAGTAGGTTGCTGGATTTAGATCAAATTTGGCTTTGTACTATAACCTGTAATAAAATATTTTTTCTTCCAAGATTAGGTAGTCCTGTATCTCTCAACCCTTATTTAATTAGCGTTTAACAATAAACAGCGTATTTTTCTTCCGCTATACAAGCTTCAATACACAACATATACACTTTAAAATATAAACATTACACAGCTGTTCTCTCAGTATTAATTAGCATTTTATCATAGACAACTCATCATCTATACTATTTTATCTTAGGCAGGTCAGTCTATCACAACACGAAAAATTCTCTATCCTCAAACTTGTCTTGCTTCGATTAGAAAATTTATTCCTTGGAGTCGGTCGGTCTATACATCTCTCGGTATTCCATAAAATAGTATCTTCTGTCAAATATATATTTACATTAATATTAATTGTTATTCATGTTTTTCTATTGCAATAAATATATTACCATCATAGAAGTGACTGTGTGCTGCAGCTCCCTCCACATTGAGTGCTTTGATCATAGTCTAGCATTATCTACAGAGATAGTATATTTTCTATAAGCTATCAAAGATTCGCACATTTCAGTCATTGTTGTGGCATAACAGGAAAATATGTACGGAGGATGTAATTTCGGGCAATCTAGCTTTCATTTGGTCAGAGCCTGCAAGACGATTCTTTACAGCGGTTTGGCTTGCAATTTGCAAGTTTCTCAGAAACTCCACCTTCAAGGATTTTTTTATCTTATTGGGTCCAAAGTTCACATCACAAAGATGGTCTGTTGGTGTTGTGTGAAATGTATTGAAATGATTAAAGAGTTCTACAAATGCCATTGACAGCACCTGTCTCGAATTAATCATGTTACCTCAATATATTTAAACATGATTATCATTTAAACATTATTCCCATTTCTTGACAAACTCATTGCCGCAGTGCTGTTCACCTCTGCTCAGAATAGCATTGAGTTATCTCTTTGCTTGCTTTTCACGCACATTATCGGGATCTTTGGCATGCGTTTTGATACACAGCCTAATCGCCTTAAATTTGTACGTTTGGTAAATTCCTTCTTGGTTCATATGATTCATCATGCTATATGATTACTGTAACACTTTCTCGATACAGTGGACGAATAACAGATTCTTACCAACAGCAACAATTTCTCAGGTCCTAGTTTCGCTTGATTTTACACATAGTTTGTCCTTTAGTTAAGATCCATCATATTTTCTTGCAACCTCTGTATCTGTAATCCACAATCACCTCCCCATTCAGGAACAGTATGAAAAGTTTTTGAAACAATGTTAACTTTAATTTGAGATCTAATCTTACGTATAGCTGCTGGAAGCTTCCTTTTGGATGTGTTAGATAAATTTCATTGTTCTTTTAATAGAAAAGTAACAAATTTCATTATTTGTATTGAAATTTCTGATTTCCTTTTTTTCGTATTTACTTCTTGACACGCAATATATGAACGGAATGCTTTCCTAAGATTTCGATCCACTGCAGTTACTCGTGAAATTTTAGATATTTCTTCAAGGACTTTTGGACAAACGCCGTGTCAGTAAACTAAACTTCTGGTAAATATCGGATACTTCGTTTTATATTTTCTCCGTTTATCACGGTTTAGATGATTGCTAGATATGAGCACATTCTGTCTACCTGAACTGATTGCGTTAGCTAATTATAATATGGCATGGTTGACCAATCTATCTCAGACTGGCCAAACAAACTGGTACTTTTAATTCTGTTTTGTCATGTTACTTTCCACCAATCAGTATATGTATAAGAAAAACCTTGTTTCTTGCAGCCAGTACTTCACTGCAGCGCATGAATTAATCAGAAGATCGATTTAATTATATTTCAGCATCTCACTTACTATCTTATATTTAAATTCCGTGAAGCCCCTGGTTAAATCAATTGATAGCAATGAGTGAGCTTTTACTACATTCCGTCCGTTCAGATTCAAAGAAAATTCCTTGGCATCCTTGGAATTTCAATCTCGGTCTTCCGTGTGATGATTAGAGGCTCTAGAAACTAAACTGCGGGTCATGGCTTTTCGTAATGAAAGCAATGCTGATAGGTGAAGTTTTATTTTTAGTGTTTTCATCAGTTGTATTATAAGTATTACGTAGAAAAATGGATATTGTAATTATTCTGAACTGTAACATTTAGATATTTATCGTAGTTCTATTGCAAAAGATTTTTTACCTTCGTTAAATATTTGAGGGTGCCTTGATTCTTTCATTGAAGCAAAATAAGAAGTTTACTATTATTTCTCGATCTCTGTTCTTAACGCCAGCTATCTTCGCATTTATCGTTTTCCAACTTGTCCAACTGTGTTTTACCCACATGTTTGAAAAAATCTGCTGTACAATGTCTGGTAAAAATTGTGTGAATTTGTATGAGAAACCAACATGCTTACTGTAACTCCTCGTATGAATAAATTTTGTTTCAAAACGACACTATTTCATCTGTACTCCATTTATGTATAACTAATTGATTGATTAGAGAACAAGTGCCACAACAACCACTCATTAACACTTTTTCTTCCTCTAGCTACTAAAAAACTTGGAAGAGCACACTCTTGTCACCGCAACATAGATGAAGCTGTATAAAATTCGATGCTTTTAGTAGGCATATCTGCAAAATTTCACTTACTTTGCTGGTTTAGCACTCTGTCAAAGTTGTTGTTACTGCCTACGTTTCGGCAACCAACCTGGGGCCTTCTTCAGTGCTTTTTCGGGATGATGCATCCGCTGCCGATTAATTTGCGGCACACTGGGCGTTTTGTTTTGGTTTTCCACCACCGAGAGTGCTGCATTTCCGGCAGCAATTGTCCGCTGTTCCAGGGATATCGTTGCCGTTGTAGGTGTTGGGCTGCGTTTGTCCGCGAGCGCACACTCCCGCATTTGAATTAAACCATAGCCGTCCGAAGAACTTTGATAAATACGGAAGCTATAGTTTTAGTCAAATGCGGGTCTGTTCGCTTGCAGACAAAAGCAATCCCACATCTACAACGACAACAACATCTCTTGAACAGCGGACAAATCGCCTAGTGTGCCGGCAAAACGACAAGGTTTGTGCGCAAATTTTCGCGGTTGTTATCGATGTTATCTTGGTTGTCCGGTTTGAAAAGCGTCAATTTATCAAAACCTAACGTTTCGTCCATCATTTTGTGGCCTACTCCATCCATGACAGTCCTCTGAAGAAGGCAACAAAATGATGGCCGAAACGTCAGGATTTGATAAATTGACGCAGTTCAACCCGGACAACTAAGATAATAAAACGACAAGGTGATGTAATCAGCCGTCAACAGCGGATACGTCAGCACGAAATATCCCTGAGGATTGCTTCAGGTTTGGGTGCAGAAACGTTGGCAGAAGATGAAGCTGTTTCGCAGCAAATCTTCCGTGTTTCCTGTCCGGCAGGCCGGATGTTTGAGGGCCCCCCTCTCTACCTACCCACCCCCGCCACCCACGCGCTCCTGAGTTGCCGGTAAGCGTGCCAGGACCCCACGGGGTGGCTCTGTCAGCTGCTACCGGGGTCCTTTGTGCCTTTCCTGTTTACCTTCCGTCCCCACAACAATAGGACCGCCACTGCCGAACCTCGGCTGGTCAATCACCGCCGAGCAGAGCCGGGTCACCGAGGAGCTGTTACGAAAACAAACCAGTGTTTGGGGCAAACGACTTGGGCACTCTTTCGCCACGAGCCGGCACACACAGCCTGGCGTCTCTCCTCTACCCATACAGATTATAAACTTGGAAAATATTTATAACTTACATTTGCCTGTGGATTCTAGAAGACTCTTCGACGAAATTCTCACCTGAATAATTATTTTCCAACGTATTGGTTTCTATTTTTTTCCCCCCCTTATTACTTTCGGCCTGTCGATGTCGATTGAGGCAGGAAAGTACTGGGAATCATTCGACTATGGCATTTTGAAGGTTTTATCCCGAAATTTGCCTACAGTTAATTCGGGAAACAATGCAAAACTGAAATCTGAATGGGAGGACGGGGATTCGAACCTGTGTCCTTCAGAATGAGAGGCTTTATCTGAACTACAGTTCTAACATTTTACTACAAAACCAAGTGCCTCAGTTTTCTTTATTCATATTACTTTTAAAGTCCTATACGTGCTCCATATATAATTTTTCCATATTAGAAGGATTTTAAACTGAAATATTCGGTTTTTAAGAAATCATTATTTTAATATCGCTAATGTGGTTTAGAAATCATTCTTGCTCCGGCTATCAATCATAACTTTACGTCCAAAATAACAGAATGCTCTTATATTTTCTAGAAAATTTGAGCCTATTTTTATATGTAGTCTACTGTTTTTGGTGTTGGTTATGCTACTCTTCATGACTTCTGTCTTGCTTTTAGTCCATATTCTTTTACCATTTTTTTCTCGTGCTATTAAACATGTAATACACTTACCCTTATTTACTGACAGAACAATATCATCAGCAAATCATGGCATTGTTTCTACATGGTCTTTTATAGAACATCCGAGATTTTGTTTCTTCGTCTTGACTGCTTCTTTGACATCAGAAATGAATGTTTCCTTAATATTTATAGTCTCGAAACTCGTAAACATTAGAACAAACACACAAAAGTAGCATATTAGCGTTTTTGGTTATTTCTTTCTGTCTCGGAAACTGGAAAAATACTTCAAAAATTGGTTACAATCAATACCCTCCATCAAAATGTCATTTGAGGTCTTAATCTGCATGTTCTATGTATGTCCATTCTACAAACTCTAAATGCGATAACATACAATTTCTGCAACTCGTAAACATTAGAACAAACACACAGAAGTAGCATACTAACATCAACCACATAAATGCGTTTGTGTTTATTTATTTCTGTCTCGGAAACTCGAAAAATACTTCAAAAATTGGTCACAATCAATACCCTATCCCAAAATGTCATTTGATGTCTTAATCTGCATGTAATGTGTATGTCCACACTAAAAACTCTTTTATATGATAACATATAATATCTGCTGAACGATAAATGATAAGGTGAAAGATCTTCGTGGAGCAGTGAACTTTCTTGTGTACGGAAGTAAGGCTGACTTTTCTCTACGATTTGAAAGAGTTCTCTAATAGGAAGTGCTATCATCGCTGTTCTCTTTCGAGAACAGAGTTGTAAACTGTGTGTCGAGTTAACAAATTCCGGTCTGACGAGGCGCCTGACCACTTCTCAGTGTCTGATCCGAATTTTAAGCAGCTAGCATGGACCACTAACAAAACAGTATTAATTCAGCTGCCATTCATCCTGCCACGTTCATAATTCTAGTCACTACTTTAACTGTCTCAGTTTTGGCGTCAACGCATGTATCTAACATGGTTGTGAATGTACATTTCCGACGTTCTCTGTCACCCACTTTAACAACTTACTGCTCGTCCCATCTTACCGTCTTCACAAATCTCTAGAAAGTTTATCGAGCATCAAGATTGATAGTTGAAGCCCCTCACCAAAAATTGTCTTCTGCCTGATAATCAAATAAACGAAATGACCCAGATTTCTTCCTCAAATCATTTGAATAACTACGTTATGGATAACAAACCGATCGTGGTGGTTGAGCGGTAATGCTCTGGCCTCGTATTAGGGAGGACGCGTGTTCGAATCCCCGTCCGGCCATCCAAATTTTCCATGATTTAACAAAATTACTCCACACAAATGTCCCCATGATTCCTTCAAAAGGCCATCAGGTACTCCCGTAACTAGCAAGATTTCCAGATCTGTCCCCTACAGAATATCTGAGGGGTCAGCTCGTACATCAACGTCTTCCAGTGCCAATATCAAAGATAGGAAGGATCAGTTGGAGGCCAACTTGCCTCAGGAGAGGATACAACGGCTATATGACATCCTTCCCAACCGAATTAGTGCACGTATACACGCGAGAGGAGGTGCAACATCATACCAAGCGTGGTGGGTGAGCGGCAACGCTCTGGCCTCGCATCCGGGAGGTCGCGGGTTCGAATCCCCCTCCGGCCATCCAGATTTGGGTTTTCAATGGTTTTCCCAAATCACTCCAAGCGAACATGGTCAAATTCCTTCCCGTTCCTTCTCTCCAATCCTATCCGCCTGAAATGGTAACGGGCAGTCTGTGAATTAGGGCTTAAATTGGTAGTTTTGGTAATTTATTCGGTGAATATTGTAAGCTGCTTCGAGCGAGAAGATGCGTACGTGCATAAAAGTGCAGACTTTCAAGTGCAGACTTGCGGCAGTCCAAGGTCTGCAACAAAGCGTAGCGCGTATGCATGTACAGTGCACGTGATAGTTCAGGCATAAATACGTGATCGTGGGGTGTCTTGTTCTATTCTATTCTGTGATTGACTATTCTGCCAGCAGCCATGTAAGAGGTAAGACTTGTGTCTTGTCTGTGTGCCTTTCGGCACTGGGCATGCTGTGCTTGCCCATAGTCTTGTCTCGCGTTAGTATTTGGTCAATTAAAGTAGTTAGATAAATTATTCAGTCATTATTCAATCTGTGTAACTTAAATGAGTTGTTTGCCGTTGTTGTCGTAATGTTGTAGCCTCGCGATAATCTTATTTGGTAATGTCGGGTTATAATCAGGATCGTTAATTATTCAGTTATTTGTATTTAATCAGTAAAGCTATCTTTCCATTATTCTAGTAAGAAGAAGCTATTCATTAATTTAGTACGTTGATAACAATTGTATCTACGCTTGCGTATCGTTTCCCTTCCAGCATAATGTTAGACGGAGTTGCGGATAAATGTATGGTTAGGTTTTTATAATTAAAGTATGTTTAAATTATTAGTTGTCGCCTCAAGCATTTACAGTGGTTAGGTTAGAACCCATGTTATTTCAGATAATTATGTGGAAGAGTTTGTGATATATCGGCAAAGTAAGATCTATTATAAGTATATCACTGTTAGAGCAGTTCGGGATCCCTGCTATATCAAAGATCGCCCTGGTGTCAATATCCTTATCCTGACAAATAACATCTCGGTGCCCACAAGAAGTTAATCTGTTATAATCTGGAAGATAGCCTAAAATCCTAAGATGCTTCTAAGAACAACCCCCAAATCAATCTAGCGCTCACAAGTGGACTGCGCGGCCATAATAACCCCCATATCACACATAGTCCGCTACAAAACGACCTCCACGTCAACTAGGCGTAAGCCATAAGGAAACAAACAAACTACCGAGCAGGTAACATTTAATCATATAAACGTCTTTGTTTCTCATCTATATATATCTAAGTTTCCTTATCTTTCTAAGATATCGTATTTTACAGAAAGTTTGATTAATAAATACTTCATATAATATTCAGAAGATTCAATAGAAAAGATAATAAGTGAAATAACGCAATTATTCATATTACCACACAATTACAAACACTTACAAGAAATACTTTCTAAATATTTGTGCTTTCTAGAAATCACAGGATTTGTACCACAATCAGTTTATTGCAGTGCGTTTTTGAAAGTCGATCTACATTGAAAAAACATTAAAACCACCTGCTTAATAGCATATTGGTTGATCTTTGAATCGCAATACCGCAGCGATTCGGCGTGGCGAAGATTCTACAATGTTTAGAATTTTTCTTGACCTTGCAAGGCACCACGCAATTTAAGCGATAATTCTGAGTCCTGGTGGAACGATTCAATGCGGCGTGTTTAAGTTCGTGATTAAATGTTCCTATTAGTACAGGTTCAATTTCATCCGGTCGCCAGTGGGGATTTCACAACTAATTCTAAGAATTAAAGTTATTCATAAAACTAATCACTTGAAGCAGCTCGTGATAGTAACTATACTACTAAAATGAGTAGGAATTACTACCACACAAATCACAAAAGTTTGCATTCAACACACAACTTTATTATCTGGAGAAACACGAAAATACACCGCCGAAGTGTCCACCAGTTACAGTGACCCGTGTAATTGAACTTCTACTCTCGACTGTCGCCATATTGTCTTTGACTCCGTCAAAGATATCCCCACTCACAGATACTCCTCTCGATCGGTGTTAGTTTGATGGTATCGTTACAACCTGTCTGCACCTTAAATTACGAGCCGGCGTTATGTGACCGCCGAGCTGATACCCGATATCGTCCCAGATGTGTTCTATCGGGTAAATATTAGGCGAATCTGGTGGCCAAGACATAAGTGTGAGTTCACTATCATGCTCCTCAAACCAATGTACGTAGAACGATTCTGACCTTGGGGGGCGTCCATAAATTACGTGAGGTGAAATAGGGGGGGGGGTCCGGCGAAATCTCACCAGGGGGGAGGGGGGGGGTCTACGGAAATCTCACGTGAGATTTTGCGAAAAATTTGGGGATAGTAGAGCCAAAAAAAAGGTCTACAATTTGCGCCTAAGTCGAGGGTATTTCGTGAAAAAGTTAGGGTGTGACCTAAAAAAAAAAAAAAGGTCTACAAAAGTTTCGAGTGCGATTTCTAGGGGGGGTCCGGCCAGATCTCACGAAATCTCACCAAGGGGGGGTCCAGAAATCCGGAAAAACACCTCACGTAATTTGTGGATGCCCCCTTGTGTCGTGGATAGTTATCCCGCTGGAAGACGCCATGGTCGTCCTGGAAGACATGAAGCTTGAAGGACGCAAGTGGTCCGTAATAATATATTCGTTGTCCTCAACTGACATTGTGCCTTCAATCACTTCTTCAGGATCTATCGAAGTCCATGTGAATGTCCCCTACAGCATAATACTGCCCCCACCGGCCTGTTTCCATAGCCCGGTGCATATTTCGAGCAGTCGTTCCCCTAGAAAACGGCGTATGGGGACACAAACATCAACCTTACGTGAAACGTTTCCGTTGGTCTTCAGTCATACTTCGTATGTTTGTATCTCTTACAATGCACATATTTCTTATAAGTGTAATTATTTTCTCTCTTGTGTAAGGATGACACAAGACGAACACAACATTTAATTAAAACCATCCATGCCCTAGGCCGGACTCGAACAGGCGACTCCTGCAACGAGAAGCAAGCACGCTACCCCTACGCTGCCGGGGTCGGCTTCCCAGTGTGATTGACAATGTCGTTGGGTCAGCATGGTAACACGTCTGGATCGCCATGCTCATGTGGGCTGAACAGTGTCAATTGTACACTGCCTACAGATCTGCAACAGGTCGCCCCCTTCATGTTTTACAGAGCGGGCAAGCCTTCGACCTCCACGTTCTGTGATGAGGCGTGGACGTTCACCACCTTGTCGCCTACTTGTGGTTTCATCGTCCTTCAACCATTCTCTACACTTGCCCCTTAAAGTAGCACGCGAACAGCCGACCAAACTTGCCGTTTTCGTGTTACTTGTTCCCAGGTGCCGGGCCGTAACAATCTGTGCTTTCTCAAAGTCACTTCCCCATTTGCAACATGTATAGTTGCTAGAATAACACCACACGCTCCGTTTATATACTTTCCTTAATATATCACATACCAGCAACATCTCCAGAGGGTGGTGAGCAGTAGTCATACTGTTTATGATTATTAATGAATATGCAATGTTGTTGTAGGCCATTTTTCCGCAGTTGCCCAGTAAATTAAACGATAAAATAACGCCAATGTAACTATTGTATTTGTAGCTTTATTGCCTTATACGTTTCGCCTCTTGTAGAGGCATCATCAGCGACGATCTATTTTAAAATTTACATTGGGTTTATAAACTTATTATATGATGTTTGACATGATCCTAAATTGATACATTTTCTGCTTATTTACGCTTACTATTTACATTAGTGGTTTTCAGGTTCGTAAGCACACATCTCTGCATTTTAAATGCAGAAGCAAAGTGGAAAATTACCTTCACATTAATTTATCTAGGAATTACGTTATTAGTTTTACCCATCTTATTAAATATGATGTTTGCTATTGTCTTGTGGGGTTTGAGCAAACATCAAATTCAATAAGATGTGTAAAACTAATAAATTAATTCCTAGATACGTCAATGTGTAGATAAGTGGCCACTCAGCTTCTGCAGTTAAAAAGCCGAAATGTGTGGTTACGAGCCTGAAAACCACTAATGTAAATAGTAAGTGTAAATAAGCAGAAAATGTATCAATTTAGAATCATGTCAAACATAATATAATATGTTTTTAAACCCAATGTAAATTTTAAAATAAATCGTTGCTGATGATGCCTCGAAGAGAGGTGAAACGCCTACGGCAATAAAGCTACAAATACAGTTGCATTGGAGTAATTTTATTATTTAATTAATGAATATATTTATGATGGTTTTTAGCTTGAATATAACTTACTGGAGTTAAATATGTTTTGATTTAGGTTGAAAAACATTTTTAGTATACGTAACTAAAAACGCATTTTTAATATTTATATTTGGTAAATATACTTCATCCAAACCATGACCGAAGTCGCTGAAATACTTCCACAGTCTGGCGCGTGGCATGTTGTTAGCTGTTTCGGGTTCCATCGGTGGAAGAAAATTAATTTTTCTTGACTTTTACAGAAAAATAGGACGAATAGTGGTGCGTACCTCCTGATCATAAAATTAAATCTCAGGCGTCACCGCAGTATATATGGAAGGAGGGAACACTCCGTCAACTAAGAATAATCAAATGTTATGGTACCTAAGATACATTCGGAAAAATAGGTCTGCACAGGATTTAACCCCACGATCTTTTACTTCTGTCGTATGCGCATCTCTTATCACTGATATTTAGACATGTAGATGTATTAATTTAGATATTTTCTCTTAGATCCCAAGAGAGAATAGTCTCGGAGATAGGAAGCAATACATATCATTCTTAAGAAAACAATTAATGTTACCAACTTATGATAAGAATATACAGTTTTCAATGTTAGCTAGAAACACAATTACATCACATGTTAGTATATTTCAATGCAGTTTCCGAATACTATTTTTAGTTGCTACATTATTACACAGTTCTAAAAAAAATTAGTGGAATGAATCATAATCTTATCAGTACTTTCCTCTTCAAAACCCAAAACAATTTGTCCTTTCACGGTCCTTCTAACTTAACCAAAAAAAATTTCGCACAGGACAAATTTGGTTCTGTAGCAAAATCTCTTACAGTTTGGATATAAAGTTTTTGTTAGTAATATTTTATTTTCTGCGACTGGATACTATACAAAGAAACTGCAGAAAATTTTACCCTCTCTATACAACTGACCCTGATTTTTACTCTCGCGAATATTGGGTTTTTTCCTGATATTATAGTTACGTATGCATGTCAGCATAGATAATTATTTAGGCTTTTCTACTACAAAAGAGAGTAGGGTGCATTTCTATTGGGTTTGAATTGTAATATTTCTGGTTTTTTAATATTTATACATAAACTGATTTCTGTAAGATGTCTATGAAATGATTGCGCTAATTACTACTTCATCATGTTTTTGTAAATTAAATACGTTCAGTGCTCACTATAAATTTCCTCACAGCCAAACATTGTGAATATGTAGTGAAAATATAAAAAAAGTTCCTTGTTCCTGTTTGAAGAAATTTGTGCATTATTCTTAATGAAAAAGTTAATATTTAAAGAAGTTGCTGGAAATGTTCCTCCTAATTTAAGTTTTTATCTGTGTACACACCTACAAATTTTCTTGTTTTTTTAATTTATTTATTTCTCTTCGACATCATACAATAGCTATTATTTCATTTTTTTTAACAATTTGAAATAATTATATTTTACTTTACAGTAAATAATAATTTATTTTCATTGGACCATCTGTACAGATAGAGTAACATTTAAGATAGAAACAACATACATTTTGCCAGTAATTATATTAAAGTTCCTGTTTATCCAACTCGGTTCAATAACTGATGATGATTCTGAATTTCATTTTCTCCACGTTTGAAGTTCCATAATTCTGGTTCTGTGTAAATCGTGTATTATTTCAGTTTTTACAAACGAGGAAGAGTATTCAAAAGTATTATCTGAAAATCTTTGCTTTTTCCTAGAAAATAACCTTGTCGACATTCAAGATTCTAGATAATTACAAGATTGGTTTTTGTAAATAAACAAAATTCATTCACATAATCAGAGCGAAGATAGTGCCCCGTATCTGTCTGAGGCGACGCTAGCGCCACGTGAAACTAGCAGTGGTGGCGTGCGGTGGAACCAGGGTACGCCTTATTCAGTTCTGGAACAGTTGTCACTTTGTGTTCAGAGCAGGAAGGGAGGGGGATTACGGTTGAAAAATACTGTCTCCAAAACAGAGCCGACGTCATTCTGGGGCAGACAATGGGTTACGGCAGCCGTGTGGGAACAGGGCGACTCGTGTTTAACTGCTGCAGCCTGGCGCCAAGGATTACGAAACACGCCGTTAACGCCGACGAGGAGGCGTTAAAATATTTGCACAGCGGCTCTACATTCGTATACTGCGAAATCGGTGACAAATGAGTGTCTCACCAACAGCTTCTCGCCGTTTGTCTTCATTCGTTTGCAGTTCCTCGTAGAACTTATCCTAAGCCCCTATCATGTATCAGTTTGTGTTTTATAACGTAAGTATAAGTACAAGATCAACCAGAAAAGGCCATTAAATATAATTCTTCGTATACCCGTATTCCGCTAATGATCTACACCTCACTTTATTTATAGGATATATAGGAGAGAGCCGGGCAAAGTGGCCATGGGGGTTTCTGGGGCCATGGGATGGAATCGTAACTTGTGCAACTTAATGCCTTCAGTAACCTTGAGAAGCCCAATCCATTTAGTATATCATCTCTCGAAGTTATTAGAATTTTTGTGCATTTTGATGAGCCTGATGTTTGGTAAGTGGTCAGTTTATGAATTTATTACTTGGAAATCAGATGACATACCACTTTTGATCAAAATTCTTTTGCAACAGTGATGTTTTGCTGTAAATTCCTGATTTGGTGATGGTGATTGCTTCTTCGCGTTGTTAAGATAGAATAACGTTTCTGTAACAGCACCAAACCAGGCAAAGTGGTCACCTACTGTTGTCTGCTGCGCACGGATTATGTAAGATCTTTGCAGATTATTAACATTATACAATGCTTTGAACAGATGCTTTATTATCATGTAAAGCTGAAGAAAGTATATTAATAATAATAAAAAACAATAACAATTAAATTATTTCTGTTTTATGGTGGTATTTCAACGACCGGAAATTTCTTTTTTTTTTCTGTGAGTCCAAAGGATACTGTCGTGCAACAATAGCAGGTAAAAGCAAATGCTAAGGCCGAAACAAAGGTTCTTTCCAGATTTTCACTTCAAGCTCATGTAAAAATGTACTGCAAAAGCAAAAAAAAAGATAGAAAGCACCAATCGCAGAAAATCTAACCCAAAAAGAGTGTTATTTAATGATGACCATGATCAATAATACACACAGTGCCTGTACTTTAACGAAAGTTCTTCAGCTCAGGATCACAAGAACGATCGAGTGCCAAATGTGTTACTTTTGGGCTCACAAACTTTGTGATGGAGTTGAACATAACAGCTATTCCTTCGCGCCCTTTGCTCTTTATAAATATCTATTGTTTAGAAGTTATATAACATTTTTTACACTTTTGCAAATTTGGAGCGTTTTTAATAACTCATTTCTGATTTTTAAGCTAAGTGGCCACTTTGATTACTTTTTGAAAAATTGGTTAATGTAGGTAGTAAACTTAATTAAAATAAAACTAAAAAATTCTGGTATGAACTAGGATAACCTCTGATTTTGATGCCTATAGGTCCATTGTAAGTTACCGTTATAAATCTTCAATCCTTAGCCTGGTCACTTTGTCCGGCATTACCCTATGTTCGGATGCTTATAATATTTTTATTTCCTTGTCTTTAAACTCAATGATTTTACAAATTATAAAAACCATAAATTGAAATAACCAATTAACAACAACAATTAATCAGTGTATGAAATTAATCACGGGTACTGTTAAAATGATTCGTATTCGTCAATTTTGGAGCATCAGATCCGTATTTCAAAATAGCAAATAAATGAAACAGCGTTTTGTTAGTAAATCATGATTACGACGTCCCCATTTGAACCGTAGAAGTTTACAGAATGGAATGTATCACTTGAATCGTAAGACGTATCGAGAAGAGTTTTTGTCCAGCCTGTTGGACATAAAACTAAAAATTCGGATAAGTAATTGTTGAAAATGCTACTGAAAGTAAGGAATAATAGGTACGTTGTGAATAATAAATTATAGTGAAGTAATGTAGTATTTTATCCCCGTTATCAACTTGTATTTAGAGGAAGCAATAAATAATGTAAAAGAAAAAATTTCCATGTGGCATCAGTGTTCAAGGGGGAAAAAAATCAAAAAAAATCAGTATGCTACGATTTGCTGATGACATTGTATTGTTAGCAGAAAGGGCTGAGGATATTGAGAAATTACTGAATGGCATGAACAAAATACTGAAGGAAGATTTTGTACTGAATATAAATCAAAGCAAGACTAAGGTGATGAAATGTAGCAGAAATGATACCAATACTAGTAGATTAAATATAAAAATAGGATCGAATGCAATTGGAGAAGTAAGTGAATTCTGTTATTAAGGGAAACTAAATTACAACCAATGGCCGAAGCAGGAATGATGTTAAAAGCAGAATAGCACCAGCAAAAAGTGCCTTCATGAAAAAGAGAGATCTTTTAGTTTCAAATATTAATCTAGGAATTTAAAAAAACTTTTTAAAACTCTATGTTTGGAACACAAAACTTTACGATAGAGAAACATGGACTTTAGGAATACCGAAAAGAAGGAAAAGTGAAACATTTGAAATGTGGTGCTACAGAATAATGCTGAAAACTAAGTGGACAGACAGAGTAAGAAATGAATGAGTTTTGGAAATGATGAGTGAGGAAAGAAGTTTGTGGAAGAAGCTTACAGAAAGAAGAGACAGGTTATATTTTCAGACATTCCAGATTGGTTAATTTGCTATGGAGGGAACAGTCGAAGGTAAAAACTGTAGAGGAAGACAGAGATAAGAATATATGAAGCAGATAATTGAGGACGTGGGTTGTAAGGGTTATGCAGGGATGAAGAAGTTAGCCCAAGATAGGAAGGGATAGAGGATTGTATAAAGCCAGTCGAAAGACTGATGACAGCAAAAAAAAAAAAAGTGATGTAATTTCGAAATTATCAGCGTCTAATTCTTCGAGCTGAATATTGCACGCTAGCACCACAGAAGGTAGAGATCGGAGGCTTACCCGCTCTGTAAATAAACATAAGGGGCGACTTGTGGCAGATCTGACGGCACAGTACAATGCTAATGCGGGCACAAATATTTCGGAGCACACAGTTCAGCCCACAGTGTTGAACGTGGGTCTCCGCAGCATGTTGACACAACTACATCGTCAGTCATGACTGCCGTGTCCACGAGACCATAGGGATTGGATTTAAAAATGGAAAAAGCGCCATCTGGTAACATTAATTAAGTTTCTTGCTATACCACGGCAATGGTTGTGTCCAAATACGCCATCTTCCAGGCGAACTGCTGTTCGAAACATGCACCACGCTACTAATTCAGGTCGGTGAGGACAGAATTATGCTATGGGAGTCATTCACCTGGGCTTCGATGGGACCTGTGGTAATCATCAAAGGCAGACGAGCGCTGTAGACTTGAAAATTATTGCGGATCATCTGTATCCCTTAATGCATCATGCCTTCCACAACGTCCATGGCACCTTTCAGCTTGACTGTCTGTGTCATAAGGTCATAACCGTGTTGCAGTGGTTTGAGGAGCATGTTACTGAAGTCACGTTGATGTTTTGGTCACCAAATTCCCCTGATCTTAACCCGATAAAACAAATCTGTGAGTATATCTGGTGACAACTCCGCGTCCAAAAATCACACCCATAATTTAAGTTATTAGCGTGACATGTGCGTAGTCATATGGTGCCAGATACCTCCGGAATCCATGACACGTCAAACTACTACTATATTACGTTCCAAAGGTGTACCCTTAAGGTGGTTATAATGTTTTGGCTCATTAGTTTATATCTGCATACATATTATTATGGTCTCCTACCTCGTCGACATTGAGATCATTGGGGGCGGAAGAGTACTGTCCTTTCTGCAGGAAGTATCACAGTTTTTCGCCTGGAGTGGCTTCAAGAAACCACCGGAAACCGAAATTTTGATGGCTGGGTTGGGGATCAAACTAGCGTCCTCTCGAATGTTAGGCAAGACCATTAAACCATTCAACAATCAGGCTCAGTATGATAGAAGAGCTAAATCAGTAGTCTATCTTTCCACGAAGAATTGAAATCCACAGAGGCTAGAATAGGTTTGGTTCAAAATAACTTCTCCTTCCCACTGTACATTGAAGGTGGAGGAAAGAAATACATGGAGAGGAAATAACGCTTATTCTGTGACGGCGCCGCTAAACTCTCGGCTGATACTGCGCATGCGCAGTGGCGGCGGCGGCGGCCATATTACCTATCCATACAGTTGCTATTTGGAGAGAGTATATCCCGAAAACTAAGCAAGATATCGAAAAAATTTATTCTTTATTTTCGATGTTTTTCGTCGTGTTACATAGGAATCCATCATCAAATCTGAATTTTTGCAAAATTTTTCTGCTGCATCTCAACTCACTTTTGAGACAGTATATCTCGAGAAGTAGGCAAGATATCGGAAATTTTTATTCTTTATTTTTTATTTATCTGGTCTTTTTAAATAAGGATACATCATCAAATTTGACTTTGACCAATTGTTTCTTCTCAATTTAAACCAAAAACCTCTCTCATTTGAGACAGAATATCTCGATAACTAAGCAGGATATCAAAAAATATTATTCTTAATGTTTTATTTGTCTCATCGAGTTACATAATAATCCATCATCAGATTGCGGCATCACGTTTATCCTAGAGTCCCTTTGAGGTTTTTGCTCGTATTCCCCGTGTCTGTATGGATAGGTAATATGGCGATCACGCCTCCCCACTCCTCTTCTGCCACGCCGGCGTCACTTCAATCCGTGAGGATGGTCCCTTGCGTCGTCTCCATATATTTCTTTCCTCCATGACAGTGAACTGCAGAGTGTCACAGTTGCGCTGGAATTCTGGAGCACTCTTTGATCCCTGACGACAGCGGATGTCGCCGCGACCTCCCTCAAGCCTCGGTGACCAGGTGTGCGTGCGACTGCGTACGTGTGC
The DNA here is from genome assembly GCA_031002005.1 of Vandiemenella viatica. Taxonomy (NCBI): domain Eukaryota; kingdom Metazoa; phylum Arthropoda; class Insecta; order Orthoptera; family Morabidae; genus Vandiemenella; species Vandiemenella viatica. The sequence continues at coordinate 78,693,215 of JARYHS010009186.1, read as the reverse complement.
GTGAGAGGTACGCGTGTCGGCAGGTGGGAGGCACCGAGTGGAGGGGATGCGAGATTCTGCACAAAGCAGGCGGGCAGGTGGTGGCGCGCAGGGGCGCGTGACCGGGCACGTGCTCCGCATCTGCGCAGGGGAGGGGCGGGCGAGATCAGCTACTGGGGGTTGGATGCCACCCGGCGAAACAACCCCCTGAATGCCCACACAGCGCGCTTTACATATCGGAAGGGGCGGCTGCAGCCTCGGACAATGCCCAGGAAGGAAATGCGGGCGGGGCTGCACAGCTTACCTTGATATCTATCAGTCTGCCGACTCGGAATATGAATGCTGTAATGAGCTAAGGGTTGCTTCTGCATGTTCAGCGTCTACAGTTGCAAGAAATGCCTTTAGCAGCCACAATCAATGCAGTTGGTGCTACAAGAACTACGCTTACCAGGTGTCAGCAAAATTACCATTAGCCTTATAGATCCGTTGTGTATAAGGTCCCCCGTTCGAATTGCGATGTTAGCCGGGATTTTCAATGCCCCTTAAGCCGAACTTCACCCACAGTTCGAATCGCGGTCTTAGCCAGATTTTCAATGCCCCTTAAGCCGATCTTCACCTATGTCAAGAATGCTGATAATTTGAAGTACGCCTTAATACTTCCGTGGTTCGGATTCTATGTTAAATTGCAAGTCTCCTGAACTCGGTAGGAAGTTAATGGGGCTACTACAGAGGTGGATTGCACAGTGACTAAAAATCCTATCACAAAGCCTTTACATATATATATATATATATATGATCGGATTTAACTGTAATTAATCTAGTAGTTTCTTCACTATCCAATAAGTCATAATGTTACCAATTTAATATTTTGTATAAGCATTTTTTTCTGTTTTTGCTTATTAGGATTAAATCCACGAATCTAATTTATTACTTACATTTATTAAAACAATAAATATTCCATCTCTTTCTATTTTTTTCCATTATTTCAGTTTATTGTTTCAGTTAACTAGTAATAAATGTATTTAACTTAGCTGACACAAACGACACAATAGATTTTTATGCTGTGCTGCAATTATTATTTACATAATACTCAATTACCTTATTAACATTGACAAAAACTTCTTGTAAAAATTTTGATTACGCAAAGTGTTAGGAGATAATATTTTGTTTGTTTGCTTCTTCAAAGTTTTTATCTGGTGTAAGAAGGCAATAAGTGAAGTAGCTAAAAATGGGGAAAAAAATGGTTTATAACTGAACTCCTGTATCTTCCATATAAACGCAAACGGACTGGTGCATCCAGATTATTTCGACAATAATAAATATATCGGAGAGAAGAAAATTTTATACGTTTACTTTATATTTAGAGGTGGCCAGCCTCGGTAGCGTAGGGGCTAGAGTACTAGCTCACCGTACCGAAGATCGCCGGTTCGAGTCCGGCCGAGGGCATGGGTGTTTAAATGTGTTGTGTGTGTTGGTGTATTATCCGTCCAGTGGTGTCGATACTTAGTAGCAACAATTCACTAGAGAAAATGATAAACTGGATGAGTCATGATGATCACTTTGAGCTGACTGTATGGCCCCAGTAACAGAATGCCATTAAAATAAAATAAAAAATATTTATAAATCACTTTAAGGGGGAAAAGACAAGGGTTAATCGCATACTGTGCTCTCAAAATGTACTGGACATAATATGTTTAGATTTTTTTACAGTTACTAATTATTATTGTAACCATTGTTCCAGTTAATCCGTCATATTTCAAATCCCCATGAAGCTTTGTTTACAATAAAGTATTATTGTTTCCATGTCTGGAAATAATTACTTATTGATTTATGTACCTGCTCGTGTCTTTTCACAATTTTATATTCTTTATTATGTGGGATGAGCGGATAAAATGCACGGAAGGGATTTAATATAATAATTAAAGTAACTAGAAATTAAGTGAGTAGGGTAATTAGGCTACCAGCGTGGCATTAATTCCGTCGCAATTATATTTAATTAAATTGTGGAACTTATGGTTCCGAATATTAGTGGAATGTCTGGAATAAGAAGTTAATTTAACGAAGCTACCGATTGATTGAGTAAAGAAACCGGGGAAAACCATCATCTTGAGGAGAATAGTTATGAAAGTACGTAAAACAAAATTCTTCAGCAGTGGGTGATGTTATAGAGCATCCAACAATTATAGAACCGGTAGTAGAGAACATTTATCTCACTTGTTTTTCTGGGAAACACATTGATGTCAACGCTTTATGAAATGCGAAATATGAGTCAGGGAGGAAAGAAGGAATAATTAGTATCGTCAAAACAGTGCATTTTGAATAGTCATTTTTAGTCAGTTTAACGATTTAAAGATCCATAACTTTTAAATCTACTGTAGATTAAACTTATGGAAAGGATATGTGTCTCGTTACTTATTTTCGTGTATGTAATAGTGAGAAGGAAGATAGCGAACATTGTACCAAGACCTAAGGTTTTCAATTTAGGAATCTTTGATTTATGTGCGCTGAAAATAGAGGTAAATCAGTAATCTCCAGGACAAAAAATGGTTATCTCACATTTTAGCTCCATCATTTTTTTTTTTTGAAACAGAAAAAAATAACCTCCGGTCGGTTGTAAACCACATACTATATCCTGATACACAGCTCACACAGCTCGTGACTCAATTATTACTACCACTAGTGTACCACACAGTAATAGAATGTTACACAAGGTCGAAAAATAGTGTAGTGTATTGTTATTATTATTATTATTATTAGATTTCAAGTGATATAAATGTCTAAATCCCCTCTCCCTTTTCCTTAAATTATTTTAATCAAATCGAGATGTGTAAACAGATATTGTGAAATGTCTGTCTGGAATACAAACAAAGTAAACAGTTTTAAAAACTGTATGAACTCTGTGAAACAGCAATACATATATGTTACCGTTTATCTTGTTCATATATAGCGCAGTACTGCGGCCATCGTGGTTTTCCAACATAATAATAATAATTTAAAAAACCGAGTCTAACAAATGGAAAATAAATTTGTATAAAAAACATTATATTTTGTCGTTTTGTATTGTTGGACCACGAAGTCATTAAGTCATAGGAATAACTTGTATTTCATTGATCACCTTGAAATTAATCATCTTGAAATAACTGTACGTTGTTGCAAGAAGTTTCAGGAAAAGCTGAAAGTAGCTCATAATCAGAATTTTCAACAACAAATAAAGATTTTTTGATTCTTGTAACTGGAAATTGTATTACAATTACATACGAGAATAGGTGTTAGTAGTGAATTTGATAAGTTATGACTCTTCCAGGACGATGATCACTGAAACCAGGGATTCATTTCTAAGAAAATTAACCTGGTGACTTAAATCTACCTAACTGTGTCATTATTTTAACTTCAATCGTTCAGAATCCGATATTAGTGATTACGATCTGGAACTAATCCACTTGAAAAATTCATATTTGTTTCAATAATAATTCTGTCACTTTGATAATTTTTGCTGTCGGCATCAGCCCTCGTTAGCCGGTGACGGACAGATAAACCTGAATTTGAACATTTTTAAATTTTTGACTGTGCATATACGACCTGAAACCGGAAAGATGAGCATCAACTTTGTTCATATCTACCCGTGCGGAAAAGTAAAGTCTTAGTGTAGCAGGTAAAAAAAATATCTATGGAATAGCAGCGTCGGGTGTACAGACCTGCACGTGAATAGCGCTTAAGAGCCGCTCTTCAGCGTCCGGACTTCACAAGTGTGGAAAAATGCTAGTTGCTGGGTGGAGCTGTGAATGGGAGGCCAGATGAGCACAGTTCTAGTATGCTAATTGGTCTCTGCCTGCGCGACCGGTTATAGTGCACAACACAAAAATCTGGCCGAGATGAACAAAAGGAATCCGGTTTTGACTTCCGGCTGGGCAGGCTGCGTTTTTCCGGCCAGCCGCCACTTGCGTTGCCCAGGTACGGAGTGGAGCGTAGCACCAGGTGGAGAGCCATACCCCGCGAGGGGAGAGATGCCTCACTGCTGGAATCCAGTGATTTCACTGTGCCGACACGTACTGTGTACACATGACCAAACATCACATTTATCACAAGTTTCTGCTACAAACCATAATTTAATTTTTTAAACAATATGTTGTATAACTTCTCACACTCCTAATATTAACACCAAATACCATCGATCATCTAAGCCAAGGCTGCTCAACCTTTTTAACAGTCGGGCCAAATGGACGATCCAAAAATATGTGGCGGGCCATATTTCCGATTTTTGTTTCTTTTAATAAACAATGAGTTTAAAGTCCCAATATTCTGAAATCTTAACTGTCGTTTATTTAAATAATACAATAAATCATCTTTTGCCAAATGAAGAAACAAAATTCTATGTAACAAAAATCTAAAAAAAAAAAAAAAAAAATTAAAAAATCTAGAATAGTTGGTACAATCAATGTGATTTCTGACATTGTTTCTGTTTTAATAATTTTTCTATTTTAGGCATCAGATCAGATGTTGATAGTAACAACAAGTCAGAAATATGGTCAGTTAGAGATACGTAGTATTTATTTTTTGCATAGTTAAGATCTGAAAAAATCCTTTCACAAACATATGTTGATACAAAACGTCTTAAGAAATGAAAGGCCAGGTCAATTATTGCAGGAAAGTCTTCTTTCGGTACTAGTTTCCAGAAATCTGCATAATCTTCCAAAGAATATTGAAACTTTTAAGAAATCTTTCTGCAAAAATTGTTTTTTTTTTTTTTTTAAGCGCAGAGTGATTTTGCAGTGAGTTTCAACGGAATATTGGCAGGATAACTGATTATTTCAGCCAAACGAGATTATGAAAAGATTCACAAAAAAAGTTATATTGTTTTTTACTTTCGAAATTCTGGAATCTGTTTTGAAACGACAGTAATAAGCACCTAATTTTAATTTCTTACTTAGAACAATTGAGGATTACAATCTTGAGGTTCTCTTTCAAATCTTTGGGGAAAACGTCAATATTAATTGATTAAAATCTGGTTCTCGAAGCACAAAGGGACCGCGACGCTGCCGGTGTTGCGAGCAGGAGAGCCAATCGCGTTGCTGCGCGCATCATTTGGTCTTCGGAACAGATTTTCAATTAGGTAGGTATTTTCAAACTTGCTCACGCGGGCCATTTAAAATTCGTCCGCGGGCCTGGGATTGAGCAGCCTTGATCTAAACCATAGGTTCCCAACCATTTTTCGTCTTCAGCCCTCTTCTCGAAAAAAAAAAAAATACTCAACTCCCCCTTTACGAAGAAAAAAAAAATTTACTTGCCACCCTATTTACGATCTGACTCCCCTTCTTTTGATCAATAACATAACTTTTTTTTGCTTATGGTTTTACGCCTCGTCGACGTCGAGTTGATTAGAGGAGGGAAAGGTCTAAGGACAAGGAAAGGGAAGGAATTCGGCCATGGTCTTTTTGAAGGAAGCATACCGGCATTCATAATGCAACCCATAACACTCCAACTACTTTGCATCGTAACCCAGTTTTAGAAACAGTGATTGGGGGGTGACCCTTTTACGTGGAGTGTCCTGTATCGTGTATTGAAAAACAGGGTCAGATGTTTTAAAATAATTTGTCAAAGTTATTAACGATGTTGGCGTATTGTTCATAGATTAACAAATACATACCATGAAAAAACAATAATATTAATACTAATTTTCCGATATTTGCTGCTGATCAGCGATATTAGGTCGCCGCGTTCCGCTGTTGCAAACTACTGCCTTTTATTTTTTAGTAAACAGCTGAATACACTAAATCCTCTTACCTCTCTATATGATGGTGGGAACGCAATGCAAAAGTTTTATGATGCAGCCCTTAAAGCCGGATATAAAAGTGTGGCAGCAGGGGGGCAGCGACTGGTCCTAAACGACACCTAAATTTGCCTTAGACGAGAAGCGCTCCTATGAACTATTCAACGTCCACCGGTAAGTGATACCGGCCCCGTTTGGAATTACTGATCTAAGCTATAAATATACCACTATTTTTACATCGCACTTCGAGAATACCAACAAGAAGGAAAATTGAAGCATTTTAAATGCAATGCTATTGAAAGATGCTAAAATACACTGCCTAACAAATAAAGTGATGCACACAGAAGTAAACAGAATGAAACTTCGCCGGTTGAGATTGTGTATGATGTGATTTTAATGATTAAAAAATCGCACCATGATGGTTTTTTTTTTTTTTTTTACTTATGGTTTTACGCCTCGTCGACGCCATTAGAAGCGGGATGGGACTGGCGACCAGGAACGGGAAGGAATTCTGCCATGGCCTTTTTGAAGGAAGCATCCCAGCATTCGCCTGGAGTGATTTGGGGAAGTCATAGAAAACCAAAATCTGGATACCCGGACGCGGATTCGAACCGGCGTCCTTCTGAATACGAGGCCAGACCGTTAACCGCTCACCCACCACTATCGCATGAGAGGTAGCACATGAGGACGCCAATGTTCGTGACGTGCCGTTGTGCCGCCAGAGTTCCCTCAGTCACTACCAGCCGTGATCTGAAGTCATATCTGATGGCACTGCAGACTGAAACCGAAGCATACGGTGAAATACGCAGGACTCGATCCCTATGTACTTCCCCGATCCAGGATGGTGGAGCCTCAAAGCGCGCAGCTACACTGGCGGGTTCTAGTGTACTTTGTGTATAAATAAATAAAAAATTGTTTTGAATGATTACGGTTTGAAGGGTTCACAAAATTTACAACGTGACCACGTATGTTTGCATCCTCATTCAGATAGCTCAGTAGCTGTTCCAGCAGAATTATCAAAACATGCATTTAAATTTGTTTCCAGTCTAAGTTTCGTTTACCGAGCGTGGTGGGTGAGTGGTTAACGTTCTGGCCTCACATTTGGGAGGACGTGGGTTCGAATCCCCAACCGGGCATCAACATTTGGGTTTTCCATGGTTTCCCCAAATCACTCCAGGAGAAACCCGGTTTGCTTCTACAAAAGACCATGGCCGAATTCCTTCCCGTTCCTTGTCCCCCATCCTTTGCCGCCTCTAATGACCTCGACTTCGACGAGGTGTAAAGCCATAATCAAAAAAAAAAACTTTCGTTTGAAATTACTAAACCATGCAATTCTTAAAAACAAGGAAGTAAACTAATTAAAGAAGAGTCAACGAGAGAGTATTTGTACGGCGAAATTTTTTCCCCTCTCTTTTAGTTTCCATACCTCACAAAAACACTAATACCTCAAGAATAAATGGAAACCATTTCAAACATTATCTCATTCGCTGTATAATGTTCTTAGATACAACAGATTAAAATCTTCCGGCGCAAGATTCAATGATCATTACTACATCATGATTTATTGTATGGAAGGTAAGTATACATCTGTCTCTCATTCTATCTCGTTTCTTTTTTAAATTCGCTCTATGGACAGGTCGGTTATTAAGATAGAGGTAGGATTTTTGACATTGAACATAAATGAAAAAAGATATAGCAGTTATTACAGTACCATGCAGGCAATTATTTTGGTAAGCCATGGAAAACCGAACGAGGATGTCCGGTCTTGAAAACGATCCTTATTCTTCTCGAATTTTAATGTTACACCTTACCCAGTCTCTTTCAGCCTCTCTACCTCTGATGAACTACGAGCCCGAAAGATACTGCACCTCAGGGTCTTCAATCATCTACAGATCATCCAAGATATGGTTCAAAAATAGATCTTTATAGTTCGTCAGCAATAAAATCATTGCGGTCAAGATAGAATAGTTGACATGGAACCTGAAGAAAGTAATAAATGGTGTTTTCATTTACAATTGTAAAGAAAGGGGGTGTTGTCCACTATTAAGGACCGTATATTGTTATTTTATTATTATTATTAATATTATTACTCGTACTTCTCATTCGTTAATTTTTTTTTATCTGTACGTGTGTCTGTCCATGATTTCTGACTAGTTTATGTGTGCGTTTTCTAAGTCTTTTTTGATCTGCTGGACCCAGGGCATAATTTTTAGCTGTTCTATTTACGTCATAATTTTCTGGGTGAGTCTTGTTGCTGAAGTCCATGAATATGTCCATAAAAACTTAATCTTCTTTTCCTGATGTCTGCCACGAGGTTTGAGAATATTTCTGTTGATTTTCGGGATTTAATTCTGTATCCGCCATCTGTTTTTTTTTTTTTCTGGGCCTATAATCGTTCTTATAATTTTGGGTTCTTCTTTAGAGATGTTTTCTAGGTCACCTTACCTGTACAGTGTTAAAGTTTCGCTGGCATACGGTGCTTCAGGATTGATAACTGTGTTGTAATGTCTGACTTTTGTGTATATGGACAAACATTTTTTATTTTAGATGTTGTAGCTCGCCTAAGTATTTGCATACATACTATCTGTGCTGTTTTCTCTCCTCCTGTGGGTTCGAGGATTTCTACCAAATACTTGATATACGGTAATCTCTCAATTTGACCATATTTTATGATAAGATTTTGAGTATGGAGTTTTGTGTAGATGAACTTGGTTTTTTGACTATATATTGATAAGCCTTCTCTTCCAGCGTATTCTTTGAGAGTGTAAGTATGGCCAGATCATCTGCGATTTTAATATCATTCTTGGGCCGTCTGAGTTGTATGGGTTCCAACTTGTTCTTTCTCCCATTTTCCGATGACTTTGTCCAGAACAAGGTTGAAGAACATCAGGTACAGACCCGGCCGATCACCGGTACTGATCTGAAACGGTTCAGATATCTGCCCATTAATTTCACTTTGGACGTTGTGTCTGTGAGTGTTCATTTGATGAGGTTTATCTGTATGATAAAGTTGGAGCCTTGGGCACAGCATAGCGGCCGTTCGTCTTCATTTCAGTATTTAGGAAGTTCTCCGCAGTCCCTAGGTGAATGCCGGGATAGTTCACAATCTCGCCATGTAAACTACACATTTCACAAACAAAAATACATGTCACAGAAAACATGAGTTACAAAAATCACAGAGAGATGACAAGCTTTCCCCATTATTTCAAGAACTGCCAATCCCTGGTTCTATCTACCCAGAACAAATTTTTAATTATAAGCAGTGATGAGAATCAAAGCTTTCCATGATCCGATAAAGTCCATTCACAAATAGTATATATGAAAAGGAATATCTAGTTTGTCACTTTTTTCTACCTTGAGGTTACTTTGTCTCACTCTCAGAACAGTCACTTCGGAATAACTTCCCTTCCTCAGGAGATGACACCGACATGCAGAAGTTTCCTGATTCGATCCACTGCAGCTCCTTCCTCCAGATTTGTTGGAGCGTACGTACTACTTTACATTTCCTCTACTATGTCACCGATTAGTTTAGCTGTTTACTTGATCTTCAGGATGGATCATTGCCTGGTCTGTGGCCGCTGCCTATAGAATCTGTTTCTTTGAATACTTGATAGGCAGAATCTAGACAGTACCGTAATTCCCTATCACGCAGTACTTCAAAGATGCACCTGGCTTGTAATATTTGCTGGCGTGATGCTTCTTGTTTTTAACACGTTTTCGTTAGTTTAACCTGTACGCGTGTAGGTATGATTGAAATGCAATAATTCAATTAAATTTTGAACTATTTTCAATTATTTGAAATTTTACCGTCGTTTTAACCGTTTTTAATTTCATATCTGTGTCTTGGTATTCTCATTACTTTGACGGTAACTACAGAAAAGTTGTTCACACTCGACAGTTCTATCGCAAGAGCATATCCTGTCTGAAGAGCATCATCCTTCCACAAATTCGTGGTGAGCTAAAGGCCTGCCATTTGCTGAACCTTCCACTTGAAACAATTGCAACTGTCAAATTTTCTTTTGCTGGGTGGATTGCGATTCGAAGGTCCATATACAGTGAGTAGTGAACCATTCCAGAGGAGAGAAGAAGATGCAACATTTCCAGCTTTCCACACACACTTGGAAACATATCTTGAGCTCTTCCATCTTTTGTATTGGTGTTCCACCTCTGCTGCTATTCACCCAATAGCGATCTAGTTACCATGGCAATTGTTGTTGCTATTGAACCAGTGGTTTTCTTCGTCTCATCCAGAGTCAGTATGATGCTGCACGCCTTCGAACGTCCAGGACAATACCCAGTGTTCACTCGGAACTGGCAGCTCAAGGTCATGTTCTCCTGACCCTGCTCTTAACACCATCGCCCCCTCCCTTCCTCCATCTCAGAGCTTAACGCTGTGTTTAGGTAGGCGGGTGGCAAATTTCACCTTCGCATGAATGGGTAATTGCAACGTATTGGGGTTAGAACAAACTGACCTTGAACCACCTCTGTTAACTGAACGTGCTATCGCATGAAGGGGTAATTGCAACGTATTGGGGTTAGAACAAACTGACCTTGAACCACCTCTGTTAACTGAACGTACTATCGCATGAAGGGGTAATAGCAACGTATTAGGGTTAGAAGAAACTGACCTTGAACCACCTCTGTTAACTGAACGTACTATCGCATGAAGGGGTAATAGCAATGTATTAGGGTTAGAAGAAACTGACCTTGAACCACCTCTGTTAACTGAACGTACTATCGCATGAAGGGGTAATAGCAATGTATTAGGGTTAGAAGAAACTGACCTTGAACCACCTCTGTTAACTGAACGTGCTATCGCATGAAGGGGTAATAGTCACGTATTGGGGTTAGAACAAACTGACCTTGAACCACCTCTGTTAACTGAACGTGCTATCGCATGAAGGGGTAATAGTAACGTATTGGGGTTAGAACAAACTGACCTTGAACCGCCTCTGTTAACTGAACGTGCTATAGCAAGAAATCACGAAAAACCAAAATCTGGATCACTGACCTGTGAATCGAATGCGGTCCTACCGCATAAGTAACCGGTTCCCTTGCAGCACCTAAAGAGGAAGTTTGCTCTAACGGCAGCTGGTCGACACTGAGCACGGTACCGCACTTACGTGTCACGACCGCTGGACAGCTGGCAGAGATATCCTGAGTCCCAGGTGACGGCAAGTAGATGGTGCGGGCCCGGGTCTCGGCAGCCGGATTCAGCGCCGTCGCTCAAGGTGAAGGCACTGGCGCCAGTGCAGGGCGCGGCCGCTCCTCATTACGCATTCGGGTCGCGTCTCGTGGCGAGGCCCTGCAGCTCACCTCTCCCATCCGCCCACAACCCCCAGGGGTCGCGGCACCTGCGTGGAGGGACCCGCGACGTATTAATCCAGCAGTCGCTGAGATCATACTGCCAGCCTCGTGTCAGCTGATAACAGGAGAGACTATTAATAATTGCGCTTTCATCTCACGTAATATTTTACCGCAGTTATAACTAAGTGCAGCTGAGGAGCCGCTAACATCATATCTCGCGCTGAATGCTGGCATGAATTTTTCACTCTGACGAAAAATACTCAACTACCTTCTGTGTTTGATACTCCACTTTTCACTGTCAATAGTAGGATAACGAGGGAAGTACAGAAACTTGTTCGCACTACACGTCTTGTTTGCAGTAGTTTCACTGTGAATTAATTTATGTTATCATGAAACCTTGCTTCCTACTTGTATGGTATCTATAAAATTTCGATTATCAGCTCAGTAGCTCTAATTCGCAACTTACACATATCAACCGTTTCAGTTAAGTAATAAACAAGGGTCTGATGCCATTTCGAATACTGTGTATTAATAAGGGGCCATCCATAAATTACGTCACACCTTGAGTGGAGGAGGGGTCAACAAGGTGTGACAAGGGGGGGGAGGGCGTGTCATAAACTTTGTGACATCACATGCATAATTTGTGTCACTTTTTGGCTCATGGCGGAAGATGAAGATGATGTTGACACATTGAATGTTCCCAACACTATCGAAATCAAGAATGAAGTGATCATTATGCCAATATAAACAGTATCAAGGAATGGGTTCAAAATCCATGGACATATGATGACTCAATATTGTATCATTAATTCCATTTTTATGTTTTTTATATATTTTATTAAATGTTTGATTTGTTGTTGATACGATTTTTTAACTAGAAATACATAAATCAGTTTGGAAGCGCTGTTTTAATTTATAAATTTAAAATTGCTAAATATGTGACGTCACACCAGGGGAGGGGAGATCCCACAAATGTTACAACCTGTGACATGGGGGGAGGGAGGGGTCCAAAAATCATGAAATTCGTGTGATGTAATTTGTGGATGGCCTCTAATGTTTAGAATAATCTAAAATCCCGGAAAATGAGAGAAGAAATCTGTCATTTGCTTTCCGAATACCAGGAACTTAGACCACACCGAAATTCATAGTGATACTTTCGCGAATTATCGAAAAAATGAAATTTACGACTGAGATGCGAAGAGAAAGGTAAGGGGCCATCCATAAATTACGTCACACCTTGAGGGGGGAGGGGGTCAACACAGTGTGACATCGTGTGACAAGGGGGGGGGGGAAGTGTCATAAACTTTGTGACATCACATGCATAATTTGTATCACTTTTTGGCTCGTGGCGGAAGACAAAGATGATGTTGACACGTCGAATGTTCCCAACACTATCGAAACCAAGAATGAAATGACTATTATGCCAATAATAAACAGTATCAAGGAGTGGGTTCAAAATCCATGGACACATGATGACTCAATTTTGTAACAATAACTCAATTTTTATGTTTTTTTTTTATATTTTCTTAAATGTTTGATTTATTGTTGATATCATTTTTTAACTAGAAATACATAAATCATTTTGGAAGTGCTGTTTTAATTTATAAATTTAAAATTGCAAAGTATGTGACGTCACACCAGGGGGGGGGGGTTGTCCCACAAATGCGACAACCTGTGGTATGGGGGGAGGGAGGGGTCCAAAAATCATGAAATTCGTGTGACGTAATTTGTGGATGGCCCCTAAGAAACTTTGCAGAACGATGAGAAAATGTGCACGACCAGAAACGGATAGGTGCTCATTCTTTGTTACTGATGATTTGATTGTTGCAATCAAGTAGAAGATTAAATAATACCTCAAATTTACGGATAGACATGTTCCAATTACCAATAAGTTTCCTCTAATTTCATGGTGAGTGGTTCAGGTAATCGTATCTTATAAACCAATTTATAAAAGTGTGTGCTTGATGCATACCAAAACCACCTACGGAGCAGCAAAAATCGAAATGTCTGATAAGTTCAGTTTAATTTTGACTCGATATTGTGGTCCAGATCTAACACCAAGTAATTTTATTTTGTTTTACACCTTGATTCTTTTGTTTGTTTGTAGCAGTTGAACGAAGACAACATAGTAAAATAATTTGTTTCCGCATTGTTATTACTATATGCAGCAGCTACGCTCTGACAGATTCCTAAACAACTGTCGAAACTACTTAGGTAAGTACTTTAAGGCGTGTAGATTATGACACAGTGAAATATGCAGGTAGTAATAGATTTCGTTTCCAATATTCTAATTCATTAAATTATGACGTTATACCCTGTTCCCTCTCGATTGGCAGTTCAAGGTCATGTTCCTCATGCCCCGATCCTTACCTAACCACTCCCTCTCGTTGTCTACCACTCCGAGCAGACCGCTATCTCCACTCCAGATTTATCATTTCCAATGGAAAAATGGTAGTGACAGAGCATAACTGAAAGATTACCTGCATAGGCATTTTGATAATTTTCATTTTTTGCAGAGTTTTAGCCATTACTTTTAAATGCAATTTTCCACAAAATGGAATAGCGGTTAGGTAATATGTCCTTATTAATCTTCTTCTTCCAATCCAATGTTAGGCCTGGTGACTGTTAATGTCTCAATCCATCTTCTTGGTGGTCTTCCTATACCTCTCCTGCCTCTGGGATGGATTTTTTTTTTTAACTACTTTATGTCTCTCAACAGCGAGGTCTTTATAGATAGGAAAGGATGGGGGCAAGGAATGGGAAGGAATTCGGTCATGGCCTTTTTAAGGAAGCATCCCGGCATTTGCCTGGAGTGATTTGGGAAACCATAGAAAACCCAAATCTGAATGTCCGGACGGGGATTCGAACCGCCGTCCTCCCGGATGCGAGGCCAGAACGCATGGAATTTGATAATTTTTAGTGGAATCCAGTCCGTCTTCATTCTCAGCACATTGTCTGTCCAAGATGTTCTGTAGGTTTTCACAGTTTGGAGAACTGGTTTGACTTTGAGTTCTTTAAGGATTTCATCAGATCTCTTTCTCTCTCGTATTGTGTAGCCAGTTGGTCTCATAAATCGCATCTCAGCTGCCATTAGCCTCCGCTCATCACCTCTGTGGAGTGTCCAGGCCTCGCTGCCATACAGTAGGATAGATTTAGCCAAGATGCTATATAGTGTCCTTTTTAATGAAGTAACTGAAGAAAAAATACATTTTTGAGCTAAAGGGTGACAGTCATTGAATCAATTCTATTACATTTCATCAGCAAATATCGAATGATCTTGTCAGAAAGTATTTATCGTTAATTAAATTTTTCAATTACAGTTAACTAAACTTAGGCACACATTTGCTTGTATCTTGAGACTTTAATAGGTATCAAATACATTGTAGTATTAAATGTTAAGAAAGAACGCCGTTCGCGTTAAGCCTCGCATCAAAGAATCATCAGTGTCAAATCTGAGATGAAATTCCACTAGTATTCACAATTTATCATAGGCTATATTTTATATTTAAAAGGTGAATTTTTTAGATGGGCCATCTTTTTCACGTCATACTTAACCAATATCGAAAAATGAGGTATCTTTTTATGGATTAAGTTCTCCGCGTTGGTAACGTCATTAATTAAGAAAGGAATTTTTCTAAATTCAACCCCACCAATGGTAAAATTATGAACAATCAAGGTCACGCGTATACACTAGTTTAGAGACAAGCTGCTAGGCTTCGCTGTCGTCGATAAGCAGTGTTCGCATTACCGATAGATAGTAACACCACGTGTGAGAGAAATATTGATAAAATATGTTTGTTTCCTAGAGCAAGAAGATTTTTCGGAATTTTTTGGGGTTTTTTTTTCTGTTAGGGAAACGTTTCATCATTTCTTATTGTTTCATAAGACGTCGTCATTGTTTTTTTTGGTGGGGGGGGGAGGAGGGCTTTACATCTCGTCCATGTAGAAATCATTGTATGTGGTAAAGGATTGAGGGCAAGGAACGGGAAGGAATTCAGGCATCGCCATCCCTGCATTCATCTGGAATGATCTGGGGAAACTATGGAAAACCCAAATCTGGATGTCCAGATTTAATTAATATATTAGTTAGTAGATTAATAGGTATATTAATTATTAAAATAATTAGTAGGTTAATTATTAGAATACATTAAATCCATTAAATCCTTAAGAATAATTATCCAGACCATTTTTAAAAAAAGTAAATTGTTTTATGAATAAAAAATATTGAAACTATGGGCCTACTTCAGGTAACAAGGTAGTAGGCTATGTAAAATCAGCAAATAGTCCAGATGGGGATTCCAAGTCGCGTTCTCCCGAATGCGAGACCAGTGGTAGATAAGTGTTTTGCTACTTATTTGCTTCATTTGACAAATTAAAAAAAAACTCTTACAAACAAGCCGGTTGTTCTTTCATTATACTACAAATCACCAACCTCTCTATTCATGGGATATCGTTCTTGAAATATTAACACGGGACACCTAATTGTCATGTATAGCACAGGTCATAAATTGTAACATTTGATTATTCTTTATTTTTAATTGCATCGGGCTTTACTGCCGAGGTCATTAGGGCCGAAAAACGATGGGACAAGGAATGGGAAGGAATTCATTAGTGTCATTTGAATTTCCATCCCGAGATTCACCTCATTTCAGGACACCGTGGAAAATATAAATCTGGATGGTCGAACACGGATTTGAACCCACATCCTCCTGAATACCAGGCTCTAAAGTTACCGTTCAGCCATCAAGCTTATTTTCCTCGTGAACTTGAAGCTGTCTTGTTGAGTACGCTGAACTCCAAGCAGGACACCTTCCTGGCTTCCGCCTCTGCATTCCCTCCAGTACAACATGAAGGCTCTCCGGATTAATCGCCCTGCCGCCGTTACAAACCGCATGCTCTATATGGCTCTGCGGCGACAGTCAGTACGCAGGTGCCGCCGCTCATGAACTCAGAAGGCGCGAGAGGTGGCTACCTCGGGCCGTCGAGTGCGGTGGGAGTTTTTATCTTTAACCTCCTGCGCTCTCCTTATTAGTTTCTCCGCGGGGAAGATAAATGGAAGCATCTGACTGAGACCACCGGCTCTATCACGGGACGTCCATATTTCACGGTGGTGCCACTGAGATCCTGATATTAATAATGTGACTGCGTTGAGTTACTGCCGTCTCGCCAGGCAGTATTGTTTCGGGCCGCTCGTCTCGAATTAGCTCTCGCAACACGTTCCCTTTCTCATCAGTTCGTTTTATGTCCCGAAAAAAAGTTAAGTAAAACACCTCATGACGAAAACATTCGAGCGTTTCTAGTTAAAATTCACTTTGGTCGTTGATTAATTTCTTCGCTAAATTCGTGAGGTCTTACAACCTGGTGGCAGAGTTTCGATTTGCAGTGTTTTTTACCACTGCCGTGGCTGGATCTGTAACTTACCGTAAATTCCGAACCACGGAGCGTCATGGTGTAAGGAGAGTACATGACGTATGTTCTGATAAGACTAGGAAGAATATTTATGGAAGAATTAGGAGTAGTGGAAAGGAAAAGACGACCGTTGGCACAAGCTGGCACTCGATTTCATGCATATGGGTAAAGGTGTGAAGGATTAGAATAAATTACTAAGGGAAATGATGAATAATTTACCAAAGACACTAAAGGAATTTAAAATTAAAATTCGTAATTCACGAAAGCAGATGGGTAAAGGAATAATAATAAGAAAATAATAAGAAAATAGTAATTAGATGACTAAGGAAATCACCACCGAAACATGCGTTCCATAGAAATTCTTTTAATTCAGAATCATACGAGAAAAGCGATGCCGTAAAAACTCATATACACACTGATATTTAAATCTGTGACGTTTAATACTGAAGCCAAATACTTTATCCACTGTGCTACCAGAAGATTCATTTTTTATTTCGTTTTTATTTTTGAAAACAATTTTTTTTTACTTATTGCTTTACGTCTCGTCGACGTCTAATGTAATTAGAGGCGGGATGGGACCGGGGACAAAGAACGGGAAGGAATTCGGCCATGGCCTTTTTGAAGGAAGCATCCCGGGATGCGCCTGGAGTGATTTGGGGAAACCGTGGATAACCCAATTCTGGATGCCCGGACGGGGATTCGAACCCGCGTCCTCCCGAATGCGAGGCCAGAACGTTAACCGTTCACCCACCACGCTCGGTTTTTGAAAACAAATGATAACATGAAATAACTCAAGTTATCTTATTAACAGTAACTATTTCTATTAATTTTTTTTCTTATGGCTTTTACCTCTTTAACGTAGTGGTAATTAGAGGCAAGAGAGGACTGAGGACAAGGAAGAGAAAGGATTTCGCCCAAACTATTTTTAAAGGAACTATTCCAGCATTCGCCTGCGGAATCATGGGAAAATAAACTCAGGAAAAACGAACGAGGATCTGAACTCAAGTACTCCTGAATGAACCAGAGCACTACTGTTCAACCACTAGGCTCAGTTTATTAACGTTAAAGAAATTTGGAAAAGTTTATTTATGGAATAAATTTAAAAAAAAGAAGGGATAAGTATGTTTGAATTTCATTATAAAATGGATTATTTAATTAAAATGAGAACACATGTTGAGGATTAAGTGACATCAAACTAATTTTGTTTAGTGGAATCTGAAAATCTGTAAATGAAGCGAAAATGTCGATAAGCACAACTGGGTAAATATTATTAAAAGAAATAGTAATAGTTAATTAATTTTGTGGTAGGAGGACTGAAATTGCTATCGGTCATTGGAGCGAGATTCCGTTCAGGTGGTAGAACTATGAGGTTATGTAAGTTCTATTATGAAACTTGTAAGAAACTTTGTCATTAGATCGGGTATACATAGCTTCACGAAGTTCACGCTGCGTCGAATGCTCCTCCTTTTTCTTGCCGATGTTTCGACCAGCCTTAGATCATCCTCAGGGAACTTGGCTGCCTGCTGAATCCGCTAGAGACTGTCGTTGTTGCTGGTTGCACTCATATTTATACTGTGGAGACTATCGATTCTCTAACAAACATCGATTACCCAGAGATATGGTGTTTGTTATTTTCTATTTATGATCCCAGAGTTATTTATTATTTAACACACATTTCCATGCTTGGCTAAGACCATAGCTCTATCATTGTTAAGGTTGTTTGGCTCTTTGAATATCTCGATAGCCTATCATACCTTTCTTTGTAGATAACTTTCGATTATACATAACACACTTTCATTTTCCCACAGTATTTTATATTTTTCCTCCAGCTAGCCTTTGGCTACAGCTGATTTCGTGGAATGCCTCATACATGAGTGACTCATATGTTCACGCATCCTCACGTCTACGGTTATGTAGACCTTGCCGCAATCACAGGGTACTTCATAAATTCCACTGCTTATGACACTAGATTGTTAAGACCAGAAGAGAATTCTTTTTTGCCACCAAAGAATTCAAGGAGATCAGCGACAGTAGATTTAGTAAGATTTTATAATTGAATGTATTTGGAACACACTTTGTGGAAAGAATGATTAGGGATTAGAACACAGGAAAAAAGAAAAGTCAATTACCATCTGACATAATATCACAGAAATAATCATATAGGAAAAGAGTGTTTGAAGAAATTCTTATATACGGAGGGAACTACATTGTGAAACATTATACAAAGGTTAATCTGATAAAAGATTTAAAAAAGTGAAAGAAACAGAGTTTTAACCGAACCTGGTGGTAGAATAGCAACTTTTACATTAGGAAGGGTTGGTATTTTGTTTCCTGTTCGGCCACCAAGATTCCACTTTTTATTTGTTTTGCGAAATCTCTCCACGTCGCTGATTTTATGGTTCTATCGTAACTATTAAGATCAATAACTTTCTCTGCAATTATATCTTTGTTCCAATGACAATGCTTGGAATGAGCCATGAAGCCATAATTATAAAAAATGTAATCAAACACAATAAGTACAACGTTGTATATTACAGTCTTTCCCGCACGAGGGAGGGGAGTGAACATCGTAATCAGTTTCTGATATGTGAAAGGATGCACAGTACTTTTGTCATTATATTTGATGTCAACTGTGTGTTTTTGAAATCGTAATGAAACTTACATATAGAATGATGTTCGTTGCAATGCTTCTAGCTTTTTTTTTTTTTTTTTTTGGACCAAAGTGTTTAACAAAAACAAGTGTTGTGAAGATTAATGTTTAATTTCAACTTTAGCATTTAGACATTACAACTATTTAACACGAAAATTCGGAATATTTCAATGATTTTTCAATAGCGTTTTGATCCTAATTATTCGATAAATACGCTGTTATAATATTATTCAAATACCATTTTGTAGAAGTCTTACCAAAACATGTCATGAAATAAATCCTTCCCGGAGTGCAGTACTAGATTAAGTTCTTGTAAGTTAGATTTGCGACATTGACTAAGTTCCAAGGATTTGGACGACCTTAATAACTTTCAGGAATACATATCTTCGGCAAGCTCCCTACACATTTTATTTGAATATCTTATATGGGATTAGATTAAAATCAGAAAAAAGTTAAAAGAATATTTAATTGACAGCTCCTTCTACTACATAGAAGAATTTCCTTCAAAATTATCAATAAAAAATTGTCAGTACCTTGTATAAATGTAGTTCTTATTCTGTACCAGAATATGGTGGAGTATACATCTATTTTGCTGTAAGTTGACTCCATTTCATATATATTTTTTTTTTTTTACCCCACAGATTCAGTCTTTTATACTGGGCTCTATGGAAAATGAGTGTATTTGGATAAAAGAGCATATTGCTAAGTTACCTAATAGAATACTGAATATAGTTAGTTACTGGTCTATTACCTAAATCAAGAACGTGATTATGGCTCGGCATACAGAATTAAAAATCAAAGAAACATTATTACTCTTATAACCAACTACCTCATTTACAACCGTACGTATGAAAGGGCTTCTAAAATTTTCAGATTTCGTTTTCTATAAAGGGATTGCTGTGTCTGCCAGAAAACGTACGTAACATAGCTTTCGTTGCGTAAGGAGTAATAGAAGATAAGTTGAGATCATGTTATATGTTTCGCACACTGGTACACTGGTCGCAGAAGCGTCGTGATTTCGAGGTAGAAAGCTTACATTAATCATTGCTTCCATTAGGAGATTAGTTAGTAAGATTAGTTAAGAGGTCATTGAGAGAAGTGTGAGGGAAATTTGTGCCGAGTGAAAGGTCCTCATTAAGAGCAACCCGGCAAGAAGTGACCGAATGCAACGAAACGCGTCGTCATAAAAACCCACAGGGTGAAAAAAAAAGGTCATCCAGGCATTTTATTTAACTATAGCCTGTCGTTTTCTGCAAATAGTACAATCTTAACAGTGGGCTATGACACATGCTTCTCCATTTTCTTCTTTCTTCACCACCTTAGTACAGTCCTTTCATCTCTTTTGTACGTACTCCTCCAAAACTCTCGGCCATCCATTCCTTGGTCTTCCTCTGGGTCGTTTATCATGCACCTTCTATTCATGGATTTTTCTTTAGATTCGCTGTTCCTCGATTCTGTTAAATGCCCACACCATCCTAGTCTTACTTTCTCTATCATCTCCTGTAATTGTATCTCTTTTTCTGTGTGTTTAATAGTTTCGTTCCTTATCATGTCCATTCCAGCAACACTGATGTCCCGCTTCATCATATGCCCTTAACCGGACCATCACCTCTGGCACAGATTGTTGTGTAATGTGAAGTACACCAGAACGCATCCACGGTTCGGATTCCACGTTAAACGGTAGGTCCCCTCTACCGAGTAAGATTACTGGTATAGGTTAAGGCGACTACGACAGAGCGGAATGCGCAACCGATTGAAACCCTGTCATCAGGCCATTCAACTACACGGAATTATTATTATTATCGTGGTTTCCGCACCATATGACCAGGGGCGTAGCTACCATAGGGCTAGGCGGTGCAGTGCACCGGGTCCCCCACGTTCAGGGGCCCCCTAGCCAGAGGTTGGACTTTTTTTTTCTTAGCTCTACCAATTATTCTGAAGACTTGGTAAAACTTTTTCTTAAAAAAAAATAAAAAAAAAATTGCACCGGAGCCCTTGTTGACCTAGCTACGCCACTGCATATGACAGGATAGCAGGATAGGCACACAGTACGTGCGATAAATTACTCCCTTGCTTCTTTGTGGTGCATCCTTGGTCCATACCAGGATTCTGGTGTTTCTGAAAAATGATTCTGCATTCAGGGCTCAGGATGTCAATACGGGTGGCTACTCTCCAGTTTTATCCCCTGGGCGAGTTAGCCCAGTGTAGTACAAAATAAATATGCTGAAGGTAAGACTATTTCGTCACGCAGTTTGGGGTCATTTCCTCGCCGTAAAGTGGTTAGAGCACGAAACATACACGGAGAGTATCGAGTCAGTGGGTAGGACATATGCCACTTGCCCCGTGTGCTTGACAAGTAGCTTGCAGGGCAGAGCGCAGCTGTTGGGGCACGGGCCAGAGTCGCCACACCTGGCGCGCTGCCCCGGGCACAATGGCCCCCCGCAATACCTGGCCTTTGTGCGCACCGCGCAACACCTTTGTACTCGAGCTCTGTACCCGCAGCAGCCACCGGGCACGCGGACGCCTCTAATTGCGCACCCGCCCATTTACATACCGCCGTTAAACAAAAGGCGACCGGCCCTCGAGGACCGCAACCGTTGCCAAATCTCAGTACTCCAAACCACAACTTACGTATTGCAGTGATCTCGAATCTACCAACTTTTCGATATTTCTACCGATACGGGGTCTGTCCTACCGTAATTCCGACATGTTATGATTTTTCCATGATTAATGAGAGAAAAATGAAATTTTACCGAATTTTTACAGATTTCACCTTTTCAAGTTGGCAACCCTTTTCCTTTATGGTTATGGGGAATTCCCTGATCGATTATATGATAAATAGTTATCTATTGCAGAATGATCCCGATATCTTTTAGGGAATACTATGGCGCCTTATATTTTCGACATTTCTAGGGGGTTCCCGAACTAATTCGCTTGTCTCCATAACGAGAATTCTGAATTTATTCGTTAATTAGTTTTCAACACTTAGAAGAGAAATTTTTAGCCGACCTCGGTAGCGTAGGAGCTAGAGTACAGGCTCCGCGTGCTGAAGGTCGCCGTTACGGGAACGGCCCGATACATAGTTGTTTTAATTGTGTCTGTGTGAATGCTTTTTTTTTTTTTTTTTTTAACTGCTTAACGTCTCTTAACAGCGAGGTCTTTAGAGACGGGAAAGGATGGGGGGCAAGGAATGGGAAGGAATTCGGCCATGGACTTTTGAAGGAAGCATCCCGGCATTTGCCTGGAGTGATCTGGGAAACCATGGAAAACCCAAATCTGGATGCCCTGACGGGGATTCGAACCGGCGTCCTCCCGAATGCGAGGCGAGAACGCTAACCGTTACAACACCACTCTCGGTGTGTGAATGTCTCGTCCGTCCTGTAGCGTCCATACTTAGTAGCAAAGATACACTGGAAAAGCCATGATCATCACACTGAGCCGGCTGTGTGGCCTATGCTGTCAAATGGCATTAAAAAAAATCCGAGTTACTGAGTCAAAATGTCTCATTTACATCAGGCAAAGACGCTCTCAAGAAACACAACTCTCCACAAGCACATTCGGTATCATTAAAGAATAAAAAGCAACAAAGATATCGTCATTTCTAGTAGCAAAAACTTTCATATAGAAATTAATCAATATAATAATATTTCATTATTTTGTGCTAAGTACTTGTTCTTACATTGTTATTAGCCTCGTTTGTTGCGGTACATAATCTACCATTTACCATTATGGAGCTCCTACCGAAACTGATACATTCATTTTGCCCCAATTCAAAAATTGCAGGAGAAATAAAATGTTCAACGATGAAAACTCACTCCACAAGTGATCAGATTATAGGTAAAGAAAGTTTTGATAACTTATGTGAAGATCTACAGCAAACTAAGTTTTCGCTTTAATTGACGAGTCCAGTGATCGTAATACACACCAAACACTTGTGTTTAGTCGTGAGATGTAATACAACAAAAGCTTTGTATCAAAAATTGTTTTTTTTTTTGTTTTTTTTGCTCATTTCCATTAGAAGCTGCTGATGCAGTATCATAATTTGAACACATTGTAAATTTTTTGAAGAAATGGTATTCAATATAAAAATAATCTAATAGTTTTTGCATCTGATGGGTAAAACGTAATAATGGGGTGTAATAATTCTATTGCAAAATTTCTACAAAAACGAAATTCGCAATATTTTTATACTAAAGTGCACATACCATTCGTTTCATCTTTGCGCGTGATATGTTTGTGCCAAATTGCCACCCAAATTATGTTTATTAGGGTTGTATTTTTTCATACACAGATTTTTGGTACAAATACACCGATAATATTGGGCATCTCTACCAATTTCGAATTTTAACGTTCGAGGTCACTGCTTACTGCGGTGCATTCCTTAATGGTAAAAGCTGGTAAATTAGTTTATTTGTATCAGTGAATCCCGTGTATTGGGACCATTTCTTTTCATCGTTCTAAAGAATGTGTTCACAGTTTTCAGGCAGAATTTAGATTGTTTCCAAGTGAAATTATGGTATATTGCAGTATCAAAACGGGCGAAGACAGAGCATTTACCGGGTGACGTGGAGTGAATGTCAAATCGGGTAGATCAAGATGGAATGAAGGTAAATGCCAAGGAGAGGCAGATTATTAGTTACACAGATAAAAAAAAAAAAAAACTAAAGGCTGTTGATAATGGAGACAGAATTGCTCGCTGAGTTGCTTGAAGTGTCAATAACATTTGATAATAAATTTACCCGGGAAGGACACCTGGGGCACGTGGTACGAAAAGGTTACAAAAATCCTTTATTTACTGGAGAGGATGATGAGAGGTTGTACCAAACAAGCGAGGAAACTGGGTTACAAAACTTTGGTCAGACTATTGCTTGAATGTGATGGTGTAGTTTGAGATACACTATTCTGGTACCAAATAATGGATTTGAAGGGAGTGCAAAGGAAATCATCAAGATGTGTTTCTGAAAATTAGATGATTAACGAAATTGCCGCCGGTGCTCCTTCACAATTAAAAATTCAGTTCATCTTTCTTAGCTTACTGCAACAGAAATATCTCTGGACAGAGATTATAAGAAAACATTTACATTTTCAGAATATAAATAAAAAAATCAACAAGTAATTAATACATTAATTTTAACTCAATACATCTTTTTCCAGCGTTCCGGAAACTCATTTCCTAGTGGTTGCTCATCAAAATAAAATTGTTATCAAACAATGCCCATAACCTCAATTTTTTCAGTAACATCTTTGGACGCAATTAGCACAGTGACTTAAGTTGGTATGTTGAGTCAGCGCTACAGACACGATTATGCAGTGAGTAAAGTAGCTTTTTATATAAATGGATATGTAGTGCACTTAAAAGCAGGCTTAGTGATGAACAATCACAATGAAACTGCCTCTTTCGTAAACCAACTACAACTTATGTCCAGAAGCCGTTTCTCCTCTTCTGAATATATTCTTCGATGATGGCATACCTTTACAATAGACACTGTAATACTTTGTTTACAAATGAACGTTTTGTTCGGATATATGGCGTCGTTTGAGAACACCTCCTCTTCAAAATGTAACATATATTATACCCACACTTGTTGCGTGGACCAATGCGTTTGCAAGCACTGCAACCTAACTAATGACAATACCGGAATCTATTATACTGCCCCGCCTAAACGCGCGCATTGGATATGCGAATATTTAGATGCAGGCCGAATATGTGCAACATTACTGTCCAGACAAAATATTTGGCAAAGCATAATAACCTGTTCATATTTCGACGAATAAACGACGTCTCCAAATACAACACAATATGCGACGACACCGAAAATTACAATACTGTTTTATGCTAAATTGAGGAAGGTAATTTACAATATTAATGACACATTATTTTCAAGCGAAGACAATTCGTTAAGCACATAGTAATTCCACCTGTAATAGTTACTAGTTGGAACCTCATTAGAAAGTACGTTATGACTCATTCTTTCGTAAAGGGGGTCATAAGTGTTTCTTCCAGGAATAGTACGGGAACGATGAACGATGTACCTGTACTTAAAGAACACTCTCTGATTTAAAATTGTTCCCACAGCTCAATTTACTTTAATATCCTGATGGATAGCCAGTTTAAGAAAACGAAAACAACACTTAAAGCATTCTCTTTAGTTCTTCCTTCCTTTCATTAGAACTGGATGTACGTTTCAGATTTTATGCTTAACTGACTACTTATTGTCAAACCAGAGATTATTGCCAGAGCCTGAATACTCATTGCTGCACTGCGATTACAATATAGGACCACCAAATCTCGTAACTATTTATTACAATATGTGCACTGTAATATTTTAATAATTAGTGCCTTGAAGCACAGCGCCTCGTTCTGCTATTGAAGGTTATGTTATATAGTACGTCTGATGAAACTGAAGTGGTTACTTTATGGGTTTTTTTTATTAACATTTTCTTCCTGTACATCAACATGTAAGTACGTACAGTAAAATGAGAATAAAAATGATAGTGAATTTTTCATTACATCCATCTGATCTCACCTTTGATATAACCAAATTCAGTGCATCTGGTAGACTTTTTTCTGTCACAATTTGCTTGTCTGACGGTATTAATGTTTTAACCAGAGAGATTCTCCTTTATAAGCCTCTGGCAATAATTTTGACAGCAACCGAGATGCAACATAATCATTAATAATAACATTCGGATATTACTCACCTGTTAAAAACAAAGATTTTGTGAGGTTTTTTAATTTTATTTCCTCTCCATTGTGTCATTTTATTGTTATCATTATGGTGTCATTTTTTATGTGTGAAACTGTTACGGTTCTATGTTTATTATTTATTTACCTATTATGAACTATACAGAAAAATTAGAATTAATCTAAATATTCAACAGATTTCAGATCGAGATTTAATCGTTGTTGCTGAAAGATTTTTTTTCTTTTTTTTTAACTGCTTTACGTCTCTTTTTAACATCGAGGTCTTTAGAGACGGGAAAGGATGGGGGGCAAGGATGGGGGCAAGGAATGGGAAGGAATTAGGCCATGGCCTTTTGAAGGAAGCATCCCGGCATTTGCCTGGAGTGATTTGGGAAACCATGGAAAACCCAAATCTGGATGCCCGGACGGGGATTCGAACCGCCGTCCTCCCTAATGCGAGGCAAGAACGCTAACCGTTACACCGCCCCGCTCGGTTTGCTGAAAGAGAGGGGAGCCAAGACTACATTTGTCTGGAGGAGTTACCACAAAACACAGTCAATAACAATGATGAATTAGCTGGGTTGAGATTCATTGAAATACAGGAGGCGGGTTAACAGTGTTCTGGGAATGTTATAGATAGGTTATATATTGGTGACGATGCCAGGATGGATTTTTGTCGAAGAATTTGGTGAAGCAAGTGCAAGGTAAGAAATTATTATGATCCCTAAATAGTGCTCGATTTAAGATTTTAATGTAATTGTAATGGAGCACACGCTCCTGTGGCAATTTCCCTAATACCCATCTTTCCCTTTTCCTGCATCCACCTACCTTTGCCCTCCAGAAATTTTAACTTTAAATTCTTTCAACCTTTTTGGTAAATTATTAATCATTTCCCGTGGTAACTTATTCCAATCCCTGACACCCTTACCTAAAAAGAGAATCTTCCTACTCCCTTATGCCTGGAATCCAGTACCATCTTGTGGTTACGGTCATCATTTCCCTTCCATGCACAACTTTTCATACCTACAGCAATATCTTTCCATGCCACATCACCAGTATACGCCTTGTACACCCCCATGATCCTCTTCACCCTCCTCCTGTCTTTATCATTTCTGTTACTGATTGCATTCTGCGATAATTTCCAGAAACAAATCTAGCAGCCCTCTTTTGCACCCTCTCCAACTCCTGTATTTGATACTCAAAATGCGAGTCCCATACTACACTACCATATTCGAGCAATGGTCTGACCAAAGTTTTGTAACCCAATTCCTTTACTTCTCTCGTTCATCCCCTCATCACTCTCTCCAACAAATGCAGAATTTTGAAACCTGTCCAATGTGTCCTGCCCAGTTAAGCTTGTTATCAAATGTAATGTCAAGATGTTTACATTTCAAGTCTTCAGTAAGCAATTCATTCCCCACCTTATAATCATAATGAATCTTTAGTTTGTTAATAGTGTATCTAATAAGCTGACTCTTCTTTGCATTTATCTTCATCCCATGTTTACCAACCCAACCAGATATCCTGTCCAGATCACCCTGCAAATGTTTACAGTCCTCTACCGTTTTTATCCTTTTACATAGCATTATGTCATCTGCAAACAATCTAATTTCAGGTAGTAAACAATCAACACAATTATTCATTAGAATAACAAATAGCAATGGTCGCAATACGCTACCTTGCTGCACTCCCATTTTTACTTCCACTTCATTGATGCTGCATTTCCTACCCTAACTTTCCGTTTTCTACCTTATAAAAATTCTTCTACCCAGAAAATCACATTTTCATCCACTCCAATAGTTTTTACCTTATTTACTACCATTTTATGGCTCAATCTGTCAAAAGCCTTTGACAGATCTAGTGCTACACTATCAATTTGGCCTCCCTTGTCCATTTCACCTGAAATAAGATTTAAGGGAGTGAATAAATTTTCGTTTTTAGTGTAAGAAGTCTGGTATTTGAATAAACTACCGAGGAAAATGCTCAAAAATTTACCTGAAACTGTGAAACAATTTATGATAAATATTTGCGAATCCCGAAAGTAGGTGAAGGAGGGAAATTGCTGCCCGGACGCGAGTGTTCCATTTCATGTCACTATATCAAAAACATGTAGAAGCTTTTGCTGTATTGTTAAAGATTAATTTATTTATTATATTTCATCCATTTTGTTAGTAAGTATTCATATCTCAGTGTTTGTAATGTAATGAGCAGTAAGCAGATCTTTGTAGGTTAATTTATGCAATTTAAAACTTGAATGAAGTTCTTCTGATCTTGTTTAAGATAATTATTTATTTTATTCTGGTTTGCCTTTTTACCTGACAGAAAAGAAGAGGCAATATGAATGATTTTTGAGATAGAAAGCTGTGAGCACGTTAGACCAGGCAGTTGGCCACCTCTTTGCAACATCTGATCTCCTGGTGCATTCTGCTGCCCGCAGCGCTCGGCGTTAGCAGTGCCGACAACTGTCGCAAGAGCGCACCCACTCCGACTGGATGGATCATCACCAGATTCATCCACCAGATGTCTCTGCTGTCCCACGTTCAATAACATGTATTGCAACACATGACGTGCTAGCAAGGAGGATTTAATCACTATTGAAATACTGACTAATAAATACAATTAAAGACAGTTAAAACATAGTCTGTAAATAAATTACTGAGTACTCAAATTCTCTTCTTGTACTGTACTGTTAACGTAATCGCTGAACCAAATATCTGATTTTTGCCTTCAAAGTTAATTTGTTGAGCGTTAAGAGAAGATTAGTGTTAAGAAACATTTATAAATATTTTTTTTACAGTTGACACAAGATATACAAAAATTTGGAAAAGCACCACTAATATCAACCTACCAAGGAATATGTCGATACTACAATTTTTTTAAAAAAAATAATAAATAAAATAAAATAAAAAATAACGGAAATCGTTACTTTTGTGCCTGAAACACTATTTTTTCCTGAAACGGGATGACGTCAAATTTCATTTTAAATCTTATTGCCTTACACCATTGTGGTTAGTTTTCTCTAAAGCAAATTGCAATAGATCAGATTAGTAAAAAACAAATTATTTATTGAATTGAATTATTTCTTATGTTGTAAAATCAGTTTAGTAGTAATGGATAAGTATAGACGATTGAATTACTTACATATAGCTGGTGATTATTTTCGTTAGAAATTCTGTCAGATTTGTTTTCAAACATTCTGCAAAGGAAAAAAAATTCTGGCTGTATTGATTTCTTTCTTGAAAACATTTCATTTTCCAAGAATTACGTCTTTGGTGTGGTTTCAAACATATTAGTTGCGATAACCGAAAAAAACTAAGTTAGAAGCAATCACAATTTTACATATTCTTCTGAAGTAGGCCTATATACCAAGCGAGGTGGGTTAGCGGATAGCATATAGCGCTCTGGCCTCGCATTCGGGAGACGGCGGTTCGAATCCCCGTCCGAGCATCCTGATTTGGTTTCCTCAAATCAATCAAGGCGAATGCCGGGATGCTTCCTTCAAAAGGTAATTGGTGAATTTTCCTACCCGGTCCTTGTCCCCAGTTCCATCCCGCCACAAATGACCTTGACGTCGACGAAACGTAAAACCACAAGTAAAAAAAAAAATATCTGTAGTATATAAGATAAAGATTCAGAAAACAAAATTTCATGGTCACTACATTGAAAAGTACGTAAAATTACGTCAGTTAGTTCTTTGCGTTCTTTGCGTTCATTATTGTTATTATTATTTTAAATGAAGCCGTAAAAATAATTTTTTACTGTCTAATTTTGTAATATACTGTTCATTTTATATTTCCGTTGGTCTTGATTTCCGGACAGTCACCAGCCAAAATGAACCTTGAAAAGTATAAAAAGAATACATTTGTGTACAGCAAGACCTGTATGGTGAATGATGAACATATAAATATTTTCGGTTACGAGGTAATTTCTGTGTGCTTTGAGACCAGGAATTGTTTTCATGTAGATGCGATAATCAGACATTCGAAAGATCCCAAATTAAATATTTCCAGGCAAGAGGAAAATATTTCCATCAAAATAAATAATTTCTTCATGTTTAATGAAAACTATGTTACCCGTTCAGGTTATACAGGCGGTCAAGGTCAGTCAGCTGTATACCCACTCCGCTGTCCTTAGGGGCATCCATAAATTACGTGAGATGTTTTTCCGGATTTCCGGAACCCCCCCTCTGGTGAGATCAGGTTCATGAGGCCCCCCCCCCCAAAAAAAAAATCATTCTCGCAACTTTATGAGACTTTTTTTTTTGGCGAAATACCCCCCCTAAAATCGACTCCCGCGACATTTGCAGACTTTTTTTTAGCTTTACACTCCAACAAGAATTTCAAAACTTCACGTGAGATTTCCGTTGACCCCCCTCCCCCTTGGTGAGTTTTGATGAGATTTCGCCAGACCCCCCTCCTCTTATTTCACCTCACGTAATTAATGGACGCCCCATTCCTTAGCCCTACATGCGGACGGCAGTGCTGCCAATTTAATTTTTATTACTAAATTTAGCATATTTTCAAGTGATTTAGCATGAAAAAAATCTATTTATCTTACAACAAATTTTTTACCATTTTTTCCTGATAAGTTAGTGATTTTCTTGTAGTGATAAAATTTTTGTGTTCACAACAAATTATTATTAATTACTGTTAATTTTAGGTTAACTGTTTTATACATTTAACAAAGACAATGTTGTTATAAAACATTAAACATATATTGTTTGTTCTTATTTTTTACTAAAATATGTATTTAAATTTGTTTCAAATAATTTTCAAGATAAAATGCACATATCACAATAAATATCATACAGACGCATGATAATTAACATTTTTTACTGTTTTCGATTCATGATACCTAGACAAGTTTGGTTTTTCTGATGGAGCTATGTTATGGTAGAGTTGTTTGTCGGTATTGTTAGAAAGTGGTAAAGTTACTTTAAGGTAGGTTTTTTATATAAAGATGTTTACTATAGTAAAGTTTCATTTTGGTAGGTTTACGATTTGGTTGACATCATAATGGTAGACTTGTGACTGGTGCAGAATAAAAGTATTAGACATTTTTATGTTACATACTGCAATTGGTAGAGATTCCGGTGGTACAGATGTTTATGGTAAAGTTTTCATGTGGCAGGGTTCGTAAACATTAGGGGTGTTACGAGATAGAAATAATATTTGAAAGAATTGTTTATTGCTATATTTATTTTTTTGGTTGGGTTTCATTTTGATGGAAGTGATGTTCGCGTAGACCTGTTAGTAGTAGAGTTTATTTTGTATAGCGATATTTTTGATAGGCATTTTAATGTGCCTATGTTGGCAATTTTTTTCCAGCATTTTCCGAAAACTTAAGCATACTTTTAACATTTTGTAAATGTAGATTAGGTATAAAATATCTTTTAGGGTTGGCAGCACTGGCGGAGGGTCAATTTGTTACCCGCATACGAAATCAATGCGGTCGCCACCAAGATTCAGGAAGGAACGGGTGGTGAGGAGCGATGACAGGGGATATAACCTTAAGCCACCAACTGAACGGGAGAGTAGAGTTTATTTCTGATGTTCACCTTTTAATCATGCATAATCCAAAAATTCATCTTTACGTAATGCACTCGGTATTGTAGGTGCAAAAAGTTTCCAGATCTCTACACCTTTGTTACTTTACATCTGTTGAAGTCTGGATCGTATTGAAAAATTTCCAGATCTATACACCTTTGTTCTTTAACATCTGCCCCAACCCATCGAAACGGTAAAAACGGCTGTAATCCTCAAGAGCTAGCAACGGTGGACTGAAACTCAATCCTCTCCTCGACGGTTGCCTTCTCCGCCTTCAACCGTGACTCCCATTCACTCCCCATCATCACCGCCGCCTGTAGGTCATGGAAGGCTACGGACATCCTGGACAGATGCGAGTCAGTCAGGGGCTTTCATCTGGTGATGCCTTTTCCGGTTCCCGAACAGACAACACGCGGCGAATGGACAGCCACCGGTGCCGAATTCTTGCTGATCTCCATATTAAAAGTGAGCGCAGAGTGGCACGCGACCGGAAGGCAGGATGTCGCTTCCGGACACGCCCGATACTTCCTCCCAAACGACTCGTAGGCCACCTTCCCGCTAGGCGCGCCAAACCGAACGCCACAAAGGCGGCCGGGCGCCAAATCACGGGGTGTGTGATCCAGCCGTTTCCGGGGACCACACGCCAGATGTCGGCCAGGGGAGCAGGCATAAAAGGGCTAAACAGAAGCCATTGACGGCGCTTAGCAGAGATAAGGGGATAACACAAATAACTGTTCACATGATGGGGCAGCCAAGAGGTGGGGTAAAAAAAATAAAGGTGTAGCGACGATGGCGGTCGTGCGGATACGTTATGAAATAATCGTGAGCAGCCGTTTGTCGATAACCGTTTCGATCGCTTCGAGAACGACCACATCGTGACAAACACTCTCAACTGTCGCGTTCGACCACCTGCCTGGCCATCCGTAACGACCAATGGACAGCTGATACCACAGAGATACCTGCACAGATAACGTTACCAAAATTTCCCGGAAGTGTTGTGCAAATAAAACATGAAGAAGTCCCAAATTCTTTAACATAAAGTAGTTTTTTTAATCTCTACCTTCTTGGATCACAATTCGTCGCTTTCTGAACGTCAGGTCGTTATTAATTATGACTTTTTAATTTTTATCTGCTTAGCGTCTCTCTAACAGCGAGGTCTTTAGAGAAGGGAAAGGACGGGGGGCTAGGAATGAGAAGGAATTCGGCCATGGCCTTTTGAAGGAAGCATCCCGGCATTTGCCTGGAGTGATTTGGGAAACCATGGAAAATCCAAATCTGGATGCCCGGACGGGGATTCGAACCACCATCCCCCCGAATGCAAGGCCAGAACGCTAGCCGTTACACCACCACGCTCGGTTTAATTATGACATTAAAGTGAATGGGAAGTAATTTGACAAAAGTATTATTTAACTCTATACATGGTGATTGCATGATGATGTTACAAAATTTCAGAGATGATGGAGATGGGTAAATGTAGTAGATATACAGCATACGACCGATTGATGCTATCGAAGCTGAATTTTTGTAAATAACCTGCATTGTTAACGTAATTGAAGCCCTTAGATTGTATACCTCTACATGTTTCATTAAAAAAAAAAAACTCGCATCCAAATGATTTTTTCCTATTACTTTTTTATCTTTCGAAGCTGTACGTTCCTTTTTCTTTCTAACGTTGTATCGTACGACAAAGATATATTTAGACTACTAGAAAAACAGATTATTCGTGAATAACTGTGACGTTAGAGGGAAAATAATTTTCTATTTATTTCCTCTTATATGTTACTGGATTTTGTAATCATATTTATATATATTTTGCGATTAATGTATGTATTATTTACAGAAATGGGCTTTTAGCTACAAAGATATAGAAATGTCAATTCTCATACAGGGCAACAGGTGACACAAAGGGGACACATTTGTTTTTTTGTTTTTTTTTTTTTTTTTTTGTTGTTTTTTACTTATGGCTTTATGCCTTGTCGATGTCGAGGACATCAAAGGTGGGATGGAACAAGGAACGGGAAGTAATTCGGCCAAGGCCTTTTGAAGGACGCATCCCGGCATTCGCCTGGAGTGATTTGGAGAAACAATGGAAAACCCAAATCTAGTTGCGTGGATGGGGATTCGAACGGGCGTCCTACCGAATGCGAGGCCAGAGAATTAACCGCTCACCCCCCACTCTCGGTATGAAGTGTTGCTATGTGTCTGCGAAATGTGTAACTGTGTTTTGTATGTGATAAGTGTAATTTTTGTTTGTGAAGTATGTAGTTTTATGAGGCGAAGAATGGGAGACATCTGGGCATTCGCCTTAGTGGCTTCGGAAAACCGCCTGAAAACCGCAGTCAGAACGGACGGGCAGGGGGGGGGGCTGAGTTCGTCCCTGTTCTAGTATGCAGCACCTAGGCCAACTGAGCCACATTGGGGGGGTTATCACCAGGACTACTTATACAAGTAATTAACGTAATGTATTCTGACTGTTACAGAGAGAAACAGAAATTATTAATGCCTTCTATATGCTACTCAATGCGCAACCTGTGAGACGGTAGGACCTCGGAATTGTGTCCATTCTGCGAGGACACTCCCTGAATGGGAACTCTGAACACGCGCTACCTGCTCCGACCTTCTCCTTGGACCGCCATCTGTTTCCTCGCGTTGAATGACCCGACCTTCGGCACGAGAGGGAGCCAGGGAGGCTATACTTGGTCTTGGGGACGACCAACTCTCACAACACCTGGCGGCTATCTTTCATTGTTGTGATCTAAAATCCATCTTTGTTAATAGACGCTGATAACTGCGATTTCCGATACTAATATTGCAGATCGCTCCAAATTTTGTAACATGGTTTACTCCTGTTCCCTCCCTCCAAAAGTTACTAAATCTCCTAAAAATCCTCTCGCAGGAGAGAAATAAAAAATGATTAACTTGGCTCGAAATTTAAAGGAAACGAAAAGGAACAGCCAAACTGAACTAGTCATAAACGCTCCCTAGTTGGCTCGTATCATTAATAACAATAACAACAGAAAACATGACCTTGAAGAAATAAAAAAAGTAGAGAGTTAAATCATTAGAAAAATTCTAGGTGCAAGACTCACTGAAGATGGTTACGAACTACAATCAATCAAAACAACAGAAAAGTTTACAAACATAGAAATTGACATCAAGAAAAGGCGAATGAAAGTCTTTGGTCACCTTAAGAGGTTACCAGAGAATAGATTGACAAAAAAGATAATAGATTATGTAACTTCACTTAAAAATCCAACATCTTGGATGAATGAAATTCCGAGGATCTTAAAAGTACAAACATGGGAGCAACAGACATCTTAGAAAGAGAGACTTTCAGACACAAAGTAGTCAAATGGGAAGTTATAACTAAGCAATCAAAACAAAAACAATACATGCCAAAGTGGTCGGAAGAACGCAAACAAGTTTTCTCGGAAAGAATGAAAGCCTACTGGCACAACAAGAAGAACTCAAAGAAAATTTGATTGGGTCATTTGCTTAAAGTCTTCCGTTTATTGGGAGAATTTACCAATAATAATAATGGTAAGGGTTTTCCGGTAATTTAAATGTGCGTAATTCGGGTATGGTTTCTGTTTGTAAGTAATTGGGAAATTGAAGTATAGCATCTAAGAAAACAGAAAAAGCCACGAATATATGTAACTTCAATTAGGCCTTTTAAAGTTAAATAATCTATTATACTAGCATTTCATATGAAAAATAATTTAATGTAATGTTTCATATAATTTTGAAATATTTTGATCGAGCTAGGTGGGTGAGTGGTGATGCTCGATTCTGGAATTCCGTCCTGCCATCCATATTTCGTTTTTCCATGGTTTCCATAAATTTCTGAAGGCGAATGCCTTAAGGTCCTGTTAAAGGTTAAGGCCGAATTTCTTCCCGTTCCTTGCCCAAATCCTCTATTGCCTCTAATGACTACTACGCCGATAGGGCGTAAAGCGATAAAAAAAAAAGAAATATTTTGACGCAGGTGTCTGAAAAGAATATTTTTCATTGTAAGTCCACCTAAGGCTTCATAAAAATAGAAATTCTTTATTTTCAGAGTCTACTGCGATTATTAAACATAGGCTGAATTATAACTAACCAAATTTCTTTTCTTCGATCTTCTGAATTAATTGTTTAACACATGATAATTCGGAAATATAATTTGTTGTGTACGATAACTTAAATGTTCGAAGATATCTAGATATACGAAAAAATCTGTAGCTTTTGCGTTTAAAATATTGTCTAATTGTAATTTAATTAATAGTATATTTAAATGATAAAGTGGTATGGATGAATTCCCTGTGATTCTCATAATTATTTTGATTTTCTCCCAATTTCACGTGCTGTTATCTATTGTGCTGTTAAACTGCGTGCTGTATAGAGAGCTGGAAAAATATACTTTGAGTTCACTTTAGTACATCCATTTAAGGTTTGATACAACAAAAAAAACACATAAGGTCAACTAAATATGGTGTTACTTCCCTATGCCCTCATACTCTGATATTCATGTAGGGCCTACGGTATCGTTTTTTGAATGATTATTTCGTTTGTGGGATAACATTGGTGATATGGTATCATTAACAATTAGCTCAATCTATTTTACAGATCTCCAGACTTTAATATAGATGTAATCACTCTGATATCGTAGATAATTAGAGACATTATGGAGAAACCGATACAAATTCGGTAGTGATTGCTCCGTAGGGTGATACTGATCCCATGCATTTCGATTCTAAGGCTCACAAACTTAAATTTTTGTACGTCTCTCTTTTCTCATACTCCAACAAATTCTGAAAGAAATATCATAGGTTTACTGTGGTTTTTTAGTTGACAGGAATTCTGTCACTAACCAGTTAATTCTACCTAATTGTTCCTTGCAGAAAAATTAACTCACATTGTAGCCAAAATCGCTGAAAGCCTAACGTTTTGTGGTTTAACAGATGACTGATCCAAGATTACAGAAGAAATATTTACCTTCCCGTAAATGATTGAATTGGTAGGAAAGTCAAACATACATAATTTCTAATTACCAGATAATTCACAAACGATCTTTGTTAAAACCGGAACACTTTCACTGTACGTATGGAGAACATCAATCCGACATTGCCAATTGTGATACATCCATTATGTGATGATACTAATCATATATATCTTAAATTACCAAAAATTTGTAACAATGAGTATAGTTCCATTGGTATTGAAATAAATGTGTTTTATTGTACCGTAGATTATTGCTCCCCATCTCGATATAGCAGCGGCGCTTATGAGGCCCAGGAAGAAAAAAAGGTTGAGTACATCTCTAGTCGTCTTGCGGAATCCCTCATCTGGAAAACATTATGTCCGTTCGGTTGCAAAGATCGCCGGAATTTGTATTGTCATACGTTTCGAAAACACCTCTATATAGTCTTACGGCACTATTGACGATGATTCATCCGTTGGACATCGAACGTCGTGGGTGAACGGATAACGTTCTGGCCTCGCATTCGGGAGGACACCGGTTCGATGCTCCGTCCGGGCAAACAGATTTGGGTTTTACATGGTTTACCCAAATCACTTCAGGCGAATACCTGGATGTTTTCTTCAAAAGGCCATGGGCGAATTCCTTCTCGTTCCTTGTCCCAGTCCAATCCCGCCTCGATGTCGATGAGGCGTAAAGCCATAAGTGAAAAAAAATCTGTTGGATGGCCTCTGGTGTCGTTCGGAAGATAGACCTGAATAGCACGACACACGGTTGCAACTTGCACCCTCTCTCTTGTTGAATCTTTGATTAATACCAACACAAACAACATACTACTCAGAACGTACACACATCACAGTAATTCACACCAAACAATAAACACGTAAATACACTATCATCACTGGATAAGTCAAGGGGAAACCATGGAATTTACATTTCCCATTAGAAGCACCCACAAACTAACGGTTAACCGCCAAATGATATCCAACTAGACAGATTAACAAAAATTCAGCAATGTAAGACTGCACTGTTTCGTAACACTGAACTCGGATCGGCACGAGCGCGTGGAGGCTTCTTGTATACCTCACAGCTGATGTGGAGGTCGCAGGGGTTCGCTGTTTCTTAGACCCCAGGGGAGCGCACCAGCTGCCGTTCCTTGAGACGAAACTACCTGCACAGAACGCAACACTGCACACACCTGCCTGTGCACTACCTGCTCTAGGTAAGGCGGCATCAGCTGGGACCATTCATTCTGAATCTGCTCGTGGTCTCCAAAGAGTCGCATTCCGTTATCCCAGTGAAAAAGATTTTTTTTTCCTTCTTTAAATATCGGCGTTACAAAGCAGTACGGTCCTCAGAAAACTATTTTATTGTTTGTATATTTTTGTGCCCAGTTGCTAGTGTTTTGAATGGATCTGCGGTGTTAGTTGATAGTCTTGTTTAGAGAGGCAACCAGGTACTTTAACCAAGGAGGATTAACTTGTTTGCCTCATTCGTATTATGTTTAGATGTTTATATTTACACTCATTAAGCAAATAATTTTAGATTTGTCTGTTCAGATGAGTACAACACCAGTTGTATTAATACATGTCGGATTTATAATCAGCAACTTCGATTTTTTAAAATAAATATACGTTATATAAATAAAATAATTGATTGCTTTGTAGGACAGTTGTATCACAAAAACATAGGTGGCCAGTATGAAATCAGCGATATACTGTTTCCATGTATGTACACCTATGCACTGGTTTCGCTAGTTGTTCAATTTCAACAGTTGTTGTATAAACCATCAATCTAAGAACTAACAAGGATGATGTTGATGAGTGAGGATGTGTGTTGTAAAAAGCAAATTCACGACTATAATAGACACAGTGGTAACATTTGGCTATAACTTTCGAAAAGAAAGAGAAGTTTGTTTATTTACGAAATATTGCTTCCACGAAAACCTGCATAATGGTACATGGATTTCTTTTTCCCAGAATTACAATGATTTCTAATCCTGTTCTGTGAAAATCGACCATATATCTTTATCATCAAATTAACTCTTGACAACGTTTTGATCTTCGATCACAGCTTGATTCCGATAGAGTAATTTAGTTTTTGATATAGCCTCCGTTTTTTTTTTTTTTAATGGCATTACACCTCGTCTATATCGAGGTATTTAGAGGAAGGAAAAGAAGAGTGGCCAAGGAAGGGAACCCTGCTGGTGTGATTTCGGAAAAATCATGGAAAATCAAAATCTGTATAGTCAAATGTGAATTAGAACCCGCGTCCTCCCAAATGCAAGGCCAGAGCGTTATCACTCACCCACCACTCTCGGTAAATGTTATGACACAAGAGCGGGATTGGGATTCACTGGGAGATAAAAAAACGCGTGAAGAGAGTGCTGGGAATGCATAACACAATTTTGGGGGACGAATCTTTCCTGGGTATTAGAAGGTATTGGAAGAATTAGAAGAAATAGACGCAAGGGGAAAGATGGCCATGACGACAAGCTGCAACTTGAATTCAGGCAGTGAGAATATTTTCTTTTTAGGTAAGGAAGTGAGGGATTGAAACAAATTATAATGGGAAATGATGAATGATTTACCAGAATGACTGAAAAAAATTGCAAATAATATCAGTAAAGGCCAAAAGTAGTCGGTTGGTGATGTTGCAATAACAAATTTCAAGATTTTTTTTAAAAATATTAATGTAGACAGTAAATCATAACACAGGAATTCAGGTGCGTACAATAACTGCCAGTTCTATAACTTTTTTTTTTTTTTTTCGTAGGAGAAGGATTATTGCAGCATTTATCGAGTGCTGAAGATTACTGAAAAATGTTATTGTCTTTTAATGGGTGAAGGGGGCAGGATTTTCAAACACCTAGGCGCTTAGTGTTGGCACGTTGGAGGTTATCGCAGGGCGTTGCCTCGGAGTCGGTAAAGCACGCGCCTAGACGCGTGGCTGCGTGCCAACGCACGCGGTTCGCGTGGCCCCCCTCCTCCTCCACCAACACTCAATCCGAGGGGAAGCCGCCGCAGCTGCCAACGCACTTTGCCGGAAATCTCCGTCCCCCCACCCGGCCAGATTTAAAAGCGGTGTCTGCAGCTGATCGCATGCCTCAAAGCCCTATCTGAACTCACAAAGGAACGTGGCATCAATTTCTTTTATTGTGCTTGTGGCTTTACGCCTCATCTACGTCTACGCCACTAGAAACGGAAAAACTGGGGACAAGAACTGGAAGGATATCTTGTGAAAGAATTATCACGGTATTTGCATGGAAAACTGAAATATGGATGTCCAGACAGTGATTCGAACCAGCGTCCCCCATAAGCCAGACTCGAGCGTTACCTCTCACCTAGTACGCTCGGTGCATCTTTCGATAATCTAGCGGAGGATCTTGGGGTCTAAAAAAAGCTTTACAATTTCTAATAACACATCTATAACTGTTTTAGAAGGAAGCACATGGGAACTGTTACAAGAAAACATTCACTGAATTACAGTAGCTACGTTGTTTACAAAAACAAATGCATGTTTACAAAATTGTTTTCCCTCAAATTTTTCCCGTTTATCAACATCATACACATCTAATGAACGAGTGATTTCTTTATACGTTATTGCAATCATTTTCACGGCCTATTTTCAGATTAAGTAGAAATTATGGTGTATTTTATTATATTATATCGAAAAGGGTGAGAAAACCTGCGATAAACAAT
Source organism: Vandiemenella viatica (assembly GCA_031002005.1). NCBI lineage: Eukaryota > Metazoa > Arthropoda > Insecta > Orthoptera > Morabidae > Vandiemenella > Vandiemenella viatica. The sequence continues at coordinate 78,653,214 of JARYHS010009186.1, read as the reverse complement.
GAATTGAAGTGATCGAGACAAATGTGTTGACTGCATGGTTTTAGTTGTTACAAAGCCTGCCAAGTGCTGATATTTCTGTCAAGTTAATGTTTTAGTGTAGGTAGGTTACTTGACATATTAAATTAGTGTCACGATTTTTCTAGACTTTTTATTCCGTGGTGGTGAAAGCTAAATAACTGCGTCGATTTCTTTCTATATTATTCATCAGTCATTTGTTTTAGTTTTCTGATACCCATCCACATATCATTTTTCTGTCATCAATTTTAATGACACGTCTTTAGTATCTTAATCTCCACAAATGATACAGAATTCAGCACGTAAATATTTTTTTTTTTCAGTTCTAACCAATTACACAAGTTAATTTACTGCTTCCCGTTTGAAATTCCTGTATCACAATTTACAAAATATTTTACAATTATTTTGGAACCTTCAGCTTTAATTTTGTTCCCAAATTATTTATAACATTTCTAGTAAATAATACCTTTTATAATGTTCACACTGAATTATCGAATACCATTCATGCTGAAATTTGTGTGGAAGTATGCAACAAAAAACTAAAATAATTTTATAATTAATCAGTACCGATTCAAGAATCACAAAATGTATTTGTAACAAGCAGTTATTTGTTTCTTGATGGTCGTACGAAAATGTACTTAGTAAAGATAAGAATGGGTCAATAAATTGTTTTATTTGTCACACGTATGGAGGTAACTCCTCAGATGTTCCTAATGTTTCAATGCACGTTTAATTTAAATGATTTTACTCTACAAATGAACTTTTAACCCTTCTATATAATTGGTATTCGGTGCATCACGTAGCAATGAAACACTGTTTTCAGTTTCATGAAGATTGTAATACGATAGGTTGCAAATGAAAAAACTGAACGTATTCTTGGATCAGGTAAGTTCTCATAAGATTTCCTTAAATGTCTCTGGTATTTAAGCTATGTTGTTTGATTGGAAAAAAGAGGTGAAATTATTTTTTTTTTTCCAGTCGGCTTGAAACTAGAGAGAATAACATTTGTTTTATTAATTACATTTCTCCTGCATCCATAAAATTTATATTACTCTATGGATGTGATTTAATTATATCTATAAAGTGATGCACCCCACATTTCGACGGTTTAGCTCTTGGTTATCTTTTACATCTTCAAAGAGACATAATTTTGCTATGAAATTCAGTATAAAGAATTGGGAAAATGTTAACGAGAGAAGGGAGGTAGGGAGTGCCAAATTTGAGAAGTACGCTGTACGATTGAGTAGTCAGACATTCTTTCTGGACAAAGGTTGTGCGACAGGATTTGACAATAGTTGTAAGATACCAGATTACAGAATAAGCATGTTCTCGTAGTTAGAATACTTTGCGCTATGATGGCGTTCCAAATATATCCATATATATTAAATAAAAAGTCTGATTATGTAGTTTTTGTAGTGTGTAAAATTGGTTAAAAGTAATTTATAGCGGAAAGGACCTGATGTAAGATGTTTTCATCGTTTTTCCTTGAATTAATTATCATATTAAAAGACGTTAAAAGAATTTAAATGATGAATGAAATCGACAAAATGCTATTATATAGTTGTTAATTATATGGTAGGTATAAATTATTGCACTCAAAGTGAAGAATACCATCTTTTTGACATATTAATTATTAAACACTACATACTCTAAATGTGTATGATCAGTTTCAATCCATACTTGAAAATTTGAAAATCATTGGTGGGATATCAACTGAACTGGCGGCAATTTGTATATCTTTGCCATGTGCAAAAAGACGGTGCATTTAATATGTTCAGCGATACTGCAGAAGAAAATCATGAATTTTGTGAATGAATAAGGAATTATATAATCGTTCAGTCCTAAACGTCGAGAACGATCATCACAGTGCGAACGGAACCAGCTAGCGCCGGGACGCTGTAGCTCCGGGTCGCCTAGCAACAGCCCGCGGCACTGGGAGTGCCGAGCGAAGCCGAGCGCGTCCGGAAGGCGCCGAACGGTTTGGCGCGTGCAGGCGCCGGCGTTGTCGCGTGCTGCCGGTTGCACACCTGCGCGAGGGGACGAGAGTGCGGGTATTGTGCGGCCCGCGGGCAACCGTCACCGGCACATCTGCCGAGGTGTAACCTTCATTACCGCCCATTACCTGGCTCCGCAATCGGCTGCAGCTGTGGATTGTCGACTCCTTGTGGACACCTGCTCGCGGCAACAGAGTAGACTTTCCTATGCACGGGTTGAGCCCTTAATTATTCTGTATAGGTGCACTATTGCAAGCAACGAGTTGAAACACGGTAATTGTTTATAGGAATCATGGAAATATTTAAATCAGTAATAGGATTCTTTATTACAACCATTCTGGGAAAAAGGATTTATTTATTTACTAGCATAGGTGTGTTGACGATTACGCGTAAAGCTGGTGTTTATTCCATTTCGCTGGCGTATATACAAAACGATCGTTTCAAGATACGGTGCCCGCCGTATATCCGGGAACCATGTAAATTTCTCGTTCTGGTGTTTTGTATTATTCTCTTCCTCCAGAGTATAATTTTGAGAAAATCATTTTCTACCATCACAGCAAGAGTTCGTGGTTTTTCCTAAACACTGCTGTCAGAATACAAATGTTTAATCTGATCAGAAATTACATAGTCAAAAACAATATTAACTGAATGTGACGTAGTGAGACCTTCGGTGAGTATGATTTTAGCTTAAAAAAGACGAGTTTATCTTTAACGTAATGTGATCTTTGGTGTATATCTGTTCAGATTACTAACGGTAATACTCTGGTCTGGCAATCAGAAGGGCGCTGGTTCAATTGCTGTTACCGCAATCCACGTTCCGGTTTACTACGATTTTCAGAAGTAACTGCCGGGATAGTTCCTTTAAAAAGTTATGGCCGAATTATTACCACGCTCCTTGCCCATCCTCTTCGAAGAGCAGTAAAAATAGCGCAACTATCAACTGTGTGCATGACTTGTGAACAAAGAATTACCAGATCGTAATCGATCAGCTGTAATACGCGTCCACTATTATACGACGCTCTGTCTGTGTAAATTAGTTTTATAATTTTTTATTGAGCTTTTCTGTTCTTCCTATATTTATAGAATTATTGAAAACGAGGATAGTGATTTCTTTTCTATTTACGTGCGAATCCTGAAAACTGATTACTTATTTATTTTGTTTTATTTTATTTTTTGGTTTTGAGCCCTTTCCTCCACATTTTCAGTACTCCTATTTAAACAATATAAATTGCAAAAGAAAAATCAAAAAATATATATATTTTACTCACTGAGATAGGTAGCAACCTCGAGCTTATTGCGTTTCTTTGAGATATTGAAATTTAAGAATGACTTCTTACAAATCGATATAAGGCAGCTAAACCTTCTGGCTCCTTCAATTTCAATTATTTTAGCATATACTAAAGTAGACTAAAATCTGGAATTGGAACATCTTTTAAACCTGAGGAAACAGCCGCCCAAAGCTGGGAATACCAAATGAAAATTCCGTTTTGTGTGGGGAAAAATAATCATGAGAGAAAAGTAGATTTCAGTACTATCTTAATATTCGAAGGGTGGAATATCTTGTTATTCCCTTGCCGAAACTCAGCATTGTGTTCCAGGTATTGTTGCCAAGACAACAAGAGCATGCTCCGGCTGTTTTATATAAAGGATGCATCATTCCTCGATAACGAATTGAATCTATACTGCAAGGATCTTGATGGTAGGCCTTAAATCATATGCACGTAGGGATGGATATACAGATGGCGTTGTTGGCTTTCACGTAGACGTATCGGTAAGTTGAATTTCTTCACCAATTTGGCATTAACAAAGAAATATGGAAAAGACACAGGAACATATAATTTATCAATTTTTTTATTTTTTTATGACGAGTCAGCTTTCTCCCTTCATATTTAACCAAAACCAATAAATGAGGTATCATTTTGAAGATTTAAATCTCGGCTTTGGTAAATTCATTAATTAGGAGAGGATATTTTTCGAAATTAAACCCGCAAATGGCGAAATTATGAACAATCAAGGTCACGGGTATGCTATAGTTCAGAGTCAAGCCACCAGGCTTCGCTGGTGTTGATAAGAAGTGGTTGTGTTTACCTCTAGATTGCAGCACCAAATATTACAGACATATTGATAAACTTTATTTGTTTTATTGAGTAGTCTAAGGAGATTGTGGAATGTTTCTGTTTCTGTTAGGGAAACATTTCATTATAATTGTTAAGTAAGACGTTACCTGTTTCTATTGACAAATAAACAATTGCTACAAATGAGCTGACTCTTCCTACATCCCACTACAAACCACCAACTTTTCATCGCAATACATTAGGAAAATTTTACGGGCCATTTAATGGTAGCCACCATCAATTGTTTATTATAAAGTGGAGTATCTAGTACTAATTTTGTTTCTTAGTAGGAAATTAGCACTGAACGTAGTATGAGTCGATGTTATTTCTTAGAAGGCAATAGTTTATATATACTATAAACAGTTTTTTTATTATTATTATTATTTTTTTTTTATCTTGTGGCTTTACACCTCCTTGACGTCGATGACTTTAGAGGTGGGAAAGGACTTGGATGAAGGGACGGGAAGGAATTCGGAGGTGACCTTTTAAAGGAACCATACTGGGATTAGCCTGTAGTGATTTGGGGGTACCATATAAAACGCAAATCAGGATAGCCGGATGGGGAATCGAACCCACGTCCTCCCGAATGCGAGGTCAAAGCGTTGCTGCACACCCACTAGGCTCGCTCAATTCTTAAAGAACCACCGCAAAATTACTTCATGGAATTAAGTATATTGTATTTCCACTTTCTGTATACCTGCTAGTTATATACATTGAAGTTTCCACTTTTTACTACCTCAAATTTTTAATCCCAGCAGCCATGCTTGAGATCGTTGTAGCGGAGCAAGAAAATTCAAATCCCGTCTGAGGAAGTCGAAGCCGAAGGTTGCCAGGTAGTGATATTTCCAGTTCCTTGGACACTCTATATTGTTACTTATTCCGTAAAGAAACAGACAGTTTCAATCTCAAAACTTAAGCGAAAAAATTTCCTCGTTTTGTATGCTGGAAAAAGTTCGGTCCTTGTCGTTTTAAGAAAATTTTCTCATGGACTGACTGATAACTAAATGATTAAGTTTGCATATGGTTATAATACCATTGTTCGGTAGATAACGTTTCTCAAAAACACAGCGCATTGAAATACTTACCCGCGCCTGCACAGTATATTTGTTGGCGTGGTCCCAACATCCACCCTATACAGGGGATGGAAACGAACTGATGCCGAGGAATTTTTCTACTAACCTGAACCTGAAGAACAACCATCGAAACCTGTTCTGGCCACCATCGAGTACAGCCAGGATAAGGGAGAATGGTGGCAAATCTTACTAATGGAAACCAAGGTGCCACAAAACAACTTGTACTATTACATGTTTTTTTTTCTTTTTTCATCATTAGACCTATATGTAGTCTACGTCAAAATTTTCTTTTAGTTTTTTACATACGTTATGTTGTCGTACATGCTTTAGATAAAGTAGTTATTCTAACACCTGACTCTGAATGCAATGAGCTGTATTCATTCTCCGTTTGAAAATAAAATAAAAGCTTTCAGTAATTAAAATATCATGAGCGAAATTTATTCAAGAAAATTACATCAAAAATTCGTAAATTAAGACTTTAAAACATGTTCAATGTTTACAATAAACACATTTTAATGTATTCCACTTGCTACAAATCTTGTTTTAGAACAATTAAAAAAGTTTGGAAATGAAATATTCCGATTTAAATCGATTAATACAAAAAAAAAACTGAAATATTTTCCCAGAGCATTAGCCACTGAAGATGATGCAATATAGCACTTCATACGGTGTCATTAGACCCTACGAGCTTGCAGGAGTCTTCGAATCACTTCAAAATTAATTATAAGCAACATTTAAGTTGATTGGTGCTTAGCACCCTCTGCCACCCACAGTATTTGTGATTTGCAGAGTATAGATGTAGATGTAGATGTAAGTTACACAAAAGTGATGGAAGAATTCTTCGCAAATTTACACTGATATTTCTCATTTTAACCACCATATGTTTTCAGCCTAGACTCAAACAGTATCAAAATTACTCTTAAGATTAGCTTACTTTAAAGTAACATTATCGGAAAGCTGTCACTCCATTTGTATTTAAGGAAATTTTAAGAAATTCCTGAAGAGATTAGATTCTTCTAATGACACTCAACCAAACAAACTGAATAGCGTTTCCAAGCAAATAGACACTGACACTAGTTTTGTAAATACTGTTTTATTAAGTTTCATTTTCATATGCACCATGATTGCAACAATCGCGCTAAAAGAAAATAGTTGACAAGTATTACCAATCGTTATTTATGATCATACAAACCAATACTGAGAGAGAGGTCAACGCAATTTATACCTGCTCTAAAAATATGAAGAATTGAGAAACACATCTCACATTAAATTTTTCTATACGGTTTTCATAATTATTGGTAAGAATTGTCTATTTTTTACAACAAACATAAAAAAATAAGCCCTCCCCGTTGGTTCAGTTCACTTCAGCACCGTGATGGTGTCCGACGCTATATACTACTAGGGTAGAAGAAGTGGTGATGGACAATTCCTTACCAACAGTTTATGCATTACGGTCTTTGGTTAAGATCCAAACATCTCCGCATTTCGTATGAAGTGAGGGCATACGACACTATTGATGGTGATTCGTGCGTCGGGTAGGGAATTTAAGCATGATGGTTCCGTTAGTGTCTTTTGTAAGAGTATACCTGAAATGGCCGGTACCCAGCTTCACCCTCTCCCTTCGTCAACTCTCATTTCACACAACACAAACAAGAATCTACACTGAAGTCACAGACTGTTACAACCATCCACACTTACAATAACACATAGGAAAGAACACACGATGGAGAAGGCAACGGGAAAGCACTTCTAGTTCATCTTCCCCAGAGAGTTCCCGGGATTGGCATCATAAGAAGAAGAAGATGAAAAATAAAATTAATAAATATCTGACGACTGAAGAAAATGTTTCTACCAACAACTGCGAATATGTTGTCGAAGATCCGAGATGTTCCTAATACTTTTATGAACGAGGAGAACTAAAATTTGGCTATCACAATAAAAATGAGAATTTGATTTTCAATTTCTACTCGTTGCGGAAAGTTTATTTAAGTCCAAGTTTCAAATCAATATCTGTATAATACTTACCTATTGATTTATTTTTACATGTATAAATAAAATATATAATTTCTAAAAGTTGCCGAAAATTTAACTTTTAAATAATTGATGCCTTGCATAACGATACCATTCGTAGACTTTTGATTCGATCCCCGACGAATTTTTCTTCAGTTTTATGAAAGTTTTGACTCAAGATTCTTGTCTTTGGAAAGAATTCAAATACCGTAGACCGACTCCAAAATTCGGCAAAATTCGTAGTAATAAATCGGAATTTTATCACTGGGAATCTTCTGATTAGAGGAACACCATAAGCTGAGTTACAATTTTGTATCCGTGACCTCATTTGACACCATTTCCTATGGTTAGTTTGTGTTTGGAAGCAGGACATACCCAAATAAACGCCTGTAAATAGATTCATTGACGACAACAAAACTTTAAATACGGTTCCATTCTCATAGCGGAGACGTATAGTTATCGCTCCACTTTCTATCTCTCTGTACGAGTGTCACGGACGGGGTCACGAAATAAGTTTCAGACTTAAAATTTGCACAAGGTATGCATTATTTTGATGGAAAACCAAAAATCGTTTTTAAAATTTTTAAACATTATATTCCATGACAGGCTTACGATTAGGCCAGGGGCAAAAATATTATTTTCTGAGCGTGTGGGGTATCAAAATTCAGAACTCCCTATGTGGAAAACTAAGATGTTTATTTCCATTTCTTTTTACTGAAAAATAAAGTCATACGTCGTCTTCAAATTTGTTAGTATTCGACCATTTTTGTTTCAAGTTCATCTAAAAACGGTATAATGGCAGAATAGTAAGTAAAACAAAGAGTGAACAAATAAAGAACAAATTAAGATATTTTTTTTACAAAAAAAATCAATTTTACCTAGGAAGAATCCTAATAATTTTAAGAGTTCTGAAAACATCACAGGTCAGTAAAGAAAGAGAAATAGGAATCTTGCTTCAATTAAAAAACAAATCACGTTGGACATAACGGAAAAACAAATTTCTATAAATTGAAGAATAAAACGTTGTATGGGCGCCGAGTATGTGCAGTTCAAAATAAGAGAAAAGAAGACGAAAGGAATTTAAGCTTGGTGATACTGAGAGGTGTAGAAAATATGAAAAGATCGAGGAAAAAATATGGAGATTCTAAGACCAGAAGCAAAACTCTTACGGCCATCCAAGTGCACGCAAGTACAGTCTACAAATGTAAAATGAATAACAAAATATTTAAAAAATTGGAAAAAACATGAATATTTCTTTTTTTTTCCCCCTAATCTTGAGAAACTTTATTCTCGTGGTAAATTTATACATAGTTAGGTAAATTAACGCAGATAGCTATTTAAACAATGAAAACCCGATTATATTGCCAAATAGGCACAGTGCATAGATGCAAATTCCGTCAAGTTTATCTCTTCGGGTCATTCACAGCTCAAAGAAAGAGAGTGAAACGAACGACATTTCGCCTTATCATGGCATAGGAACCTAGCCAAACTTTTTCGCTGTACCTCTACAAGCAATTGCTATCTCAATACTCACTTGTGCCAGCAGCAGCGTGGCTGTGAAGGAATTACAAACACACCCTGTCTCGGCCGGCTGCTGTTGGAATGAGCTCAAGTACATACGCAACCAGCTGGCACCGAGCGCAAGCAGGTCCTGGGAGGGGGGGGGGGGTTATTATTACTGAAAGGCGGGCACTGCAAGGGGTGGAGGCAGCTGGCTTGGCTCCGTGCACCCTGCAGGTACGGACCACCATCTGCCTCGGGCGCGTCCGTCAACGCCACTAACGAGTGTCAGGCGTTCCATAAATCACGACCTGCTGAAACTTTCAATCCGCGAAAGTTGCACGTATGAGAGGAGTGAGAATACTTGTTGGTTTGGTGGCAGGTTTTACTTTATGATTCGGTCTTCAACGGTTGGTCCTGGCTGAGCAGTTGATAGAGTGTTAATGTTTGCTTTTGTGCTAGCAGGTAGTGCATCAACGCTGTCATTTTGTTCCTGACATATAGAGTGGTTAACCAAATATCGAAGATACTTTTTTAAAAAACAAATATAAAATTTTGCATCTCCGAAGCTTCCAATATTGTCAAGAATGACAAATGTAGTCTCTTCCTTATAATTTTTTCACTTCCACCTGAAAGGAAATGTACCTATATTCTCTCCTGATTATTTAATACTGCTTTCCTTCTCGACTGCAACTGATTAATCGAACCTCAATTTTTTATTTATTTGTTACGGTTTTCTACTTTATCGACGTCGAGGTTATTAGAGGCTGGGTAGGACTGGGGGCAGTAACCTTTGGAGGGAACCATCCTGGAAATCGTCAGGAGTGATTTCGGGAACCATGGAAAACCTAAATCTGGATAACTGGACAGGGATTCGGAGCCGCGTCCTCCAGTTTGCGAAGCAAGAGCGTTTCCGCACATCCATGACATTCCGTATCTTCATTGTAAGCCAGTATTTTTCATCTTTTTCATGTTACCGTCGTTTTCCTTTGTTTTTGCTGGTCAGACAAAAACGATCTTCAAAGCCCGTTGCCGATCGGTTGATTCGTTTAGTATAGTTCATTTTAAATGCCTATATGCCCTATCTCTTCTCAATAAGAGTTTATATACCGCAATATTAATCATTTTCTGTCCTTTATGAGGTCCTTAAAGAATGAGTATTAAAAAAGCGATCTATTAGTGTTCGTAATTTATTAGATATTTAACTTCACTTAGGTGAACTGTTCCGTAATCCTAAATTATAATATGGCTGATACAGCATTCCAAATTCCGCAAGAATTTCTTTTCAAAGTTCTCTTGACAAAGAAATGCAGCCCAAAAAAAAATGCAAGAAATCTCTTGCCACAGGCAGAATGAACTGTCCGTATAGTGTCATTCAATAACAATTTTCATAGCCTCTTACACGACTAACAATTTATGTTAATTTTAAGATGCTTTGCTCAGTGAATAGTCTCCGAACATTCATATTAGGAATCCGAGGTATATGAACATCATATGTCTTACAACAGCTCTTTGTAACCAAACTTATACACGCTAATGCTAGGACGTACGTTGGCCATCTCATTTGGAACACTGCGAGAATCTTACAGCAACCCGTAGATGTAAGAAGTTCCATAATGGAACACTAAGAAATTTTTCCATCGCGCTCTCAGGAAACTGAACTATAACGAAAGAGGAGAACATAAAATCTACACATACCATTCCGAATGCTTTTAAGTGTGAAATTTTGAATGTAATCGTAGATGGGGAAATTAAGTTCTGCGTATAATTTCGTGAGGAACTTGAAAGAGCAAAATTTTAGAATTTATATAAAAAAAAAAAAAAAAAAAAAAAAAAAAAAAAAAAAAAAAAAAAAAAACAAACAAAAAACAAAAAAAAAACTAAAACACTGATTTGAAAGTTGTGTTTGTCAGATCATCATTTTCTGTTAGCTAATTATCTGTTCAGGGGAGTTCCAATATAGCCAACTCATTTGTAACAGTCAGTGAGAAAATCCATTAAAATTTTCCACATGTGTTTGGGCCAGTGAGTAACCCCCAACGAGTCAAATCGCATAGGCAAAATATTTCTGACAAGGAAGGCGTTTCTCCGAAAGTACTTGTCGACCTCCTCCAACCCAGTAATGGGCGTAGCCAGGTAACTGATATGCAAATTGGCTGTGCCACACAAATTCTCGCCCCGCCTATTACACTGCACTCGGTCACTAACTGCGTTTTATGACGTCAGGATAATTGTTTTTAGCAGCGCCACAATCACCTGACGCCTGTCAACGCCGTTTTGCCCAACACCGGCCGCTCAAAGCCGCGACGTCAAGGGGCTGACTGTCGACAAAAGACAGGTCCTCATCCCGGAGCAGTGACGCGAAAGAGGTTCCCGCAGCCCTCGCCTAACGACCCCCCACTTCAACGTCTTACGGAAAAATGTCATGCAAATGTCCCTCTGCACGCGGGGAGGGAGATGTCTATCAGGTGACGCTGGTGGGAAACGCACGCCATATTCGCAGACCACACTGTTTGCATTCATCGGTGGCCGTCCAGGCTCCATCAACCAGTTCCCAGAGCTGCACGGGGGGGTGAGGTTCGCCTTTTGTCGAACTTAATGGTCCTCAACTGCGCCTCTGTGTTTGCGCATATCGCCGACGCGCGTGGGAAATGGTTCGAACGGATGGAGGTAAACTCTCCGGTCATTACTGGTAGCCTGCACGAAATCTAGGTCATTAAGTGTGATGACAGGCATAAGACTGTTACAGGAAATAACTGAAAAATTTTGTAACAGGTTCTTGACACTCCGTATACTGAACTGGTTACTGGTCATTCTGCCGAAAGTTACTTGTTAAAGATTTGTAAATAAAAACATTGTGTTTTAATCACCATTATTTGAATCATTTAAGCTAAGACGCGTTCCGCCCTTATGGAATGGGGCATCATCAGTAAAAAATTTAATAGAAACATTTACATGTTGTTCTGAAACATCTGTATTTGCACTTTTGTGGAACTCGAGCTGTTGCTTTAGTTCAGCAGTGATCCTTTTTTGTCAAACTCATTTTTTCACTTTTTTTAATTTGTCAAACTTTTAATTTCGTTCACACGCAGCTAGTAGCCATACAGCAAATAGTGGGAATAAAGCTGTTCCCTATTAACATGTAACTGCTGTACAAAAATTTTCACTGACGATGACCCATTCCATAAGGGCGAAACGCTTCTGATCTTACATGAATCAAATAACAGTTGCTAAGAAACGGTGTTCATTTGCAAATACGTGTATACTTGTAATAAGATGTCAAAAAAACTGGTAATATTTTACGAAAATAGACATTTTTTTCCACATGGAGTTCATTAACTTCTACATTATACTGGAGTATAAACTATGCATAATAAATGCAATTAAGTAGACAGCCAGCTTGCGACAGTTAGAAGGGACCTTACACCTGATATAAACAGCAGACTAGCTATCGAAACGTTGAGTTTATACAGCACACTCCGGCTGGACTCCCAAGAGGATTACATTACATCAGTACGCCGTCAATGTCTCCACTCACATATCAAGAGAGAGTTTTATTGTCTTTACATATATATATATATATTTGCGATAATAACATTTGCGTAATTGATTTTTCCCTATCATCTTAGAGATTACCTTTACCAAGAGATTACCGAGCGTATCCCTTGAAGCAGCCTTACGTACCCCTGAGGGTACTTGTACCACTAATTGGGAACCACTGGTTTAGAGTAAACCTTTCGGGAGGATTCAGTTGAGCTTTCGGTTATAGACGACTATGCTCGATTTTTAAGTAATGTCTCACTCGTTTTTGAAAAGCATGGAAAATTAGAAAATTTGATTAATGAACCTCTATATCATATTTTCTTTTAAAATGTTTTAAGCGTTGGACGTGTTGGTCATTTGTTGAATACTATTAAAAGCAATTTCTTGAGATCATAATAACTGGTCAAAATAATTAACATAATATTTTTCCTCTTGGAGATCATTAATTTCCACAATATACTAGAAAGTAAACAATGCAGAATAAGTGTAATTAAGAATTTGATTATGAGAACATTCAGTGAGGCAGTCACCATTTTTGAAGCGTCCAGGTTATTTCATCTCTGTGACTTATAACTTATGAGCCACAAATAGGTGTGGTAACTTCTTGTTAAAATACTTACCGCCAAAACTGAAAATCGTCAGTTCAATTCCTTGTATGTGCCGAAATTTCTGTACATATTTGATCACTACAGAAGATTATTTTGTGTGTGTTAAGTAATCGCTCTGTGATTTCGATTCTACCTCCACAAGAAAAAGAAGTATCTTTCTATTTGTAACAATGGTTTGGGAATAAACACTTCGGGAGGATTCAGTCGAGCTTCTGGTTATGTACTGAACATGATTTTTAAGGAACTATCATCGTAAATGCCTAACTCGGTTTCAGAAAGCAAAGTAAGATTAAAATTTTGATCGATGCACTTCGATAATATACTTCCTCTTCAGATCACTTTACCGTTGAACGTGTTAGTTATTTGTGAATACTGTTAAAAGCAATTTATCTTGATATCATAAACATTTATCAAAATAAATAATAAATACTTGTGTCCCTTTAAGTATCTAGTAGCAGGGGTGTATAATTCGCTTTTGTCGTAGCCTAGGAGGGCTACAGTTTAACGTGAAATCCGAAAACAAAACGCCCACCATACTTCACATTACCAAAGCAAACCATTTCAGAATTGAAAGACAGTTTTATGTCCAGCTTATATTCTTGCATATACCGGATTTTGAAATTAAAATTTTTTAAACTTCGGTTGTTTAGAAAAATAAAGCCAAACTACCAGTTTAAATCAGATTTTTTTTTAGTAAAGTTAGTCAACAGTACAGGACCCAGAGGCCGTTCGTTACATGGAAGTGTTGTCCATAAATCTCCAAATTCCTTCCCATCATCTTGACAAAAAAAAAAAGGTTGGCTGGCGTAGTTAGGCTGCTCCAAATTCTGTGCAAGTATTTGTTTCACATAATCGATTTAACTATTCCCCAAGAGCAAGTTTTGGAATATGCTCAATCAGTGTACACAGTGAGTTCAGAGAATGAAGTTCTCCTTTAAAACCTGAAAATTTCAATAGCTGAAACTCACGATGATTAACTTGTTTACAAAGCAGAATCTGATTCCAGATTTCTAAACTTTGAGAAATTTGATTTGGTCGTCAAATGGTGCAATTGTTGATCTAAAATTATAATCCATTAGGAAAATGTTAACCAGCCTGGTGGGTTAGTTATTAACATGAGTTACCAAGGGGAATGGTGAATAACCTACCGAAAACGTTAAAAGAATTTAAAGTTAAAATTTGTAGAGGGCAAATGTAGGTGAGTGTAGGATAGGGGGAAGTTGGGTGTGTAGGGAAATTGCCACCGGAGCGTGTGCTCCATTGCAATTAAATTAAATTAAATTAAATTCGAAACAGGCAATTTGTATAACGTTGGTTTGATCCCTGCTCCAGCTATCTAAATAGTAATCCTCCATGGATTCCAGCAAACATTCCGTTATGGTTTCTTCAAAAACCAATGACCAAATTCCTCCCCGTTACATGTTCACACTTTTATCTTGGCTGTAATTGCATATGCATCAACTATCAAAAAAGCATAAATAAAAACATGGACACGTAACAGTAACATTAACAATGGACGTTTCTTGGAAGAATGTAGTGGATACATTGTTAATTCCAGGTTCAGCTGCAGCTTTGATTGCCAAAGCTTGTTCCTCAGACACGAGGATAAGCATAATTCTATAGCATTTTATCTTAAACTACTGCAGACACCAGCAAAAATCATTAATTACAACCTCCCTTGCATGACATGTTTGTCAAATCTGACAAAAAAATTTCGGTTAAAATTATTATTTTGTTTATGTGCAACCGCTTTCAATTTTAACAATTTTAGTTTTTTTAACTATCCCATTCCACATATTTTTCTGGAATATTCATTTACTTCGTTAGCCCTCCAATTTTTGCATTAAAATGGTGCGATGCAGTGATCCTGTTTCATAGTTCATCTTCAGAGACAGCCATCAACTGAACGATTCAAAAGATGGTCGCAATAGCTTTTAATCTAACAAAAATTACGATTTTTAGCTTTATACAATTTTGCTAAAAACTATAAATCTAAAAAAAAAAACAACAACAGCAACAACAAAACAAACAAACAAGTATTTTGACTCAGTGTGTTAAATAACAACCATATTTAAATGCGGGAGCACAAGCAGTAAGCTTCCTACGTATAGAGTTAAAAAAAAAAATGTATTTTGTTGGATTCTACAAACCATCCTTAACTTCCGGCTCATAAATAAAGGTGTTACATCAGATGTTAGCACAAAAACATTTTCACAGAAATATGGTGTTCTCAGTTCTGTGTATTCATAAACATTGTTTGGTACTAGCACAACGGTTAATGAAAGAAAATAAAAAAGGCAAGCTTCTTGTAATGACTCTTTACAATAGGGAAATAGTTCGGGAAGTGTTAATAAAATCATACGAGACATCTTTCTCCATTTCGAGTGTGAGTTGTTTCCAGGGTCAGAACAGGCTATGGCTAGTTCAGATGAATCAATAATTATTTATGAAAATAATAAAAAATAACAATCTAGCAATTATGTTTATCTTTTACAGGAATCTTTGTTAACTGCAATCACGACAGGAAACATTTAAGTCGTAGTTCCTCATACAATCTCTAAGAATCTCTCGATCTGTTCCACCAAGCGGGGTGGTGTAACGGTTAGCGTTCTCGCCTCGCATTCGGGAGGACGGCGGTTCGAATCCCCGTCCGGGCATCCAGATTTGGGTTTTCCATGGTTTCCCCAAATCACTCAAGGCAAATGCCGGGATGCTTCCTTCAAAAGGCCATGGCCGAATTCCTTCCCATTCCTTGCCCCCATCCTTGCCCCCCCATCCTTGCCCCCCCATCCTTTCCCGTCTCTAAAGACCTCGATGTTAAAAAGAGACGTAAAGCAGTTAAAAAAAAAAAATCGATCTGTTCGGGATTGGAATGCGAAGAATTAGGATTGGTGCTTAGCACCCTGTGCCACCCACAGTATTTGTGATTTGCAGAGTATAGATGTAGATGTAGATGTAGATGTAGATGTAGATGTAGAAATGACTTCATTGATTTGCTGACATTAATAACATTGTTTTTGATACAAATAGATTTAACAAATTTGTAGGAATAAATGTTCATGTGTGTCTCTGTTGTGAGTCTTATTTGAAAGTTCTGTAAAATATAACAGTGCCGGAATTACGCAAAGACTTTTTGTGAAAAACATAATTCCTGCCACTTTCTTTTGAACAAAGCACATCTTTCGGTTACAAGTTGCCGTAAATACTCACATACCTGATGCTCCAGATATTTTAGGGCTTGATGTGTCGTCGGCGATAACTTCATTTAAGTATAGGTATAGTCATAAAGAAAGAATGAGAATAATTTATATAAGTGCAACAAAACTTTTCTCGATGCATGTAACAAGCCGAATCTTGAACGCTTATATATCCTTGGCTCTACACATGTTGTCTGCGAAAAAGCAACTTGCTTTGAATGACAGTCTTTCTGTTAAGTGGAATTCACGTATAAACTACAGGACAGATTTTAAATATGCAACAAAAGGCCTCAGGCATAAGATAAAGCATATTTCACCATTATTTGACGGCAGAAAGCTAGAAAAAAGTTTAGAAATAAGTAAATGTTCCGTAGTACCGTCAAGGTGGCTCAATGCACAGAGACGCCGCGCGCTGGACCGGGGAGGTTCAACGGGACCGGGCACGACCCTAGGCTTCCGCGTAGCGGTCGTCCTGATTGTGGTTGTTAGGCGGCTTCCTGCAATCTTCTCCTTTCATTCTCGTTAAGATTATACGTCCCGGGACAACACAGTACCAACCAGTATTATCGTCTCGTAAATCCAGTTTTTTTTTCAGCAATGTGTCAGCAACACTTGCGTGTTCGTGTACGTTGATTGGAGCACAGTATGGTAACAATGCATTTACTTTACTAATATCAGAAGGTAATAAAATTGAATAATATGGAATATGTTAAATTAGCAGCATGCTGAAAATTGAATAAAGTACGAAATGAACGTCTTTTGAAAATGATGGGTGAGGAAAGAAGTTTGTAGGAGAGTATTACAAAAATAAGAGACACGATTTTAGGTCACAATTTAAGACACATAGGATTGGTTAATCTGTTAAGTCGAAGGTAAGAACTGCAGAGGTTGGCAAAGAATAGAATTATGAAGCGATAGTTGATGACGTAGGTTGTAAGAGGTTTGTTGAGATGAAGAGGTTAGTGGAAGATAGGAAGAGAATATATATATGGATCACCACTACCTTAAGATAACCGCAAAGGTAGTGGTCGAAAACCTAGCGCTTATATCGCAAAATTCTGCGTTATACACGCCAAGACTTCTAATGTAAAAACACTCCGAGACAGCATCCATTCTCACACTGCATGTACTTAGTTTTTTGACCATTATGTTCAATTCTATGTTCTCTGTCTCTAAATATTTTCTTCCACTACTTGGTTGTCTGGTAGTCTCACTACACGTGCAAAGGAAGCTACTATGTTAACTTTTATAAAAAATTTATTCTGATCTGACACACAATGTTTCATTATTTATTCATCTGTTATTTCTGTTACCCCTTCTCCTTCATTTTACTCCTTCCGTAGACTTAGTTTATATGCGATGGTTAGTGTTATTAAAAGGAATAATACGTCTTTCTTACCAAGCATGGCGGGTTTATGATAATACTAACGCCTCGCATTTGGGAGGGCGCGGGTTAAAATACAAGTTGAGCCAGATTTCATGGTTTTCCAGGCGAATTCTGGGAGGGCCATAGTCGAATTCCTTCCGTTTCTTGCCTTCAATTCTCTCCCACCTCTAATGATATCGTCGTTGACGACATGCAAAGCCATAAAAAGAGCAATTTTTCAACCTTTTAGTTATCAAATGATGTCTCCCATTAAATGAAGTGAATACATTTAATGGAACGGGCACATGCCCAACACGGCGATTGTATCAGCGACTTGACCAACGTTGAGCCGATGGCAACGGCACGTTATCCCACTAAGCGATGGTGGGCAACATTCATACAACATAAACCACACAAAGGCAGCTACGGACCGGAGGCTGTATCTCTTAGCGTTACAGTCCAACGCATTCAAAAGAACCGCTGCACAAATTACAGCAGAGTTCAGAACGTTATTTGCGTCTTGAAACCAGAGAAAGATATGCGGTCGTTCGTAACATTCACAATCAAATAGCAAGTTGTTTAACACGCAGCGCGAGCCGGGGTCGGCTTGTCCCCATTAAATCACGGTAAACATCGTAATAACCGAGGGGGAATATTGTTACGGCTCTGTGTAGATAAACATCTTTGCCGTTACGACGGCTGGGTCGTAAGAAACCACGGGCAGGAACAATGTCCGCCGATCAGATCCCCCACCCCTTCGATACGGTCGGAATTTACATCGCCTGTTTGCCTGGCGATTCTGTTAGCGCGCGAACAGCTGCAGTTATATCTTCATCCGACCCACATGACATTTGGACGCGTTCAAAAGGTTAACCGGGGGAACAAGAGATGGTGACTGATAACGGACACACTTCCTCCGAGGTGATGGCTGTTGTAATTGCTGCAGCCAGGAAGCAGCTGGCTTATGTCACTATAGCAACCGACACGCCTTTACATCCTCCAAAAACCCACCGCACGCTGAGAGCTCCAGACTCAAGTTTCGCTTCCGCGAGATCGGAACAATGCCTTATACACTTTTTTTTTCACTAAAGCAGTTCGGTGTGTATGAAGTACGTAGGGCGCGGGCACGGAAATAAACTGCCAGGTGCACACAGAATTTTCTTTTTAATTCCTCGAGAGGGGAACGAGACTGCTTGCTTAGCTACTGGGGCGCGGGAAGGAAGGTAGGGCGGCTCAAGTGCGTTTGTGGTGGCGGAACAAACGATATCATGTTTGTGTGTGGCACGCTGGCGGTTCGTTGTGTTTAACGGATAAGCGCGGCGTCAATCAGGAACAGGTCTGGTTGCCGGGCAACGGATCGCGCGATATCATTGTCGACGGCGCTAATACGCTATCACTTGTCGCACTTTGCTTGATGGGCTGTCGGGCATGTTATGCGGGTATAGGCGCATAATGTGCGGCGCAAGTCTGAGTGATGTTTGGATTGGTGAGATAGGCAGCTGCTGTAGGGTTGGACAAACTGCTCCGTTTGAAAGAAGAAGTACTGTACCTGCCTCCAGATCAGAGAAATGTAACACCAAGAGCATTATTAAAATCCTGTTGTTATTGTATTTTGACTTCATAGTTAGTGAAAATCTGACAGCTTAGTGGAGCCTACGTAGAGTAGCATACTGGCTCCGCGTGACGGGGGTCCAAGGTGCAAGTTCAGGTGAGGGCACAGGTGTTAAAGTGCTGTGTGTATTAATGTCATGTCCATCCTGTGGTGTCTGTAATTAGTTGAAAACAAATGAAGAAAACTGAAACCACTGGATGATCCTAAATCACAATTGAGTTAACCATATGGCCTAAATACAAGCCAATTGCTATTAAAAATAATAAAAAAAGGGGGTAAAGTTGTTTCCAGTATAATTAAAGTTCTTTACTTTAAATCTCAGTGCGGCAAAGAATTTTTACGAAGGTTTTTTTTTATGAGCTACACCAAGAATCTTTCACGTTAAACAGTAAATCCAAGGAATGTGTTTGTCGATTCTACCTCATATGAGATAAGGTAGGATCCAACCAACATTTAGGATTTAGTTACTCAAAAACGCAAAAACAGGCCTGTGACACAATGATGTCCACCCTGAAACTTCTATTCCGTTAAAGTCCACGAAAAGGTAGCCAAATAAACAAAAACTCGTCTTTTCCTTTTTATCCTCTGCCTTTATGTTTTTAGGGACTTTTTGGAAAGGTTAAGCTGGGGATTTTTCTCCTTCTCTTCCGCAGTGACGAGTATTTACGTGTTTATTGATTTGTGTGTATGATTTTGATGTTTGTATGTCCAGTGTAGTGTGTTTAGATATGAATGAATCAAAGATAGGAGAGTATGAAACCCAGTGTTGGTCCATTCAGGCCTACACATTGGAGGGAAAATCTATTTTTTTAATTTATTTTTTTATTTTTTAAATCAATTTTGCGGCAAGTCACGTTTGAAGATGAATAATGCTGAAAGGTATCTGAGAATCAAAAAGCAAAAATCCATTAACTTGCAATACTGCACCAAATAACTTTCATCGCTTTTTAAGAAAATAGGGTCAGATCAGCTGTAAACCCTCTATTCTTGTGAAATCCATGTTTTGTTATAATTAATTTGTTTTAGTTTAAATTCATTATGTTCAAGCAAATGACAGATTTGTTGACAGATATTAGAGACATTGGTCGGTAGTTTACAGTCTCTCATCGATCTTCTTTCATGCGCGAGTTTCCATTTGTAAATAACTTTTTCTTTTCTAACGATTTAATGTGTGGTCAGTCAGCAAGAAATTAATTTCATCCACTTACTCTAAGAATACTTTCACCGGTATACCATCACAACCCAGTGCATTTCCTCACATCAAAAGTTCCAATTGTTTAATAATAGTTACAAGCAACACGGAAAGAGAGGTATGACAGAAGATTAACGAAATGTAGTGGCGTATGATAACATATTTAATTAAATAAAATATATAATATAAATATATTGTTTCCTTAAAAATAACTAACAATTGTAATGATTAAGTGTCAAGTATCTTGCAGTATCATGGGATATCTCTAAGAATGCATAATTTAGCGGGGAAAAGCTTGCTATACGAACAAACAAAGATTTCAAAACAATGAATGAAAGAATGTTCAACTGGAACTTCAATAGACTGTGTTGCAGAAAAGTATAAAGTGCTGTTCCAGACCAGCATGTGATGATTACCACTGTATTAGCACTGATGATGCCTTATACCACAAGGGCGAAACGCGTTTGGGTAATAATAAATATCGTTCACCAAAAGAGTTGTTTGTAGACGGAGTTTTATTTCCGAAATTGTCTGTAAGAAGAAGTACAAAGACATAGGACCCCATCAAGTAGAAGAACAATTAAGATTGCCTGTCTTGAGGGTACAGTAAAAAGGAAAAAAAAAAAACAATGGGCAGTCAATGGGGAAAGACGACAGAAGTGAAAGCTTGGAAATATGAATATCATACCCACAACACGTCACACTTACACCTACAGATATACTAAATAATAATAATTCCATGTGGCCGTAATGACATGGTGGCAGGGTTTCTATTGGATGCGCATTCCGCCTCTGTCCTAGCCGCCTTTACCTAACCGGATAGTGCTACCAGGTAGAGGGGACCTACAGTGTAACGTGGAAACAACCATGGCAGCTTTCTGGCGTACTTTACAGTATTCAGCAAGCTGTTCCAGAAGTGAAGGTTGGGTTAAAAGTTTATGAAAATACCCTCCGAGACAATGATTCGAACCGGGGAACTTTCGTTCATCACTCAGACACCTGGTCCATCAGACCACTAAAAGTATATTGTTAACATTAGCATGTCAGTGACGTGATGTCATATGGTAAGATTTTAGCCATACAAACCCGCCCAATGCACCTAAAGATGTTTTTACTTTAAAAAAAAAAAAAAATCTAACTCACTGCACAACCCAAAGGTTGGTCGAATCTTCTCGGCAGGAAGGCTGATTCGTTTCCTCAGGGGCTACAGATTAACGTGGAATCCTGGTGTAGCTAATTTAATCTAATACAACTTCCAAAAATTGCCGCTCACCAGGTGATTTGAACCCGTGACCGCTGAGAGAAACTTTCGGATGAAAGCGCCTTAACCGCTTAACTACAATGCCGCCTTGTTTTCACGTATGCTAAGTACTATCAAAATCCGATACAAACTGCGGTTTTGTGTGAACAACGTTGACTGAAATTAAGGAGAGGGGGAAAAGGAGGAGAGAGTTTAGGTTTTTGTAAATCAAACGTAAAAAGTGTTTTATATTTGTTTTAAAGTATACTTATGCAAAGTTCCATCAAAATCCGATAAAGTCTATGTGTTTGTATGAACGAGATAAACAAAAAATGCAAACAAACATTCATTTTTATATATTAGATACTAGTATAATCTACACTTTCCCTGCTGTCCACATCGCAACACTTCAAACTTATAGCTGCAGATATACTGTTTTTACACCATATTTGTGACGCGAACTCATGAGATTTTAATCATTCAGATAGCGTCCAACGCGCATATCATGCGCGCAACACTTGGATAATTGATATCATAGATAATAAAGTGCATCAGGTGATGAACTGAATGGCATACGTGGGAATGGGTTAAGTAATTCCACACAGACTAATAAAACTAGTACGAAGACAGTCAGGGGCGGATCCAGGGGGGGGGGCTAGGGGGCTCAAGCCCCCCCCCCAAACGTATCTAGGTCCACCCCTGACATTGTAGTTTTGATACTTTTTTTTTTTTTTTAGCTCTACGGAGGCTATAAATACTACCTTTTTCCCGACTCAAGCCCCCCCCCCCCAAAACGAAAATCCACTGAACGCAAGCCCTCTGAACCAAAATTCACTGAAGCCAAGCCCCCCCAAACCAAAGTCCGCTCAAGGCCCCCCCCCCAAAAAAACAAAATCCTGGATCCGCCCCTGAAGACAGTCATTGGATGACTACCGCGTGCCTATTCGAGCACTGCGTTGTCTGAAGAAGCACACCCTCCTCCACTGTTGCTTTGAGCCTGTAATACCACTGCGCTAACCTCCCAGGCTCGGCTCGGCTCGCCTCGGTAATTGCCGACTGAGCCACCCACCGACAGTTTCTCACCGACGCTAACAAGCAACAGGTGTGCTGGTCGGTCACTTAACACCTGTTGTGCTCCTGTACGGCTACTGTGCTTGGCCGCAGTCTCTTTGTTGTCTACGAGGAATCCGCTCATCTGCATATGTAATCACCCTGCGGGATGGTCTCTGTTTCTATTGTTCTTTATTGTTCGTCAGCAATCTTGCTTTGAACCTAAGTAATGGTTGTTGTTATACGGCACAGTGATCATCATTTTAAATAACACCTCTGCTATTTAGACAGGTGGTAGTAAAAATAGCCTCTTCATGTTATTATTTTTATAAAAAATGCAATATTTTTTCTCTGTGGCCTCATGTTTAAAGAATATATCTGGCTGAAACAAAATTGAGTAACAAAAAGCGTGTGAAATTTGAAACACACCGTGTTTTCCAAAAGAAATATAAAGGTGGGAAGGAATAAAGGGAGGAACAGAAGAGAAGGATCAAAATCACACGTCACACCACAAACACATGACAAGTGTTCATCATCGCCTTATACGTTAAAAACAATGTAGGTTTATCACACTAAGGTCCGTGGAGATACAAGAAGGACAGTACTGATACTCAGGAAAAAGGAAGTGGCTTTTATGCGATATAAATAACAAAGGATAGGGTATACCCATCCTCTGATAAGAGGGTCATGGGACTCAAACCAAGACCCACGGAACATAAATATTGGGACGACCGAGTGCCGTTTGAACACAGCGTTGAAATACAGGGCGTTCGCCGGGAAACGCTACCAACTGTTAGCGCTACAAGGAAGAAACTGCTCCCGGCGAGCGAGCGGTCAGCTTCCGGCATTGTTCGACCGTCGGCCGCGGACTATTTCATAATAATTACGCTTCATAAACTTGTATGTCCTAAGCATTTAAGTGTGACGTCAGTTGCGGATCAACAATGCCATCGTGTACACCCTGCAGGTACCAGTTGCAAAATCTAATCCTAGGCCCCTGGTCTATTTCTGTAATTTTATGCACCACATTTGTTTTGTACGGCTTTAAGTAAACTAGCTTTGTTACTTTCCAAGCTGACGTCTTAGATACGCCTGCCTGCTGCCCTAACTGACTTAATGATTTTTTGGGTGACTGTTCTAGTCGAAAATCGATATCGTCAATTTTCTCCTCTGTGAGAATACGGTTGACCGACAGTCTCTTTTTGTTAAAAAATGAACCCGTTTCTCTTACTTTTTTAACCAGACGCAGAATTGTTGGTTTAGCTGGCAGTAAAGCTTCAGGAAATTCGCGACGAAATTTACTGCGACACTTTTTAAACGACTTCTTCTTCACATATGTATCGTAGAGAAATATTATTTGTTGCAAACTGTTACGTACCATAATTTTACTCACACTCAAACACGGTACAGATTAGTAAGAGTATGAAGCCCCAAACCAGCCAAACCGCAGAGAAACGTTTATTCACAACACTGTTGGGGCAGCGGAGGTGTTAAACAGTGCGGTGATTCACGGCGCCGTGTGGCGGGAGTTGCTGGCACCACTGTCCCAGCAAGTTGCCGACGGCAACAGACTGGGAGGGTAGCGTTTCCCGGCGAACGCCCTGTATAATAGCCATAGCTGGCGAAAATAACTCAGTGACGCTCATCATAGTCGTAATAATATTGACACAGAGGTAACACTTAATAAAACTATTTATTACAATAATGAAAGTATTTCCACAAATTAATAATAATTTAGAGCTGACAGATGGATGTCATTTTGAATTATGTACTGTAGTTGGTAGCATTCGAATTAATTGGTCACGCTTGAAATGTTAATTTTTACAGGAGAAATCTAATTTTTTCCGCTATCGGATGTGACTTCACTAAAGGTGCCGTCATTTTGTGTGATGGAATACTTCACAGGTTGCTGTGCCAGTGTGACTCGTCGGAAGCATCGCCATTTTTATGACGTCATCTCATGATACTTGACCAAATAACTTGAGTGGATGATGTTTCGCTGCAAGTGGAATATTTTCGTGGTGTACAGAGGAGATTAAGCTCGTTTCCCCAAGTTCTCTCTAATTTGCACGTGTTATAAAAATACGGAACAGTATCATCCATCCTAAACCTATTTTTTGTATTTTACGTAAACAAATAAGAAAGTGTCATTGTTCCTCTCCGGCTCCACTCTTTTAATAGTTTTTTCTTTTCGTTCTCTTGATGTGTGACACTTATTTTTGTCATTTTTTAATCATTTTGTGTATATGAAAATAAATAAAACACAAGATTGTATTTGAAATTTGTTTATCTCAACGAAATTATCGAAATTTCTCGCTAGAGCCAAGGTGCATGCGTTTTGGTTCGTGATTTAAGTTGTTGACATTTAAAAAAAAAATTATTAAGTTTACCACATTTCATTTGGACAGTGCGATAGTTGATAAATAACTCAACTTTTGTTAGTAAAACGCTTGCAAACTTCTTAGTTTAATCCCTTTTACGGCTTCTGGTTTAGATTAAAGTCGTTTTTGTTAGAATTATATATTTTCTTTACATAAGTACCAACTTTGCCTAAAAATTTGAAGTAACAGTTGCTTTCTTCCGTAAAAATTAAGTCGTGTTGTGGTTTATAAGTACTAGATATCTTGTTCAAAATTGTGTGTTACTAGTTGCTATTAATTGTATTATCAAGCTACCAATGACAGACGACGTATAGGAAAGAAATACACAATTTCAGTTATGTGCAAACTATAGCAGGGTTTAAGTATGTTTGTTCAATTTATAATACATTTGATACGTATTAAAGTACTGGGATAAATATACTATGCTATTAACCAAGTTATCAAAACTGGCTCATAATCACATCTCTTGGAGAAATAGAGTGAAACATAAGCATATTAACTGAATAGAAGAAACATCATACCAAAACGCTATTTCTTGTAACTTGTTTGTAAACTTAGAAAACCAGAGGTTGAAATTGACTATTATACTCAAGGATAATAATTTTACGAGATTTATCGATCTTAACAGTTTGTTCCAAAGAGGTATTTTTCGTGGACCTTTACGCTTCATTTCTTTATTTATCTGTTCATAATTTATGGTCTGACTGTTATACACCTGTTGGAATCCACCGCGTTATACTTCGTTACTGGCCAGGAAAAAAAGCGCAACCAGCCATTACAGGGGGGAAAACTCTTTATCTTCGACCACAGTGCTGGACAATAGCAGCTTTCAGCGTCGTAATACAGGCTGTTGTTCTACACTACGTGATCTACCACACACGTAGCCTGCCAACAACTGTCATTTTCAACTTTCGTCTTCTCTTGGTTTCCCGTAGGCAGCCCACCTTGCAGACAGCTCCAATTTTGTCCTATTTTTCATGGCTCATTGGTCACCTGTGCTCCTCTATATCAGCATTATTATCATAATTTTATCAGTAAACTATCCTAGGAAGAAGCTGTGACAAAACTTATAAAACGTTTTTAATTTAAACCAAGTGCCCTCGACTACAATTAAGATGTTATGTACTACATTTTAACTAATAAGGTTTAAAAAAACGAGTGTGGTGTTTGACCATTTAGTCTTTTCTTTGTCTGTGAAGGACGATACACATAGGCAACGAAATGTTTGCATGTAACAGATATTCTGTTTTTAGATATATGTGAACACATTTCTGCATTATGTAACTTTAACTATTACGAATACTTTGAACAGAACTTATATTAGAACTTTTATTATGTTTGATGTTACTAACACAGAGTCCTTCGCCAAATAGCTTAGTTTTATTCATCTTACAGATAGCTTCCGGCGAATAGGAATTTCATAAAAATTGTTTTCAGAGTCACTGATAGAATGGATTTTGGTTCCGTTCAACTCTTCTTCTTCTTACACTATGTTCGAGACCTGGATGAAACGTAATGATAGGATGATAGGGACATAGGGAGGTTGGTCATTTTGGAGACGCTATTCGCTCTCCTCGGTATTGCAGAGTACATATATACATAAAGGCTGTGACACTTTTCTGCAGAAAAGGTTTGTTCAAGCTAAAATAAATATGTCAGAGCCAAATAAACAGTAGCTTTCTTATCGTGAAGCTGCCAGTTTTAATGATACAACGTTCCGCATAGATGATAATAATAGAATCATGCTAACACAAACATGATTTGAAATTACTAGAAATTTTTTTTTAGGAGACCAGGACCCAGCAACATTAAAAACGTTTGTCGTCTTTAATGACCGAAACATCGACGAGGCTTAAAGCTTTAAAGGGGAGGAGGGGGAAGGAAGGAAAATTAACAGTCTCGATTTTTGCGATGAGGCGTTACTTTCTCCTCAGGACCGATGAGAGAGAAAGTGATTTTCTGTACAGGTCCCCTCGCCAGGCGCCAGTGAGCGGGTTATCTGTATCACACAAGGCGGGCTCTGTACGGGATTTGCGGGCGGGAGGCACCCTGCAGGTCGCATCTGCCGCTGTTTGCCGACGGGGCTCACATCCTGGCCCGGCCGACAACACACCTGTCCCCATCGCAAACACGGCTTCTATCTGGCAGCAGCCAGCGTGTGTCAACACACGCGTGTCACGTGCCACGTCACACCGGCATAGCGCGTAGAGTTACTATTTAGTATCCAGAACGGCTAACAGCGGCTCTAAAATGATCACCCTCCCTATCATTAGGTTTCATCCAGATCTTCGACATAGTGTTTAAGTAATAGAAATATCTACGTCCGTGGTTCACGTGGCCATACACATTTCTTCCTGTTCCTTTTTTTCCCCTTATTATAACATCGATCAGAAAATACAATGAAACCATCTACATCGGACTAATATAATAAACAAAAAGAAACAATCAGTGTGCAATAAAGTTTTTGAACAAAATTTGGTGTTCTTTAATTTATTAGGAGATAGATTTCCCATTTTATGTAAGTAGCCCGTATTTGGACCACCTCTTGAAAATCAGTCATTTTACATTTTTTTTAATCCTTTGATTTTCGAAAATTAAAACTGGTAATTGACATTTCAAACCCTCATATCACCTTCATGATTGTTTATGAAAGCAAGTGACATGAAAATTATCGATATTGAGTGACCAGGAAAATCACAAGGAACAAAATAAAAGTGGTAGCCCGTATTTGGATCTTCTCCTCTAATTCGTGACCGCTTGCTACAGTCCTTATGAAAGCGTTACAGATCTGATTAGTAAACTAGGCTGGGAGTCTCTGGTAGATAGACGACGCACGTTTCGTATAAACTTATTGGTAAACATGCGTACTCCCACTTTCACTTACGAGTGTAGTGAAATACTTCGTCCACCAACCTATTTGGGTCGGCATGACAGGAAAGATAAAATTAGAGAAATAAGGTGCCGCACTGATTCTTATATGAATTCCTTTTTTCCTCGTAGCATAAGGGATTTGAATGCACAACAAAGAGATTAGGTTTGGTGCTGAGCACCCTCTGCCACCCACAGTTTTGTGATTTGCAGAGTATATATGCAGATGTAGAGAACAGTTCATTCGGATTTTAAATATACCGTCTGATGTCATCACGTGATTTTCAGTCAGTATTAAACCTATTTAAGCTTTAAGAGTTTTGATACAGCTTGGGTATAGGCCTATTCATGAAATTCTTGTAGCAAACAACGCTTAACGCAATCTAACTGAAAACGATGTAGCGAATAGTCACTGTTTAACATGAGCTTGTAACGATTCGCTAAGCTCCCTGTTACATATAACTTTTTATTGTATATAAAGTAAAGGAATAGAATATTTTTCCATTTCTTGGGATGTCCACTGCATGTTCGAAAGATGCGTTTGAAAGGATAAGAGGCAAGGATTTTACGCTTCAGTGAAGGGCAGACGGGCTGGCGCCTCTTTGACAGAGTGGTAAGAGGATTAGGGGTTTCTCTCGGGCCGGCGGTAAACAGAATTCCTTCCTCCCGAAGGAGGCATCGGCTCTCGAAGATTGCCGAGACTTAACGCGGCGAAGAGAAGCACAGATTCACATGACGTCAGATGGTCAGCCAATCACAGTGAACATAGTACTAAGATTCGGGGAATTTTATGTTCTATGTCGTCTTCGAGCCACAAGAGGCGGAGTCAGAGTTTACCTCCATGGCGGCAGAAAAAGACGAGACACTTCCTGCCTGACTTCCCTCCAGTTGGGAGCCCAGACAAGTCACTGGTGACTTGCGGTCCATGTGTGCTGGG
This sequence comes from Vandiemenella viatica, assembly GCA_031002005.1. Taxonomy (NCBI): domain Eukaryota; kingdom Metazoa; phylum Arthropoda; class Insecta; order Orthoptera; family Morabidae; genus Vandiemenella; species Vandiemenella viatica. The sequence goes on along the minus strand of JARYHS010009186.1, from coordinate 78,624,514 downwards.
CGGACTTGTGTCCTGGAGACCATCTGAGGCGCACTTCTGACTTGCGACTTGCCGCATATTGCTGGCGTGGCCAGTTACGACGCTCAGCGCTACCTGCCGTGGAACGGTAATGTGTTTCTTCGAAGCCATTCAGCCTGCAACTTCCGTGAAACTGTACCCGTAAGCGCATCTGAGATAAAGATCCTTGCTCTGATCTGATAAACCACTGAGCTAGACTGTGTAACTGTCGAATGCAGTTAAATCATTCGTGGCGTCCCAACCTATTAAAATTCATTATTGTTTGCCATCATCATAACTGGTAACATACTTTGTATTAGAATAATTGTGAGATTTTTAAAGTACAACTATACTTGTTTGCTTGCATTTAAAGGGCTCATTGTACGTCTGAGCGTTGCTTAGAAAGTTGCAAAACCTCTTGTTTATTAACGTAATGGTAAATACGCTCAGATTTGTAGATGCCATTGTAAAAATCTTTATTAAAATGTCTTTTGTGACAGTTTTCAAATCCCAGAATCATCCAATTCTCATTTAAATAATTTACAATTTACATTCAATTATAGTATCCTATATAGCGTAAGATATTAAGAATTAATTAATAATTCTCTCCCCCCCCCCCTGGCGATACGCTACAATTGGCGAACCCAAGCGTTGGGGCACGAGTAAAACGTGGTATTGAAACCCAGAATTTTTAATAAGTTTCATGGAGTGTTGCAAATGGCTTTTGGCAGTTTTATTATTCTTGTAGAAAATAGATAGTGCATAACTTCATTTTGATGTTGCACTCGTTACATGTATTTTGTGTTTGTATTCTTTTGAAAATTTATGTGTTCTTATGTGCTCATGTTTGTGCTTAATTTTGATGTATAATTTGTGCGAAGGTTCTGTCCGCATGCACTTGCTATGTTTATCCATTACAGCGTTGATATTGATTTTTGTGATCTGTCTGTCTTTTGAAATTTTTGTTTGATATGTGGTGCATCATTTGCTGAATTTGGGGGAGTTTCGTATTGTTTTATTGAACCGCGAGAATTGCTGGGGTATTTCTATTTTTCCCTGTGTTTTGTATGGAGATTTTGTGTGATTTTTTCTTGAGACTTTCGATTTTGTGGGACTTCGGGTTTGATAGTATAGGTCGTTCATGAAGCTTAGATCTGGGGCTGTCATAATGGAAAATTTAAATGTAAATTCAGACACCCAGGAGATCATGAATGAATCGATTTCCGACGCAGTTAATCCGGGCACTATTGCGGAAACTCAGAGGGTTGCAAGTGTTGATTTAACTTCCGAAGCGGGGTACAGCTCGCAATCTACCATATGTATTGGTGAGACAGAGACGGAAAATTTTCCAGATGTCCCTGACGAAAGGCCCTCAGCACAGTCCAATGCTAGAAACACACATGCAACAGAAAACACAGCACCAGCTCCAATTGAAAGCACACTACAACTAACGGATATTATGGCATTCTTAGTGAAATCACAAGAAAAAATAGAGGACATGATGTCACTGTTTCAAAAATCGCAAGAGGACATGAAGTCACTGTTTCAAAAATCGCAAGACGACATGAAGGCACATTTGTCAGGAAAAATCGACGCACTTGACAGGCACCAAGACCGTCTACTCCACGTCATTGAGGACAGATTATCGATCTCTCCTCAGAAAACAGAGAAAAGTAATGATAGTGGAGAAGCGAATGTAAAACCTGACGTCGCGATTTTATCCGAAGTCAAAAATGATTTGCAAACACAAGAGGTAGATCGCACGCTCAGTGACGATAACTTGTCGGTTATTCGCGGGCAAACCACAATAGAATCGGAATGTGATCACTGCGATCAGTCTGAGGAAGTGTCTCAGCTTGTCGAATTGCAGATTGCCAGTGAATCAGTTGACAAAGTCTCCACTCAGCGTCTAGTGAAAGAAATTTTTAGTGTGAAAGCGAAGATTTCTGAGCTTAATAATCTCAGTTGTATAACGTGGTACCGTTTCGGAAGTAAAGCGACAGCGGTCAGTGAAACGTAAAACAGTTGTTCGGGCACGAGTTCGAAGGATCATCAGTACATGTCTTTCATTAAAGCAAGAAGAGTGTCCGTTAATGTTTCAATGTTCAGTGAAAATCGAGATTATTCTAAAAATTCGCAGGCAATAAGCATCGCGTGGGACTTTTCCATCTGTGATTTAACAAGAAGTGTTACACAGGTTTTTAGTTCCTTCCGATCAGAAAAATATTACTTGCAAATGCAAGGATTAAAATGTTTTGCTGTAGACAGTTTTCAGAAGTTAAGCTGTGACTCGTCATTGAGTACAGTAAACTTGCAGGCTAACCAGATCGGTGCTATGAATAACAGTTTAAATAGCCGGTCAGGAAGGTCGTTACTATCAGCTGTTCCCATTAGCAAAGGTTTGCGGCGGAACACAATGGAATTTCCGAGAAACCCGACAGGTAGCGGGACCGAGGATCTATGCTCTGTGGCTACTGCACGCGAAAGCTTTCAAGTCCGCAAAATTCTGTCGAATACGGCAAAGCTGTGTATTAGGGAACAGAATAGGATTTCCAAAAGAAAATACATGGACGCATTAAAAGTCACTGAATGATCATTTCTAATCATGATTATCTAGCATGCAATGCGGTGATGAAATAGCTGAGATTTAATGTTGCCGATTATGGAATCCTAAAAATATTGTACTGTATGTGATATAGCTTCTATTAAGTTGAATTAAAAATTAATAAAGGGTAGGTGATGCTAAATGCTGAGAAAGGAAGAAAGCACCAACGCGAAACCTTTCATTTATAGAAGAAAGAGCTGGTTAGAATAAATTCCGCATTCTGAAACTATATGTTCCTCCAACATTTCTTAACTTTATGTGAATCCGCGTGAAACTTTTAAGTCATTCTGACTATCTCGCATTAACGGACACAATTTAAAAAGATGGCTTTACCTAATTCCCGTAATCTTAAAATTTACCACACCGCCTAAATATTATGCAATCATGAGCATATGGTGTGAAGGAAGATTTTCACGTTTCGCCTCAAGTCTAAGCTGTCACTACGATCAAATGGCGAGGTTAAAAAGAAATAAAGTTTCCAAGAAGTGTAATGTACCATGCAGAAAATAATTTTGCGATCTGTGGTGCAAACGAATGAATTGTATGTAACGTCTGAGCATTTACGCGAGTTACATTTAAAGTCTTTCTATTGGCAGAAGTCTTTTGTAGCGTGTGGTCAACAGATACCACATTGTCTATGGTTGAAACATGGTCGAAGTTACCATTTCAACATTTACTTCTAGTTATACGTGCATGTAGGGTGGCGAAAGTGCCGTATAAATGCCCTAACGTATAAACTTTGCCTGAGAGATCATGTTAGTTGTTTTGTTATCACGGAATTTCAAAGGGATCGTAAGTAATGGTTACATTTACACAGGGGAAACACAATTTTACTTCGTTGCTTCATTGTATTAAGTGAGGACGAGAGCGGAAATTAATATTTTTGGTTGCGATTTGGTGAGGCAACGGTGAGTTTTTTTTATGTACGGGAAATTCAGATTTTTGTGCCTGTTTAACGTAAAGTTGTTGCTAAAGTTCAGCAGATTTTGATAGCGAAATGTTTGTTGGTTTTTATTTTTGTCGCACCCGTGTTTGGTAAAACTCATGGATGATAAGTTCATGCATGACAAATATTTAAATAAATGTTGGATAGCTTGAGATCTTAAAGATGTCTTAAAATATCTCTGTGACAGAATATACAAGCTTGTTTGTGCAATAAGTTTAAGCTGGATCACATACAGCTAATGTACATATCTTTTTGTCTTATTATTTTGTCATGTTTTACGAATATTTTAATTTTGCTCTAAGTTTAAAATCCTGAAGGGAAAAATTAATTTTTTAAAAAAATATTTTTATTAAAATATGATCAATTAGCTTCCTAAAATTATGGGTAAATCACTCACTTACTTCAGTTTCTCTGACAATGTTCTGCGTATATTGTAGATATTAAGGTTTCCTAGAAGTTTTTTTTTATTTTTAAGCCTTTATGTAAATAGGTCTATGTGTAATTTATATTCTCATGTATATGTTATTATTGTGTTTAATATATGTTTGTATGAGGGATGGCTATCTGAATTCATGTGTATATAGAGTAAAGGAATTCTAAGACGGCCAAAAGATGTAAGAAAGCCCATTAAAATTCAATTCACAAATCGAGAATCGCGGTGATTTTGGGATCTCATTTAAAAACTGTGGTAATTGTTAAAGTGCTAAATTAGTATGTTTTGGTCTCAACTAAAGTAGAATCACAAAACTCAAAATAAAATTATTATGTCATAATAATTTTCATTAACAGTGGGGCATTATGTAACGATTCGCTAAGCTCCCTGTTACATATAACTTTTTATTGTATATAAAGTAAAGGAATATAATATTTTTCCATTTCTTGGGATGTCCACTGCATGTTCGAAAGATGCGTTTGAAAGGATAAGAGGCAAGGATTTTACGCTTCAGTGAAGGGCAGACGGGCTGGCGCCTCTTTGACAGAGTGGTAAGAGGATTAGGGGTTTCTCTCGGGCCGGCGGTAAACAGAATTCCTTCCTCCCGAAGGAGGCATCGGCTCTCGAAGATTGCCGGGACTTAACGCGGCGAAGAGAAGCACAGATTCACATGACGTCAGATGGTCAGCCAATCACAGTGAACATAGTACTAAGATTCGGGGAATTTTATGTTCTATGTCGTCTTCGAGCCACAAGAGGCGGAGTCAGAGTTACCTCCATGGCGGCAGAAAAAGACGAGACACTTCCTGCCTGACTTCCCTCCAGTTGGGAGCCCAGACAAGTCACTGGTGACTTGCGGTCCATGTGTGCTGGGCGGACTTGTGTCCTGGAGACCATCTGAGGCGCACTTCTGACTTGCGACTTGCCGCATATTGCTGGCGTGGCCAGTTACGACGCTCAGCGCTACCTGCCGTGGAACGGTAATGTGTTTCTTCGAAGCCATTCAGCCTGCAAACTTCCGTGAAACTGTACCCGTAAGCGCATCTGAGATAAAGATCCTTGCTCTGATCTGATAAACCACTGAGCTAGACTGTGTAACTGTCGAATGCAGTTAAATCATTCGTGGCGTCCCAACCTATTAAAATTCATTATTGTTTGCCATCATCATAACTGGTAACATACTTTGTATTAGAATAATTGTGAGATTTTTTAAAGTACAACTTTACTTGTTTGCTTGCATTTAAAGGGCTCATTGTACGTCTGAGCGTTGCTTAGAAAGTTGCAAAACCTCTTGTTTATTAACGTAATGGTAAATACGCTCAGATTTGTAGAGGCCATTGTAAAAATCTTTATTAAAATGTCTTTTGTGACAGTTTTCAAATCCCAGAATCATCCAAATCTCATTTAAATAATTTACAATTTACATTCAATTATAGTATCCTATATAGCGTAAGATATTAAGGATTAATTAATAATTCTCTCCCCCCCCCCCTGGCGATACGCTACAAGCTTAAGTGACAGGGGGCACTATCGTAGCTGCTGGCATCAAAGAATCGTTAAGAACTTTGCTGTGCATGCGTACATAACGCATAATGGGTGACACTAACAAGTTTTGGCCCACCATGTCCAAAGAAGCTCCACTTCAGTAATCCTAGGTATGCAGCAACCATGAAAGGATTTCCTTTTTTTTTTTTTTACTTATGGCTTTACACCTTGTCGACGTCGACGTCGAAGTCATTGGTGATAATTAAGTCAGTGATAATAATAAGAATAACTGGAGGGTTGGAGGGGAGCGTTTCAAATTTCTGTCACGAGAGCGCAGAGTACTGAAGAAAATAATAAGGAACAGTCGAATCTTTTAATAACCACTTGATATTTGAAATTCTCTGATTAAATGCTGTTTTAACGACACTGAGATTTTCACAATTACATGTGCATTAGCAGTAATATAAATCATTTTAAGGACCATTTCAACTTTCCTTGAGTTGTTGTATATTCTCCATTTCTTTCTATTTTTACTCACTGGTTTGCGCAAGATAGTCTGTGGAAATGAACTGAATGAAATGTTGCCGTTCACACGTTCAGTTTGGCTTGCACAATTTGAAGTGAGAAACCATGAAAATTGTAATCTTCTGTGTTGAAAATGGAAAATTTTGACGAAGAACCAATTCATGCAAAGGTTGCGGTTTGTATTATGTAAAACAAATATCAAATTGAAGGTGAATAAAAGGAATTTTCCAAACCGTGGTTGCTAAAAAGGGATTTATTTTCTCATACCAATTTAAAAGGTGAATAACGCAGTGAGTCTGAAGATTTTTGCATCTATCTTCGTATGGACGAAGTATTTGTCAAATTTAACTACCTCAACAATTTCAAGACTAGACACTGCTTGAAATTTTTCTATTAAAATTTTATGCGATTGAGATGTGGCATTACCGTCTTTAAAAATTCCACAAACATGGGAACGACTAGTACTGCTCAATAAATTCAACAAGAAATTCTTTCGCTTTGGACGTTTTGAACAAACAATAAACAAACCAAACAAACAATGAATACGGACTGAATGATTATCTGTACATATAAAAATGGATGCTGGTATATCCGAGATCAATAGATCGATCAATAGAAAGATGGCATATACAATATATGTATTTTTTTTATGGAGAAGGTTTCTGACTAAAAAAATTTAAAAAAACACACACCCTCTCCCTCTTTACAACCCTTAATTTTTATGCAAACCCACTTTCCACTTTAAAACAACAGAAAATGCTATCTACTTTGGTTTACAGAAACGCAACCCCTCTCCCTCTTTCAAGTCCCTTAATTTCTCATACAAACCCACAGTTTTTATCCGAAATCAATGAACTTTGCACACGCATACTTTAAAACAAAGAGAAAAATACTGTCTAGGTTAGGTTTACAGAACTAATCCCTCTCCGCCATCACCCTATAGGAAAATTTATATGTGCAACGATTAATTTTTTACAAATATCTCGAAAACGGTTGCGAAGTCAGCCAAAGTTGATGGTGATGCAGAATATTTAATATTACCCAATCTAACGGGATAAAATCACAACTTTCATATTCATCTCGCCAGAAACGCCTGGTTCCTGCTAGTAAATAAGAGATAGGTGAATAAGCTTAATTAACAGATAACTGACAACTTATAAGGTGGCGGGAACAACTGGTCGAACGTCACTACCTCAAGTCGATTTTCTGTCGGGACAGATTTAACCCGAGCCAAACTTTTTGGCTTGCGCAAACTTCATGTCCGCGTTTACCAGCAACGATTTACTTTCACACATTGGCTTGTGCAAGTCAGGTTGTGCAAACGCATCTTTAGTGATTCGCCCGTCTAATGGGGACGTTAAGCTTGCCGGCCCCTTAAGCTGTGTTCCCACGGACGGATACCCAACAACACGCCGTGGGAACGGGGCCGCCTCTGCTGGCGAGGATGGGACGCAGCTACCCATCTCTGTCGGTAAACATGACAGGGCGTGTGAAGTGTTGCGCTGTTGCCATCGGTTTGCAGCAGAAGTGCGACCCCTTCCGTTGCTGTAAACTGCTCTGTGGCAGACTAGACTAGGCAACGTGGTGAGGAGGTGGCGGCGTGGTAGCGAGGGCTAACCTGTGGCGCGCGCTCTTCCCTACACTTCGGCTAATGAGGTGCCGCCTCCGTTACAAGCGTCGTGGGAACACGACTTTAGTGTGTTTCGCTAGAGTATAGGCCGGCACCGCCTTACCTTTTTCCCTATCGTTTTATTCATCCACTACCTAAACATTGAACATCACAGTCAACCACACAGAACAGTAACACTTGCAGGTTGTTGTTTATACTAGTGTAAGACCCGTGACCGTTATTTGCGTTTCGTCACGGGTCTACAATAGTTTCATTTTTAGGGTCAAACATTACGACAGGTTGACCTGATATTACCAAATATGAAATTGATCTGTTTTTCACCCTTTGGGTGAATAAAATCTTTTGAACTTGAAGAACTGGGAAATATTAATAGACTTAGTTATTAAACACGGACAGGGACGATCGCGCTATCGTATAATTGTTTCAAAAGGTGTCGACTCCTACTTCTGAAATACAAGCATGACTTGTATTTTACCATAAAGTTCACTCTGCAAAATTTGAAGAATTGCTGTTTTTTTGTTTTTGTTTTGTTTTTGTTTTTTGTTTGTTTGTTTGTTTGTTTTTCGTCAGATTGTCTGTAATGGTTAAAGAAATTGATACAATTAGATTATTCAACAGTTGAGCAACTTCAGATAATGAATTGCCAGAATACTTATTCAGTAACGTAGTTAGTCTGATGTCCTCTTTAAACAACCTAATAACACACGTACAGCGAACCTGAAGAAATACGGTTAAACGAAAGTGGTCAGTAAAATACGTTAAACGCAAATAAATAGCAATGTATAAACTTTGGTCAAGCTACAACATTACAAAAGTTTTAATTAAATTGAAATTTAGTCTAGGCCGGAAGAACAATTGGCATTAGTGATTACAGCAGAGACCATGAGTAATTTAAGTGTTTAAAAGGTTTTTTTATTTTTTATTTTTTAGATTTGCTTTTATCAGATTTTTTTTTATCTATGGAATGCTACGAAATGCAAACTTAATGAATGTATTATGGCAATTAATTTAGTAACCTCGTATTTATTCTAATGATATCTCTGGTAGCTGTTATTTGCGAGCGAAGGCTGACACATGACACCGTTCTCCATCGAATAGGTAATGAGAAGAGTGAGAGAGCTTAGGAAATTATAAAGTAGAAGAGTGAAGCGATTTCACAATTTAATTTAGCTATGTTATTTGAAATATTTCCAAAAACTTTACAGTTATATATAAAAACTTAAAAAGTATTTTGAAATATTACAAGTGCAGTATATTTGTCCCCTTACTGATTCCGAAGATATCAAGTCGATAATCACATTCGATGCAGCATGTCTATATCAAACTACTGTAAAGCGCTGCTGATGCCAGCTCGTAATTCTGGTAGTTTTGTTAGTAGAGATGTCTTAAACACTGAATCTTTCATATGACCCAAAAATCATATGGGGTTATTTCGCGAGAGTGTGAAGGCCGTGATTAGGAAATCAAGCAAAACATCTTATTGGAAAATAGTCAGGTAATTCCTGTTTTCAAGAATGGAGATTGGAGTGATCCTAGGAATTATCGATCCATATTTCCAACATCTGTATGCAGTAGAATTCTGGAGCATGTCATCTGCTCTAACATTTTGAAGTTTCTAGATGAGAACGAGTTACTTACACCGTATCAACACGGATTTGGGAAGGAGAGATCGTGTGAAACTCAATTACCCCTATTTTCCAATGACGTAATGAAAGTTATCGATGCAGGTTCACAAGTTGATACAATATTCTTGGATTTTCACAAAGCTTTTGATTCTGTAACATACAACCGACTTTTAGCGAAGATTCGAGCTTACGGTATATCGGATCAGATTCGCGAATGGATACGTGATTTTCTAACTGGTCGATCACAGTATGTCGTTGTTGACGGGGAAGCCTCTTCTAAGGTACCGGCGTTCCTCAGGGAAGTGTAATAGAACCATTTCTTTTCTCAATTTTTATAAACAATCTAGGTGACAACGTTAGATTCTTGTTGCGATTGTTTGCTGACGATGCAGTTACCTTTAGGACAATAAGGTGCTCCTGCTATTTCTTGGAAATTCAGCGCGATATGGATGCTATTTCCGTATGGTGCCGTAAATGGCAGCTTACATTTAATTGCAAAAAGTACAAGACAATGCGAATAAGTAACAAAAGGAATCAGTTTGCTCACGACTATAAAGTAAACAATTCAGTTGTTGACACGGTTGATTCCCTGTAGTATCTGGAGGTAATAGTATAAAATAAGATGAAATGGAACTTACACATAACTTCCGCCGTAGTCAAAGCTAATACTAAATTACGATTCATAGGTCGTATTCTGAGGATTTGTAGTGCTCATACAAAGGAAATAGCATATAAAATACTAGTGCGTCCGCGTCTGGATTACTGTTGTGGAGTTTGGGATCCGTATCGCAAGGGCCTGATTGACTCAATGGAGAGGGTACAGAGGAGAGCCATTAGATTCGTGACTGGTTGCTACAGCCCTTACGAAAGCGTCGCAGAATTGATACACATATTGGGCTGGGATCGTTTTGAAGACAGACGACGCCATTTGAGTTTGAATTTATTGGAGGATATGCGAAATTCTATCACCTACGACTGCAGTGAGATTCTTCTTCCCCCAACTTATTTAGGTCGCAATGACCGGAGGGATAAGATTCTAGAAATAAGATTCCGCACTGATGCTGTTATGTATTCTTTCTTTCCTCGTGCTATTCTGGATTGGAATGCGCGTGTTTAGGATTGGTGCTTAGCACCCTCTGCCACTCACATTGTTTGTGAATTGCAGAGTATGGATGTAGATGTAGGTGTAGATGATGAGTGCCAAGCTGGGCATGCGGGCATGCACATTCTGCAACAGAATAACAAAGGGCAATTGCTGGTATACGAATAATTTTTAATCGACTGCCCCGCTGTCATCCAACCAGTTTACGCAGTGAGTAGTTTCTTGTAGAGATCTTCAGTTTGCAATTCGTGCAGTACTTCTGATATGTGAGGGTTCTGTCAAGTGTCACTTCCAGGTATTTTGTTGTGCTATATGTCTGAAGATCAACACCTGGCCACATTACTTTAGACTTACGCTGAAATTTCCTGTTATATAGATGAAAGGAACACATTCCAGTGTTTTAAAGGTGATTTCCCCCATAACAGCTTGAAAGGCATTCAAGGGTAGCAGACAAATTTCTTTCTTCTATTTCAAGCTTTGTGTGATGTAGCCAGGGCAAGGTTTTCAGCGTACAGGATGCTCCTGATGGCTGCATGTAACAGCTGATCGTTTGTTTGTACTGTTCGTTAAATAGGACTGGTTGTCCAGTTTTCTATACCCTCCATCGGCTGCGCTGCTCTTAGCTCTTTTTTTTTTTAACTGCTTAACATCTCTTAACAGCGAGGTCTTTAGAGACGGGAAAGGTTGGGGGCAAGGAATGGGAAGGAATTCGGCCATGGCGTTTTGAAGGAAGCATCCCGGCATTTGCCTGGAGTGATTTGGGAAACCATGGAAAACCCAAATCTGGTTGCCCGGACGGGGATTCGATCTTAGCTTTTGAAAGTTGACAAAAAGCCTACGATTCTAGATAAGACAAGCGATGAGTTTGGTTAATCCAGTAGCGTTTGTCAGATTGTAGGCTTTGTCAGGAATCAGAAGAAAGAGATGAGAACATTCTTTTAAAGAGAAGAAAGTTAACAAGACAGAAATCGTTGGATAACGTACTACCAGCCTGATGAAAGAAACCATCATGTCGGTGGCAGATAGTGTTGCAAGCAGGATAGCGCGAAATCGCTAGCTGGCCGTTTGGCTAGATATCCTAGTTTGCGTTGGTCGCACCTGTTGGGCGTGCCCGGGAGGCGCTGTGCTCAGAGGAAGCCATTGTCGCCGCCGTGTCAACACCGGCAGATGTCACTCCAGCAGGTGTGCGTGCAGGTATCACAGCGCGCAGGCGCCGGGCACGCAGCGTGTGCTACGCCTTATCAGCGCGCAGCCGCCAACCCCTCCAACCCAGTGATATCGCGCGTCCGTTTCAGTTGCAGTCACAGTAACGCACACGTTTTCTCTCTATACATAAAAAATTAAACAGTAAGAAAAGAAACGGCTAAGATCGAGCTGAGCCATGCGTCTTCAGGAGTACGTACACTAATGATCTAGAACATATCTCCCATGTGGTAGGATAGTTGGAAGTAGCTTCGCACAAAAATAAAGGTCTGACACATTTTGCGGCTGCGCCATGTTGACACCCGTGCTGATAATGATATCGTTCAGTTAACAACTCAGTAGTTTAAAAAGCAAAGAATTCAGAATTTAGCGTATCTACACTAGTATTATAAATGCAAAAGTAACTCTGTCTCTCTTTCTGTTTGTCACGTTTTCAACACTTAAGTGGCTAATCCGAAATTTGACAAGTAAATACGATGTATCATTAGGAAGCACATCTATATATATAAGGATGATTGTATGTTTGTTTGTTTGTTGGTTTGTTTGTTCTTCATACAAATCCACAGTTTTCATCCGAAGTCAATGAAAGTTTGCACACTTATCCGTTGGAACAAGGACAAAAATACTGGCTACATTTGGTTAAAAAAATTTCTGTATAAATAATACATGTTGTCTTATAATTTCGAAAAATTACTGAACAGCAATTAACAGACGCATAGGATGTGTAGGTCTCTGTACTACCTTTCAATGTAGCAGTTTGGTACCTCAGTGGTTAGAGTGCTTGTTTACTGATGTTTGGATCTTGGTCTTCAGTTCGAATCTCCGTGGAGGCTAAGATTTTTAAACATTGTTTTTGATCGCAAGAGTCACGCCTGGACCGTCGGTTATTCGGATTGAACGTTAAACTATATATATCACAAATTTAGGGGTTCAATGCGAGGAAAACCGTAGGCAGTCTTGCAATGCTGTAGGAGTACACTTTTTTGCGTTCTAATGATCCCTCAGGGGTTGTTCGCAGTCAGTATGTGTGTGTGATCTGCAGTAATAATACTATAAATGTGGAAGTAAGTCTTTTTGTTACGTTTTGGCGACTAAATGACAATACCGATATTGATGGAATTTGACAAGAAAATCTGTATGAAGGGCACAGGATATTTTTTCCTGTATGATTAACAGTTGTAGTCACGAAATTTTGAGAACTTATGGAATGGTGACATAAATATGTTGGAAATTGATTCTCTTCAAGAGACAGGTTCGATGGTAGACTGATATAGTGATAGCTTTCCTGTCATATTATGCCGACTCGGTCTTGTTTGGGACCAATCCTTCGTTACAAATATTTTCTATATTCAATTCTGGCAAAAAAATTCTTAATCCGCGCATACGAAGTTGCGGGTATCAGCTAGTATTATAATATTTTCGGGATAAATAACATATTATAATATCCTAACAAAAGAAAATCAAAACCAAAAATATGGTAAACAAAACGGTTTTGACGTGTCACTGGAATGTGACATAATTTTAAATGACAATTGAAAATCTGCAGGAAGAAATGACGTAGGCAGTCTCCCACAGTTAATGCCCGCTGAGTTTGGTTGCAAATTGGATCTCTTCATAAAATAATTTCAATGGATGAATGGTACTGTGTGGCTTGCCCGTCATACTTTTCCAGCTCCGTACTTTTTTGAACACCTTTTACCTAACCTGCAGCTTCCTATATCCTAGTCTAGCAGTAAAATTCTAAATCAGCGCGTACGAAGTCGTGGATAAAAGGTAGTCTGTTATACTATAATCTGTAAGAGGGTTCGTCTGTCTGTTTTCTTGTCCAGGCAAATTTAAAAAAAAAAAAAAAAAAAAAAAAAAAAAACAAGCGAACTAATATGAATGGAATTTTTACAGATTGAAGTTTAACATATGTGGTATATTTTATGACTCGACGTGGTCTGGGAACGCAGCAAGAAATAATAATTCGTTCGTATCGAGAACACATAGGCGCCACAGATCACACTGTATTTCAAATGAACACGAGGTACCCACCAAAGACCACGATATTATACAGATAAAAACTCCACCTTTTGGATTCTGTTGATTCTGATATTTGACTACGTAACTTTGGTTATTTATTTCTTCAGATTTTAAATGGAATTTAATTTACAGTTAACGTTATAACGATACAATGTTACAAAATAGCTACACAAGCTAAAGTCGGAAGCAGCGGGAAAATACTTTATATTAAAATAATTGTTTAAAAAACATAAAAACCGCCTTCAAAAAAAAGCACACTAAAATTTTTAAAATAATTTTATACCTTGCTTAGAAGAAAGTAAATATAAATAGACAATATTTTACATTACTGTTATTAAAATTTTTAAATTAATTAGTTACCAGTTGTCATATCGCGAAGATCGAATTAATTAACTTTACTTGGTGTTCGAGGCGAAACGAGGAGTACGAAAAAAATTTTCGAATATTTTAAAGCATTTAGTGAGGTAAATACTGTTATTGCGGGAGACAGTTTAGGGAAACGAATTAGACAACATTTTAATTTGTGGCTGAGCCTCGTTGGTCGTTCAGGCATTTCTACGGCGCTACAGTGTCAGTTGAAATGCTGCGTCATGCTGTAAACGCTTTACAGTTAGTATTATATCGGGGTATCATCTGTATGTTTCAGTTTTGTTGAAACATGTTTCTAACATTAATGTAGGTAAGTAGTAACATTATTTTATGTATTATTGATATTCATTATTGTTTTTGTTTTTCTTGCTTTGGCTGGAACCGACTCCAAAAATCACTAATTAATGTAAAAACTTCAATTACAGTAATATGGAATATTGTCCATTTAGATTTACTTTCTTCTAAGTAAAGTATAAAATTATTTTAAAATTTTTGGGGTGCTTTTTTGGAAGGCGGTTTTTATGTTTTTTATACAATTATTTTATTTTTAAATTTTTAGTGGTATTATAGTATGTTTTGTATTTTAAATATGCTTTAGCAGTTCTCATTTTGCGAACTTGCTGGTAGCTCAGTGGTTAAAGTACTTGCTTTCAAAAATATTTTGTCTTTATAAACCCCAACAACTTCTAGAACGATGTGAATTGGATGCTGTGAAATGTCAGGTTACATTTTGGTTTAGGCTTTGTTTCGGTCAGAAAGATACTTCGTGAAAAAATACATATAAGCGCCAACTTTAATGGTAACCGGTCAAACGGTGGCGACTGTAGCTTTCTATAGAGAACATTGGCAAATATTAAGGGGGTGAATATAGAGAGTGGGGTTCAATTTTTTCAAGTTGACAGTATTTTTCTCTTTATTTTTGACTTTACATGCCCAATGTTCCATCGAAATCGGATAAAAAAATGTAGGTTTATATAAAATTAAGGGGTGTTAAGAGGGAGATAGAGTGTTCTTTTTTAAAATTTTTTGGTCAGAGACTTTCTCCATGAAAAATGCATGTATATGCCGACTGTAATGAAGATCAGTTAAATAGTGTCGACTTCAGCTTTATATAAAGAACATTGACAAACATTAAGGGGGTGGATAGGGGTTCATTTTTTTTTTCAGACCAAAAGTTGACAGTAATTTTCTCTTTATTTTTGACTATATATGCC
Source organism: Vandiemenella viatica (assembly GCA_031002005.1). NCBI lineage: Eukaryota > Metazoa > Arthropoda > Insecta > Orthoptera > Morabidae > Vandiemenella > Vandiemenella viatica. The sequence continues at coordinate 78,609,355 of JARYHS010009186.1, read as the reverse complement.
CAATGTTCCATCGAAATCGGATAAAAAATGTGGGTTTATATAAAAATTAAGGAGTATAAAGGGGGAGAGGGGAGATTTTTTTATTTTTTGGGTCATAAGCCTTCTCCATGAAATATTACATGTATATGCCAATTTTAATGGAGATCAGTTAAATGGTGTCGACTGTAGCTTTGTATAAAGAACAATGGAAAATATTAAGTGGGGTGGATAGGGGAAGAGGGGTTCAGTTTTTTTCAAACCAAAACTTGACAGTATTTTTCTCTTTATTTTTTACTATATATGTCCAAAGTTCCATCGAAATCGGATAAAATACATAGGTTTGTATAAAAATTAAGGGGTGTAAAGGGGTAGAAGGGATGATTTCATAATGAAATTCATATGGGACCACTTTAGAGGTATACCCTATCCATTACAAAAATTTCATTTAAATCGGTACAAAATTGGCGAAGATATCGCTGAACATACATACAAAAAAATACAGATGAATTGAGAACCTCCTCCTTGTTTTAAGTCCATTAAAAATCACATTAAGATGCAAACTAACTGTCATGACATGTAGAAAAGTAATCAGATATTTAATTAATTGCGCCCTGCCACTAGGCGTCATTAACTGTTTGTGAATCTTAAGATTGCCAGGTTCAACATATAGTGATACTGATTCAATCTCCTCTAAAAAAAAATTATTCTATTTGCACGCTGGAAATTGAATGTGATTGGTAGGTTCCGGTTTTTAAGAAATAATGTCCGCGGTTAGTGAAATTATTCTTGATCTCTTAATATTGTCGTTGTTTTGCGATGCATCGGAACTGTGTAGTATCGAAAATTTCATCGAAATCATACATTAACATAAACTTGAAACACAAGTAGAGACATGATAATTTGTCCACGTAATAATTATATGTTATTATAGGAGCCAATATGCTTGCAGATTAGTTATTAATTACTTGAAACAAAACAGCTGATTAAACTTGTTATGTGCTCAGAGAAGGATGTTTAATGGAATGGAAAAATGATTTAGAATTTGTTTTGAGAACCTTATCAGAAACTAAACAATGTAACATTATTAATTTGTTAAATAACATATTAGTAATTACAACTACTGATTGAAACTGTGTGGAAGTGTTTCTAAACGCGCAGAAAAAATATTAGAAGCTGGTTAAAAGACCTTTAAATGAAATAAATACTTGAAATGAATTAAAACCAGGGAGTAGTGAAATCTCGAGTAATTATTGTCCCCTAATTGCTATAGAAATAATTTTAATTCAGTTTAGGTGTAATCCTACCATATGGATGTCTGTACTGCTACATAACCGTAAAATAAAAACCTTTTGCTTACTTTGCTTACTTTGCTTATAACTTTCGAACTATATTAGACATAGCCAAAGTGTTTTTAGTACTTGTGATTTGAATACAGGACATAAACAAATAGGGTACAAATTTAAAATTCCTAGATAATACCGTTTTTAAGATAGACCAGATAACAAAAAGATCTAAAATTGTCGAAATTAACGCCACATCTCTATTTATGTTCAGTTTAAGAAAATGATAAAATTTCTTTGTCGTCTGCTTAGCGAGCTCTAAATTACTATACTATAACTTTATAAGCTCGATGTCATTTATCATTATGTAATGCCTCCAGAATATAATTTTACAAAATTTTGAACGCGATATTCAATATTGTCACAACAAAACACATACCACGTGCAGATTTGAATTTTATTTTGTTGTTATCATTTCTCGACTGGTTTCATCAGACAGCGAAACCATAAGATTAATATTATAATTGCTCCTAACACAAACACCCACGACCACCTCAGCAATCATAACCACCTGACCAGACACGATGAGCATCAATACAACAACATCCACCGACGCCACTGCCAACCACATGAAAACCAACTAGGGATGGACATACAACTGCTCACGCAGTTGTTACCAAAACTCATCCCCACCAGACGATAAGAATCATCAACGGTTTCCCTCAAAGGTCATTATATAATGGCCAAAGCCGGGTTTTTCAGTAACGTGTACATTAACGATCCCAAATCCAACCAATATGATCTAGTAGATAATGCTACAGACAGTAGCGGGGCTACATAACGCCGTTGAGGCAACGGAAAAAAAAAAACGCAAACAGAATTAGTAAATATAAGTTCTTGAAAATTAACACACTGAAAATTTTGAAAGAAAAATTCTGTTATTCCATATTTGTGAAGTTAAAGTTCGCATCGTCAGGTCAAATGTTGAAGAATTATTCCATACGTTTCCGTCTACATTTTCAAAGCTAACCTAATACCAATCATCGGCTATTTGTTACTATCTGTTGCTGAGTCATCAAAACCGATAGATCACCTTAGAACGGCAACATGGTAGCCGCGGATTGAGTGAAGCTTGCTGTAAAGAAAACGATTAATTTGAATTTAATTGCGTTGAAGCAAGTGCTCCGGAGGCAGTTTCAATAGTCTACTAATTCTCTCACGGTGACTGATTGTGGTAATGTCATATACGCATAATACAATATCAGCTTTATGTAACATTACCTCAACAAGTTAGAAGGATTTTTCCACCCTTAGAGGTGTACTGAGGGATGAATACCAGAACGATTGGATGAACTATTACACAAACATGGAGAGGGAAGTGCATGTGATGCCAGCTGCTCGTGAACAACGCAAACTATCATATGTTAAACAACACTTTATTTCAGGCTTAAATTATGGCTATCCAGCTTTTTTTTTATTATGGCTTTACTCCTCTTCGACGTAGAGTTCATTGGAGATGGGATGGAGCGGGGTATTAGGAACGGGAAGGAATTTGGCCATTGCCTTTTGAAGGAAGCATCCTGGCATTCCAATTCGCGTGGACTGATTTGGGGAAACTTTGGAAAACCCAAGTCAGGATGCCCGAACGAGGACTCGAGCCATCATCCGCCCTAATGCGAGGCCAGAGTGTTAACCGCACACCCACCACTCTCGGTGCAGATTGGAAGTACACAGAATCAGGCTAGAGGAATGGGCGGCAGCAAATAACATGAACTTAATTTTTAACCCGAAAGACGCAGGTACTTTTAAACCCGAAAGATGGAACACCGAAACCAACCAAGAGCTATGTTTTGTCTCACGTGACGATCTACCAACTATCACGTACCGTGGACTAGCTAGGCATTCTAAAGTAAATCTGCCTTTTATTCGATGGACTCTGATCGACAAATCTGAGTAACAGACCTTAGTGTGTCGTAGCACTGACCTGAGCGCACCTTGGGATGTTGGTGGAACAGGAAATACCGGCACATGTACAGGCGAGGAACTAGCGGATTAGAACCGGAAGTGTCTGTCGGAGATTCCCTCATTTGTGTACCCGTCCAGCGTATGGAGTACCTGTAAGCCGTTTGGAGTTGGGAAACATCTCCAGAAGAGTTTACAAGACACGCACAGTGGTTCTTTGACTCGACTAGTTGAAATTTGAGGGACGTCAATGCCCTCTTCTAAGCAGCCTGTCAATGGCATGCAAGCATATATGAGGACCCTTACCTTTCTAAGTTTCTCTAACACTTTTCGAGATGACATGACTGATGGGTATAGATGATAAGCCTCTACATATTATTTAATTTTCTAAAATTCGGTTCAACGTGTGTGGTGCCTTTAGTTATCTGCAGTTCTACCTTTGTTACCATTCACACTGTTTGGTGCTAGTATGAGAGCTGAATGATGCCCCTTTAAAAAAGGAGATTCAACGCTGACAAAACCTATTCCTTAATATAATGTGCAGATCTGCTTCCTTTTTTTGAAATGTAAATTTGCGTGCACACATTTCTTCAAAATTTGAAATCTTTGCTGTTTGTAACAGAAAAGTTACATAACGAAATAAAATTGAAGCAATGAAATTTAGTCAAAACCATTTTTCCCCTTAAAATGAATTTAACAACAACAAAAAAATTACACGTATTTTACTGGAATAGTTTAGAAGAAATTATTTATCAACAGAACTCTATATACAAAACATTACTACTACATCAGTAGAAAATTGTTATACATTTTATCATGCAATACACTCAATACAGGAAATTGATTCTGATGAAAGATGAAGGTACAAAAATCATAATCTGTGAAAGCTTATCGTCTCTAAAAGACATGAAGACAAAACAATGATGTACACATATTGTTAAATATGTCAGGCAAATACAGATGAAATAATTGTCATAGTAAGTATAAACATGTTTGTACAATTAATTGAACTGTTTCATGACAAACACTGTATGATGCTAAAAACGAATCCACTTGCTAGTCAAAACTGGCAAGAACCAAAGACCAAGAACAAGTAGAGAACATAACAATTATTATGAAGAAGTTATAAAAAACATTACAACAAAGTTTTCGCTGTGGTTACTGAATAGATCACTTTTTTTTATTTTAATTCTGAATTGAGATATCTTTACAGGTTTTTTCTTCAAGATAAAAACTGAAATGTTTTCAGATTTACAGTTGAAAAGATTAAAATTAATTAAAAAGAAGTAAGCAACTCATTGTATGCTCTCATTTATCAGCCAGCAGGAAACATTCCTTCGTAATTTAACAAAACTTTGTGTATGTATTTACTCGTCATCGTCAAAATTGTTAAAAAAAGAACTAGTCGTAAAATAAGGCTTAAGATAGCTCTGAATTTATGTACTTGCTACCTGATTCAGTTTTAAAATAAAAGAAAATTGGCATTATATCTTAATTTCCGTTCATGTCAGAAATTATGTGAATTAAATTTGCAGGTCACAGCTTCCATTTGTATTATTATCATGCAGCTAGCCATACTCAGATGCATCATTTTGTGAGCTGTTAACGGAATTTTTTTAAAAATTCTTAGAATTAACTCATTTATGTTAGTTTATGGCTGAAATCGTGGATTGAAGATAACGTAACGAAGTTCATAATATGAAATTTTGTGTAAAGTAGATAATTCGAGCTATCAAAGCCTACAAATCGTATCTTAGAGAAACCAAATTCCGAAAACTGTCGAGAATGCTTCAATTACCTAAAACGATTTATCTGTGATTGAAAAACATTTCCAAAATATAGCAACATACCCTAACAGTTCCATAAATGGTAAAAAACGTTTGTTGTGGAAATTCTTCGGTACTCCCAGAATACCAAGTGTCATTGAGTAGAGGAGTTATATTCAAATTTTAGGTTGTGGGCATTATTTACAAGCTTGACTAGCAGTGCTTAGTTGCAAATCAGGACGCTAATAACATTTAGTTGCGTGAGAGGACACGGAGAATAGCCCATTCGTTAAGATAAGAAGAATAGACACTGCTGACATCAGATTTAGTAAATGGATGAGTTGGCGTTTACGCCCATGATTGTCTCTGAAATTATCTCACACTAGTCGTTGTGATATTGTCAATGCATATCAGCCATGCCGTAACACAATTAATTAATTTACATACATTAAGCGTCTGTATTTTTCTGACAAGTTTATATTTAACTAAAACGCACTTCAGAACTGTTCATTCCAATTTGTTCGTTGGATAATTTGTTTATCTTAGAAGCCTGCTACAGTTAAAAATGTATACAGCATAATCTTTGAGTTACGTAAACGTTTTTCACTGCAATTGAAATGTTAATAAACGTCATTGTTTTTCGTCTCTTTATAAGCACGGTTTTGTGTGAATCGTACGAAGGATAATTCGCAAATAATGCACAACAGTTGCCACACTTATGTTCGTTTCACCAATTTCTCAGAGTCCGATTGACTTGAAACCCTGCGTACATTCTTTCAATTATTATAGCTGTTATGTTTTACTAATTAATCACTTAATTAGTGTAAATTAAGTAACTCTAGTATGTTCTGGCAGTCTAATATTTACAAGACTACTATGTAAAAGAATGTAACTGTAGTTCTTAGATTGGTAAATCTCATTAGCATCCTTGTTTCGCTGATGAAAATACACGGGAATTACAGCAAAAGCACCGTATTTAGCATATATCTACCACCTACCATTGGGTTATAACTATTGTAGCAAAAAATACCATAATTTGAGGAATCGTAATTTTTAGATAATTGTGATATATTATTTAAATTCCACGAGTTTATCGACCGATGAAATTGCATCCTTAGTTTTATTTAGTTAATTATTTTTTATTCTGTTGACAACATTATTTTTCCCCTTTATACGCGTATAACTTTTAGGAACTCCCCAATACGTAGAGGCTAGAGTGCTAGCTCCGAGTGCCGAAGGTCACCGGTTCGAATCCGGCCGCGTGCATGGATGTTTAAATGTTGTGTGTCTGTGTGAATGTCCTGTCCGTCCTGTGGCGTCCATACATAGGAAAAATACAATATATACTGGATGACGACATATACACTGAAAGAAATAATAATTACATTGAGCTGGCTGTATTGCCACCGTGCCAAGTGCCATAAAAAAAAAAAAAAAAAAAAAAAAAAAAAAACACCTCCCCAATATCATCGAGATGTTACGCGAACAAGATTGGTAGGTAATTTCCGTATTGAATGAATACTAAGAACTTTTAAATTAAGTCTGTTAGTATTCTTAGCTGACATTTCTTTTTTTAATTTTACAATATCTTGTGTTAAAAATTTCATTTGAAAAGATGGTGAGTGATAGCGACAGCGTTTCTGGATAAGAAGATGACCTATCACCAACACCAGCAAAGAGAAAGCGTAATAAGCAGAAGTTTTGGAAAGAATATTGTGATTGGCTAAAAAAAGATAAGGATTTTTCAAAGGCGACATGTAGTTATTACAATATATCATTTATGGCCGAAATAAGTCTAATTAAACGCCACAAAAAAGGAAATAAGCATATCGATAATGTGAAAAAATGTAGTGCTTCAAGATCAAAAAACAAGTATCTGTAGTAAGTGCTTTTAAACCGGTGCCAGTTACTGAGGTACTGATTAGGTATCGGAAAAGAACTAAATTCAATTGAAAGTGAAGTCCACTCTGAGAATGATGTATAAAAAAATTATTATTAAGACTTCTGTCGGTATCCGAAAACAATACTCTGTTAATGATAATATTATGACAGAAATAGCAAAATATGATTCAGAGAGAATAATTTCCAACGACAGGGAAGAGTCGGTTTCAAGTTTATTGAATCTTCTGCCAAGAAATTGATTGCAACATCAACAAGAACTAGATGATGAGCGACAGAAGTGGCTCTTTAACCTCAAGGATTTGAACAATAGTCAACCTCCTGACAGGTTTTGGCAACAGGTAAATTTTGAAATTGCCATGAAGTGTTAATAATGCTAAGTAAGTAATTGTTTTAACAATTTTATAATGTACATTCTCTATTTTTTCAGGTAGTACAACTACGCGATCAATATGGAGATAGCGATGCATATTTTAAGAACTTGCCGAAATTTATATTAACAATTTTGAGCTTATCACACTCAAATCTTGAATGCGAACGAGTGTTCAGTAAAGTTATCGACATTAAAACAAAAAATTGTAATAAATTCAGCAAAATCCATTAAGGGAAATCTTTTTTCGCTGCAGGCTGTACAGTGAAACGGTTTAAACCGACTAACGCTATGGTACAAAACATAATATTTATATGCATAAACATGATGATATTACAATTACACTATCCGATTCAGATTAAAAATAGAAATTTTTTCAAATTCTGGCCTTTAATTTTTTGTTGTTGTAGCATTTAATTTTTTACTGTTATTTTACCGTATTTCAAATATAAATTACTACATAATTTCGGAAAAACTACCGTAAGTTTTGATGAATTCTACACTCAGCTAGATTTCAGGGTTTGGAACACTGGTTACTGTCATCATTTTTAACAGCAGGCATTGGTTTCAGTGGCTAGAAAGGGGTATGAAATATTGGTTGCAGAAGTAGAAAAAGGCATTGAACAAAATAAAGAATTCTGAGACATTTTAAATCCATAATATGCCAGCAGAAGTGTTGAAGAGTTTAGGAAGGAAGGAGATAGTCTACCTTTGTGATGAATGGGCGGATTTTCTCACAATGGTAGTGATACTCCTTCATAAAAAGGGTGTCACAAATAAATATGAAGATCACAGGAGTATCAGCCTATTTTCGCATGCAGATAAAGTATTATTGAGATTAGAGGTGTAACGAAAGTCAGTTTTGCGGATGTTCAATGTTTGACATCAGTGGATGAGGATGTTTTGCGGAAGTGGAAAAAAGAAATTTATAAATATTTAGATTTTAGTATTTTATAGAAATAAACTTAAAATCAGAATAAGTAGTTTACATTTTATGCCAAATTCAACATTTTTCGGAAGTGACGTCTATTTCCGTATAATACTGCCACACTGATTTATTTTTTGCCACATCTGTCAACAACAAAAAATATGGGATGATTTCACAAGTGAATTAAATTATTTACATAACGACACACGCGTCTAAAAAAAATCAATCTTTGTCATGTGAACATTGCGGAGTTCTTGGCTCGACTAATTCAAGCGTCAAACACAATGCCACGCCACCACACATCTCCGTGCCCGCCTCCTGCCTTTCCACCGCTCTAGCGGCCCATTCACAGTACAACTTGTAGGACCAGCGTTCATCCGATTTTCGATAAAGAACCATAATGGGCCGTGAAAAGGGTTACACAACTACATGCAGGATGTGTTGGATGTTGGGACTCCCAAACAACCAATAGGAGTCCTTGCTGTCCAACAAGCTATGTTGTTAGATTATGATTGTAGGAAAAATCCTGCGAGTGTGCTATGAGAACACATGGTGTGCCGCGAGAAAGTAGTAGTGGAAAAAATTGCTTGGAACATTTTGTTGGACTCGTTTCACTAGCGTGAATGGGTGAGTGCAACCTATTGTAGTTCTACACAGATGTCCTGTAAGTTGGACCGTGAGGAAGGCGCTTTACATGCAAGTTTAAACTTGTAAATTCGTCGCTTAGATAATAACACCATATAGTTCATCGCTATTTTTATTGCAAGATCGTCAGAAAAAAACAACCATATTGTTGTTAGTGACGGTTGGCAGAATCTCGTATAAAGAGAAAATAATAATATATATTGAAATGTAAACAAAACATCCACAATAAATATTACTGATGCTAAAGCGGATGTGGGATTTCACGAGAAAGTTCCGCTCTTGCGGATGGGGAAATCCGTTACATCCCTAATGGAGAGTGTTGAATAGAAGGCTGTATGCGAAGTTAGATTGGGCGATTGGAGAGGAAATTTTGTATTCATCCAAGGAAAAGATATGCTATTGGCCTGTTAGAAATAATAGGATAAAGATATACTGAGAAAGGAAGAGAAATTTATTCCGTCTTCATTGAGTTGGAAAAGGTCATTGACAGGGTTCAATGTAAAAAGCTGATGGATATCTCGATGAGGAAAGGAGTAAATTGGATGAAAATACGGTTAGTACAGAACCAATATTTACATAAGAAAGGAAGAATAAAGATTTATAATGAAATCTCGGGATAAAGCAGCTTGGGAAGGGTGTTGTTGCCTTTCTCCCTTCTTGTTCAACTTGTACCTGGAAGATATTTTTGAGAAATGCTGAGATGGAAAAATGAGGAGTACGTATTGTTGACAAGAGAATAAAATATGATAAGGATTTACTTGCAGATAGTGAACGATCTCTCAACCAAATGCTGAAAGACCTAAATGAAGGTTGTGAATAGTATAGAATGAGACAATACAGAAAAAACAGAGGGTATGCTGACTGGTAAACGAAGGAAATTAGTGAATTTTAAGATAGGACAAGTTAATATCAGCCAAGTAATAACCTTCAAATACCTTGGAAGCACAATCACTTAGGACTCGAAGTTCTACCAAGAGGTGAAGACTGGGATTGCTGCAATGAAGGCAGCATTCAATTGGAAGAGGAGATTATTGACTGGGGCAGTAGATAAATCACTGTGGAAAAGACTTGGCAAATATTTCGTATGGAATATGGCACTTTTTGGGGATAGACATGGACATCATAGGTCTCGAAAGTCAAAATGCGAAATCGGTAGAACTATCCACTAATGCTAGTATATTTGTATACAAAATCGGTAAAACCACAAATTGCTTGACTGATTGGCACAAGCATATGACGCACAAAGATGAAACGGCTGGTATGTGCACTGAAGTATAAAAATATTGGGAATTTAGCTTTTCAGCAATGTTACAACAGAATTATAACACCCCCATCATTACGTTTGCCCCGTCAGATGAAAAACCGGTCAGATTTCTATATGGAATATCATTGATTCTAAAACAAAACTTTGCAATGTGTTCAAATAAGGATACTGCATAAGCAGGTTGTAATCGAATAAGAGCTAAAACCCAGTCTTTAATGGGATGCTTTTTCGCACATATCGCGACTAAACATAAATGTTTGGTTGTGTCAGGATCATTATACTCGTCAACAATAAGTGAAAACATAGATTCCGCAGATCTTCGCATAAATTATCAAAACATTATTTACCTATAATCTGATCAATTATGGCGTGAGTTATAGTCGTATAACATTTTATTTGTTCTACAATTTTCTAATCAGGACAAACGGACCGTAACAGTTTCTGTAGGAGCTCCGCAATGGTAAATGGTTTAAATGTTCCGCAACAAGTGATATTTCTCCTGGAATTTTTTTTTTTAAAATTAAGTGTGTGGCAGTTATATAATAGTGGTACTTAGTACAAAAATAATGAAGTATTCTTACATTGTTAAATTTGTATTTCAGTTTTTTTAGTTTTTGTCACAGTAAACGACTATATATTTGTGATTTTATATTGATGATACCGAATGTTCTTGTTAAGAACTGTGTTTCCTAAGAACATCTTTCCCTGATGTAATAATAGTATCCTAATTACAACTCTTACAATAGCCATAGTTTGCGTGTGTTCAACTTTTCTGCAGCTAACCTAAAAATTTTCTCCCCGTTCTTTTTGATAGAATTGTAGGTATTTTCTTCTCTTTTTACACTCGCCCTTGTAATAGGTTCTTCGTCTGACGACATAATGATATAGTAACTCAGAGAAAGTTTCTCACCTAAATGATGAAAATTAATGAACAAATAAAATCCGAATTCTCATTTATATAGACAAGCAAATTAGTTCGGAAATGCGCTAAAACTATATTCCCAAAATATTTCGGGAACATTCTGTAATAAATAACTGTTTACCATATGATCGATCAAGGAATTCCCCATAAAACATAAACGAAAAGGATTGCAGACTTGAAAATGTAAAATCGATAAAATTTCCTTGTATTCTTAGAAATAGTGGAAACTTTGTTACATTTCGGTAGGGCACACCCCTCATCGGTAGAAATACCGAAAAATGGATTGGTTCGATACTGCTGGTGGAAATTGAGGCAATAGGATGAAAAACGGATAGAAGCGTTTAAGATGTTAATGAATGTGGAGAGGATAAGCTGGATGAAAAAATTTGGATTGATGAGCCGAGGAAATTGCTGCAAGTCTCAAGAGAAAGAAAGAAGTAATGTATGGGATACTCGTTGGGAGTGAATGCTTGTTAACTGCCTCCTTGTAAGGACTGGTTTGTGAGAGGAGGATGGGAGGACGAAGGAAATACAAGATCATAAATAACATTAACTCTCCTTTCGTTACCCTTTAGCCAAAAATCAATTGCATTTTCCAGATGTTATAAAAATCTATTTTTTATACTTAACAGACAGTCAATGAAAATAAAAAAAACTATACTACAAAAAATCAACAATATTACCAGTAACAACGTATGGCTTCCAAATTTAGAGAGTAACATGCAACACGGCTACAAATATTAGAAAACAGATGCTTCCGCTTAATTCTAATTGCTGACCGAATGATAAGAATCACAGAAATACGCGAAGTAACACAGTGAGAAACAACAGACCATGGCAAAAAACGATTAACTGTATATTTCCACACCTAATGAGATACAGAAGACAGATTACACAGCATTAGAAAAACTATTCCGAAACCGTGACATAGGTTTATTATCAATTACTCACACACTAATTTAATGCAACAAAAACAATTCCAGCACAAATAATCATCAGATCAATGAAGTTATTATGAGATCCTCCAAAGAGACCAACAGTTTCCTCCTAAAGGGTCAAAGCAGAGAAAACAACAAATAAATTTAAACTGTGGCCACGACACCAAAGTCGTCGGAGCCAGCAGCACAAGAACACTAAATGTAACTAGCCCGGTGGGTGAGCAATATCGCTCTGGCCTGGAATTTGGGGGACGTGGGCTCAAATCCCGTTATATCATCCGGTTTTCGATTGTTTCAAGAAGTCATTCGAGGTGAACGCCGGGATGGTTACTTTAAAGTGTCCTGGCGGAATTCCTTCGTGTTCCTTAGCCCAAAACCCTCCCATCTGTTGGGTGAAAAAAAATCCGTTTAACCCCTTACCAGTCCGCCTCCTGAGCTTTACCAGGAATGATTTTAAAACTTTTCTCTCCAAATGTTTAATGGTATAATGAATATCAAGGAAAAAATTTGTATACTCCGAAAGCGATGAATCGAGAAGGCAGCTAATAAACGTCACCAAAATCTAGCCAATGAAGACGAAGCAGCAAAGCGAACGAAGCTCGATAAGCAGAAAGTAAGTTTGAGACGAGAAGCCAGCAAGCAATGTACACAACGTGTCCAAATTATGCAATAATGTGCCTCTCGATCAAGAGGCACAGAAACATCGAAAAGCGTGAAGCTCGAAGACAAGTTATAGACGCAGAAATACTCAAAGAATGTGAGGAACTCAACATTCTCAACGTGAACACGTATAAGAGCCGACATAGAAACATGCAGCAAACCTATCAACTCGTTATGTAAACACTTTTGCGAAATATGCAAGCAGCTCTTCTGTCCAAAACAGTTTACAGTGACTGATTGAGTAACAGCATTACTTTCAGTCGAATTATAAAGCAAGTACAGTTTGCTAGTATGTTCTCAACATATGAACCATCTCCAACGCAGGTATGATTCAATACAGAAGGCTTACTAGAAAAACGTGATCTAGAATCATAACTGATGTGCTAAAAGCACTAACACTAGAGTATATAACACTATTCTCCAAGACTGTCAAGTTCGGCAGTCGGTTTGGCTAATATGGATTCGAGCATCAAGCCATACTATTCGCAACATATCTCCTCGAAGCATCCACATATCTTACTAAGATCAGCTGACAACACAGGGATGTTTGTCGTAACTGAAATTCTTTAGTACATGAACTCCACATATTTATTCTCTGTGAAGGAGTTGGAAATACACAGAAATGGCTCAAGGCAACAATCAATTATAAAAAAATATTGTCAGTAACTACGACGCACACATTGGTCAGCAAAATCTAACACGAATATCATCTCCTGCACAAGAACACAACACAGATTATGGAGAAGAAAGTAGTACAAACAAGTCTATGACCAATTCTCGTATAATGTTCTCGGGTGACAAGCCGAGTTGACGAAATGTTTTCACATGATCTTTCGGCGATCAAATACACTGTGGCCATCTTCTGGTTCACCGGAGTCACCCGATAACATTATATAATTCTCAGCTTTGTTCTTATATAAGTCTATGACTAATAATAATGTATCACGTACAGTAGATAGTAATTTCGTTAATACCTTTCCACTGCACTGTGAATCTGTATTCATTTCTGAATTCCATGTGACGCGAATTTCCAGCCAAGTTTAGCTACGGTACAATTCAACACAGAATGTTCCCTTTCATACATCACGCGCAGCAACAAGGTGCAAGACACTACAGTGGAACACCAATTATCCGAACTCCGACTATCCGAATCGATGAATACCCGAATCGCTTTTTAAGACGTTCGTGGAAAAAGTTGAAAGTCATACCAACTGAAGAAGAGAAGGAAAAGGAGAAACTGAGCGAGGTGGGTGAATGGATAAAGTTCTAGGCCTCGAGTTCGGGAGGAGGCGGGTTCGAATCCCCGTCCGGGCATCTAGATTTGGGTTTTCCCAAATCACTCCAGGCGAATGCCGGGATGCTTCCTTTAAAAATGTCATGGCCGAATTCCTTCCCGTTCCTTGTTCCCAACCTTAGCCGTCGACGAGGCGTAAAGCCGTAAGTAAAAAGGAGAAAAATGAAAAAGAAGCTCAATAAAAGGAAACGGAAGAAACAGGAGAAGATGGGGATGACGTTTCACTTGAGGAATTCTGAAAAATTCTCTTGAAATTCCTGGATGTTCAGAAGTTAGTGCTGAAAATATAGAAGAGTGGGTGGCGTTTGATTCGTCAGATCCTTGGTATGAAATTTTAAATGATGATGAAGTTATGGAAAGTGTGAGAGGAGAAAGTATCGAAGAAGAAGATTGCCTTAATGTCGAAGTTAAAGTGGACACGGGACCATCAGCTAGTCAAGCATTTGCCGGCCTTTAAACTGCGTTGAAGTGGATGGAGCGTCAGTCCGAGTGTGACCACATGCAACTTCTCACTGTCAAGCGGATGAATACAGTCAAACAGCTTACTTTGATCGAGATGTTCAGCAAACAATGACTTTTATTTACAGTATGGTACGTAAATACTGACTAATGTATTGCACTTGTAAGTACACTTAACATGTAAAAGTATTGCCTTTTCATTTAATTAATTAAAAGCTATTTTTCTTTAAAAATAAATTTTTCTCCCATTTTCAACATATATACAGTAATTATTTAAAATAGACCCTTCTTCGAAAAAAAAAATCCAATTATCCGAATGGTGTCCGGTCCCAATTGATTCAGATAATTGGAGTTCTATTGTACTTTCGAATTTGCCGTTGTGTACTTAGGATACAAATCTTTTACAGATGGATAAGTACATTGCACTGAGTATAATAGGATGGTGGATTAGAATGGTCTGGAAGCTCAGAACTTACGGCGTCTGACTGTGGATCGAAAAAACCTTGTTCGAATCCCGGTGTTTGCGTGAAAGGCTTTTGTTGACGCTGGAGCTGGGATACTAACAAAATCACTAGAAATTTATTTGCTCAGTATGAAGTTCTATTTACATTCTTTTTTCAAATTCATTGCAATGATCTTCACGCTAGCAGTACTATAAAAAATACACAAATATGTCTTCATTACATTCAAGTAACACAATAATGTCAAATGGAAAGTAATGTTTGATTTTATTATTTATATGGAAATTTTCGAAAATTTTCCTCTAATGCTTATAATACTGACAAATACTGCAAATGCAATTGAAATTTCTTCGTTTCTTTGTTTTCTGAATGCGTTTCGCTATTTTAATCAAAGCATCTTCAACGATTTCTCCTGTTAATTATGCATAGGTCTGCATGTTATAATGAATACACAATTATTAGAAGAGACTGCTGAAGAAGCTTCTATAAATGAAGTGAAACGCGTTCGGAAAACAAATAACCGAACAAAATTCAATTGTATTAGCAGTATGTATTTATCAGTATTCATAAACTATCCACCTTATTACACATTGTGCAGCTATTATTATTATTATTATTATTTTTAACTTTCTATCATGCTACTTGCTATCATCCTAATTTGATGTTCGCAACAAAATACGTCTCTTTTTATATACCTAAGCTCATTTCTAATACTACGTCTTCTGTGCATATCTGTATGACCAGGTATAACTCTTACTTCATGACAAAGCGACACAACTGTAAACTGCAGCTTATGATATAGCGTCATAAAAATATCTTCGTGGAGATGTCAGTAACATTAACACATTAACATGCGCAGTAACCTTTATATGTGGAAGATTTTTTTTAATTGCCTTAGATACTAGATGCTGCAACAACATTTGAAGTGGGAGAGAACCAATATATTTATTGGATTCCGTATATACGTTTTCTCAGTTTAATTCATTGTCGTCATTTATTCTTCTGAGACTGTCAAATCTCTTTATAAATAGAGTAATTTGGCGGTAGCATTTCAACCCGTTCCGCAGCGTAATGGCTGCGTTTCACATTTTTTTGTTTGGAGTAAGGCAGCTGACCTCACCGCAATTAATGTTCGTGCTTTAAACTTGGTGCTGTGAATCCGCATGTATGATGGGCAGTGACTGTACTCTCATACGAGGGGCGCCTTGTCTGTGGAGGGTAATAGATAAGGGCAATCTTATCGATGAGTCCCAGACCCCAGGGGCAGGGTGTCTGCCGTCGCATCAGCTTCAGGAATTTCCGGTGTCGCCGCGGGTCAACACCGACAGGTAGATAAAGTGTTCTCCCGCCACGGCAGGTCTCTGGTCCAGCCTCCACGGGATTAGCGATCCGGGGAAATCCGTGTGTTTGGAAACATCAAGTGGAGCTCCTTCGCCAAACACAAGAACTGAGAATATTCCACTTGGCTTAGGTAACGGCATCTGACGCCTGTACTTAACTTTAGCTTAAGGCGGTTTGCTAGCTTGTACGTAAATTAGCATACGGCAATTCACGCCAGTGTGGAGGAAATGTGTTCCAATCATACACGTAGTAAGTCCTTCCATACATCTGACAGGTTAGATTCTGCGTCCAGCCATCCATATTTGGGTTTTCCATGATTTCCCCCAATCACTCCAGGCGAATGACGAGATGGTCCCTTCAAAAGGCCATTGCTGAAATCCTTCCCGTTCCTTCCCCGCTTCCAATCAGGACTGCTGATAATATATCGAAATTATTTTTTGAAAATTTCGATGTTTATGACTGATATTTTTAGGACGATATATCGACATTTCGATACTGAAATCTGGATATCGTCATCGATATTTTTTTAAAATAAGTTATCTTTTTTCGTTTGCTCTGGATGACACTATGTACCTCAAATTTTTTTTACGCATAGTGATCAGGGCCGGATTAAGACAGCGCGAGGCCCGTAGCAAATGTGAAGAAGAGACCCTTGATTTTTGCCGTCTGGGGGAAAATTGTAGAGCTAAAAAAAGGTCGCCGGCTAGCCTAGATGCGGGGCCCCCCTAGGAGGCGCAAGGCCCTCTAGAAGGCGCGAGGCCCGTAGCATTTGCTACCTCCTGCTACGTGGTTAATCCGATACTGATAGAGATCAGTAAGCTTAAATAAATCTTATAACTTTTCTATAATTAATTTGGAAGATGTAGGTACCAAGTCTACACAGATGATGACAACAGTGTAGGCTAGCGCAGCACGAATCGAACGAGAGCCCATTGTTTGATGTAGGCGTGCGCATTGTCCAAGGAGGTCCCACTTGAAATTAATGTGTTAGCAGGATTAGAGGGAAGTGTAAATAACAAATAGTTGCTAATTAGAGAGCAAGAAAAGTAAGACAACTCAGAATACGCTATCAGCATACAA
This sequence comes from Vandiemenella viatica, assembly GCA_031002005.1. Lineage (NCBI taxonomy): Eukaryota > Metazoa > Arthropoda > Insecta > Orthoptera > Morabidae > Vandiemenella > Vandiemenella viatica. Next base: position 78,592,107 of record JARYHS010009186.1, on the reverse strand, counting down.
AACTAAATGAAATACCACAAAAAAATCTTATGAAAAAAAACTTATATAAACTTGGCTATAATGCATGCTGTGATAGCTAAACTTCTATCTAAATAAATGCTTCAACTATATTGGTTATCAGTCTTAAAAATACACAAAAAATATTTGTCTCGAACCCCTTTCGAGTTTCATAAATATTATTAATTTTTATGAAGATTATGGCACGCATAATGGTCAATTTTTTTTAAAAAAAATCAGCAATCATTATCACCAAGAGAAACCATTCGATAGTGAAAACTTGGTTAAGAACAATATCACACTTCTATTTATCAGTGGACAGCCTTTTTTTTACAAGTTTTGTTTTTATGAAATTTTATTTATGAATGTGTCGATATATCGATACTTTTTTTCCGATATATTGACAGCCGACATTGATACTTCTAAAAATATCTAAAATTGGATATTTTTAAAAATATTAACAGCCCTACTTCTAATGACCTCAAAGTCAAAGAGGCGTAAAGCCACGAGGAAGGGGAAAAAAGATTTATCTCTAAATTTTTATAGGAACACACTACAAAATCAACTTACTTCTTTATGCTGTACTCATAAAGAGATACCTGGAATCAGTGTTGCCAACCCTGAAATCTAGCTGATGGTACAATTAATCAAAAATTGCGGTAGATATTCCGAAATTATGTTGTAGTTTATATTTAAAATACGATAAAATTACGGTAAAAAATTAAATGTTACTACAGCAAAAAGTAGAAGCCAGAATTTGGAAAATTTCTATTTTTAATCTGAATCAGATAGTATAATTGTAATATCATCATTTTACACATATCAATATTATGTTTTTGTATCATAGCTTTAGTAGGTTTAAAATCGATGCAGTTTTTCCAGTGTCGCTGAATAGAATGCTGCAAAAATAGATTGGCCTTAATGGATTTTGTTATGAGTTTATTGCACTTTTTTTGTTTTTTTTTTGTTTGTTTAAATGTCATTAACTTTACTTAACAATCGTTCGCACCCAGCATTCGAGTGTTGTAAGCACAAAATAGCCAACATAAATTTCGGCAAGTATTAAAATAAGCATCGTTATCACAATATTCTTTGATCAGCAACCATTCTTCCAGAAACTTCAGCTTATAATGCTTTCTCTTCGCTGGTGTTGGTGTTAGGGTATCTTATCTCCAGAAACGCTGTCACTATCACTCACCATCTTTTCAAATTCTAAATGACAACTAAGAGTACTAACAGACTTAATTCAAAAGTTCTTAGTATTCATCTACAGTCAAATACGGCAATTACCTATCAAACTTGTTCGTGTAATATCTCGAAGCTCAAATTTGGGAATTCTCAAAAATTAAACGCGTATAAAGGAAAAAAATAGTGTTGTCAACAGAATAAACAATAAATACCCAAATAAAACTAAGGATGCATTATCAACGGTCGATAAACTCTTGAAAATTAAAGAATATATCACAATTACCTAAAAATTACGATTCGTTAAATTACGGTATATTTTGCTACCGTAGTTATAACCCTACGGTAGGTGGTAGATCTATGCTGAATACGGTGTAGTTAGCAATACTGCCTGGAATCCACGGAATGCATACAACCTCAACAAATCTACTAACTAAATTAGAAAACACATTACTATTCATCAGAGACAGTATCCATTATGATTTAAAAAGAAAAACTTGATCTATTTATATCCTAGGATGTAAATGCTTCAGCTGCGAGAAGAAAGTTACGTCTCGTTGACCGCATTTATATTTGTCCGTCTGTTTGGATGAACGGAATTTACGGAAAATCTATTTCTAATTTGATGAGATTTGCATATCCCATGGTTCGGGAGTAAAATGGGGAACGTTTCAGTTTAGTGTGAAGTCGAGAAGCTGAGACATTTATGTTAAAAGTGCTTACATATTAGTATTTATTTTCCCGCGAACGCGATTCATCCAAAAACAAGTGGTCGTATTTAGATACTTGTGGAAGGCGAAAATTTCTATGGTAATTTCAGGTTACGATCAGAACTATATTAATTTTTTTTCTGTCTCCAGCTGTTGATGCGTTAGCTGTTAGATTGGCTGTGTAAGCAAAAGGTCTGTACTTTAACGCCCTACGGAACGAAATTCCATGCAAAAGCTAGCTCTAGAATTATGTAGGCCTACGGTATTCTCTAGAAATTTGGGTGTAGTAAGGGAAATGAATGTGTTAAATTTTTTAAATCGAGGTGATTTAACTTTTCAGCTGCTGGTATTAATATTGACACAAAATAGGTACGTACATAATAGAAAAATATCAACTCTCAAAATAGTAATCAGATATTTTCGTATTGTACTTAATGATTTGCGTTAAACTTTCTAGACCTATTAAAAGTGACGTTTCAGTATAATTTATGTTCATCATCAATTTTAATTACTTTGTGCAATTGAAATTGAAATTCTGTTGCTGAAATATAAGTCACGTAAAAAAGAAAAATCTTAGACCGATTTCAAATCATACTAATATCTTCACGAATCCACGTTACTTGAAGATAGCAATTGGCTACTGGCCATTCTTCCGCAGCAGTTCGTTAAAGATTTGGAAATGAAAATACAGTCAACTACCCCCCCCCCCCCCCCTTATACGTTCAGATGCATTTCACCATTGTGGGCTCCAGCATTATCGGCGGTATACAAATTAGCACATTTCTGAACAACACATTGTACGCGTATTTACAGTCACAGGGAATGAAATAACAGTTGTTATGAGACTGTATTTTTATTTACAAATATTGAAGATAGCAAATTACGGAAAAGTCACTACTAAGAGTTAACTACTGTGCTAATAATATTTTTGCTAACCATTTCATTTCGGTAGCCAAATAATAAACATGTTTATGACAGTAGAACTATATCTGTTAGATTCGTGATATGGATGAATTATTAATACGACTGTGTTACAGCCCTATTAAAATATCAGTAAAAATATTATCAATCGTTCTTTACAAGTGGGTTTTATCTCGCCAGTAATTTCATATTATTTGAAAGGAGAGGCTTCACTGATCTTTGAAGACATGCATTTGAAATTCGATCCTAAATTTGTCTAGAGCAAGGCTGCCCAACAGCATGCCCACGCGCTACGCATTTGATTTTATCGATTTGGAATATACTAGTTCAAAAACCTCTGCAAAAATCTCATTAATGTTTTATAATTTTTGATTGAAATTAAAAAATCTGTGTAAAGGTCACATTGATGGTTTTTACTTTTTGATTATAATTGAAGTGTGTTACTGATAACTTTGTTATTTTCAAATATCTATTGTAACTATAGGCAAGTATTATGTGACTAACTTAGAATCGAAATTGTGGCCCATCTCCCAAATTGGTTGAGTAGCCTCGGTCCGGAGCGACCGATTAGCAATGGGAGAAACAAATACAAACTGGGCATTTTAAATCGCACGTTGAAGAAGTGAAATACGAAGAAATGGTTTAGACAACAATAGAACGGTCTCTGTCCAATACTGGCAACATTGTTTGGATCTATGGGTGATATTAGCTATTTGATAAAACCATGATTGTGGAACGGTTTCGTCTGGTCGCCTGCTTGAAGCAATGTAGAGAAGGGACTCCATGAGCAATGTCGAACTGCAAAGAAACAGTGTAATAGTATCCCGGAAGTTGAACGGTAACGCTTGTGCCTCGCATTAGGCTGTGGTCACAGTGGATACATACACAGACGAAGTATTGGTCGTGCGTACTCGTACGTTTACGTCGGAGAGAAACAAACACTGCGAAACAGGTCAGGGTGGTCGTAGTGGAAGCGAATTAGTCATCTATTGATGCTCGTGCACGCACGACCGGAATCTGGAAGCAAGTCTGTTTGGTTTTTGCTGCATAGTCGTACGACCAAAATGAATACAGAGTGGTTGATTCTTTAGTTTGTGAGAGAAAACCTTTGTCGTATCAGACCTCAAAAGAGTACATTGAAACACGTCAATTATGTCGCGTGAGCTTAAGCCACTAATTGGTAAATAAGGTGGCTGATAACTTTATCTGAGCTCAGTAAACTATACACAAGAGATACTTTAACACTATCTATTCAATCAATTTCTAATTTTTTTTTAACACACAGCTTAATTTAATGATTAAAACTAAATTTATTTATTTACCTTAATGTAACTGTTAGTTTCTCTATTGGTGCAATGCAACTCCTGAAATTACTCTGTTTCTCAATTTTCGAACTAATTCTGCGTAAAATGTAGTTGAATGTTTCTGACCGCATCTTGAAGTAGCCGAAGAATTCTCGATAGTCTTTGATTAGATCAGGAAAAAGTAAAGCAAATTCTTCATAAGTTTCCCTGGTAAAATTAATATCACCAGTGCAACATTCTTTTTCTTTTACTAACAAGAAGAGTCTTAGTACAGAATTTTCTAGAAACATCCAGTCACCTTCCATTTTTAAAGAAATTAATAAGAAATTTCGTGACAACAACTGCTCTGGCGAGCGCGCACGACAAACTCCGATACACTGTGACCACAACCACACTGACGAGCGCGCATGACATTTTCGCAAGAGTTATAAGTCGTCAGAGTACGCATATATTGTGACCACAGCCTTAGGTAGGACGTATGTTTAAATCTCCATCCAGACTTCGGTTTTCCATGGTTTCCCGAAATCGCTCCTGGTGAATGTCGGGATGGTTATTTCAAAAGGATATGGACGAATTCCTTCCAGTTCCTTGTCCGCTTTTCCACCTCTAATGACATCGACGATGACGAGGTATATAGTTATAAACAAAATAAAAAAATTACTTGATGGTATGGCTTATCGAGTGCCTTACTTCATGCCACAAATAATAGATCCTATCTCGGAATACATATACTCGTATCTCGACGGATAGATTTATAGTGCAATCTGGTTTCGGGAGGACATTGCGAGGACGTATAGCAGGAACGAAAATCTACCATGCAGCAAGGAAGGCACTAAATAAGAGACTCAGAACTGGTACTCCACAATATTACGGGAGCGACCATAAACTGCGTAACTCCATTTTGGCTTCCTGTGAACCCCCCATCCTCCACCTCCCCCATCCCTCCCCGCTAGTGGCATTTTGATATTTTTCTTATTGATTCCAGAAGACATTTTTTACTATTTTCTCTTGGCAGACTATCGTAAATTACATATCGAGATAATTAAATGACGGATAGTTCTATCAAAAGGCCATGGACGAATTCCTTCCAGTCCCTTGTTCGCTTTCCCGCCTATAATGGCACAAATAACAGATCCCATCTCAGTTTATATATATCTCACATGATTCTGTGTGTTTTGAACCTTATTTTAAAAGTGACATATATTATGAATGATAAAGCTACGTAGCCTGACTCGTAACTCCCCCCCCCCCCCAAGACCGAGCCACGTAGTTAATGGATGCTCGCTATGTGAGCCTGAAGAAGTGGGGACACTGGTCTAGTGATGAATAACATTTGTGGCTGTGAAACACCATAAGAACCACCTATCAATTGGTATAACAAAGATATATGAACCTCGTACACCAGGCGATTTGTTGACATCCACGCCTCAAATACTATACTTCACATTCGTTTATCTACGTCACTGGATCAATGTTTATCCGTTACTTTGATCACCCATGTGACTTATGCAATATTTTGAGGAACGTGATTGCACATCTAGTGTACTGATGTTTTAATGACAGCGGTAACATTCACCCCATTTAAACTTTCTCTCCATATTCCATACCCCCTTACGAGGGCGCTTGTTTACGATGGAATCGAATTGCAGAATATATTGTAACCCGTAAAAGATGAGACGAAGTGTGGCTATAAGATTCTGTGTTTTTATACCTGTCCCATAAAAACCACAACAAAAGAGTCCAGGAATAAGTTTTCTCTCTAATGTTTTCCTTACTGTTTCACCAGCTTTTATACGTCATAACCCGGTCCTTCATTTCACGCCAGTGATTTACAACGTGGTAGGAAGAGTTCGGGAAGTCTGTCTGCGTCCAGCCTGTCAATGTCTCACGCAAGGAGGTCGAACGGGACTGGTGCTAAGGGTCAGGTTCGTAAAACTGTGGGCCCAGGGCAGTCGTTGTGTGACCAGGAACTGTTTCTTCGCTCGTAACTTCGGGATGTTAAACCGCAGTCGAAAAAGCACTCCCACTGCAGTCTTGAGAACCCCCCGGAATGGATGCACTTACCGATACCTAACTGCAGTGGGCCATTAGTGTCATTTTTACGGATCCGTGCGAAATAGTACCAAGAAATTTTGTTTCGTGCCGAGGTACCATATCGTAAAGTAAAGTCTCTGTGACGCATATACATATATTACCAGCGTCGGACAATGCGGGTCCCGAGAGAGACTTGACCCTACTTGAGGAAGTCTGGGTTAAGTTACGTCAGACTTCTAGACGGCTTCATTGCGAAGAGCAGTACAATGAGTACACATCACATTCGAAATTCTGAAGTGTGAATAGCATAGAAATAAACAACTATAGGTTCGAGTGGGATAATATTGAAAACTAAAATATAGTTGTAACGGAGGTCAACTTTGCCAAGGCGGAAGTACAGCCGAAAGTGTTGGGTGAGCGGTAACCTTCTGGCTTCACAATCGTGAGGAGATGGTTTCGAATCTCCACCCCGCACTTCAGATTTGTTTCGCCAAAACAGTCAAATGCCAGAATTGTTCCTACAAAAGAACATGGCCGAATTCCTTCCCATTATTGAACAGATGGTAGAAGAGTCAACGCGGAGCGGCAAAGATTCCTCGTCCATTCTGGATCTTTTTCTTATTAGTAATCCTGATATTGTCGGTACAGTTTGTACAGAAGACAGTATAAGTGATTACAAAGCGGTTGTGTTAACTTTAAAATCTATTCTGAATTTGAAGCATGACAAAGACAAACTCGTATATTGCTTCGATAAGGCAAACGATGCGGGTATGGTTGATCACTTGGCGGAAATTCTTTTGAACGTATATGCTAAATACAAATGTTAAATAACTTTGGTTTAATTTAAAAGAACTAATATGGACCGGTTTAAATTAATTTGTTCCTAAGAAGTGAATTAAGGTTAGTAAGAACTTCCCTTGGTTCAATAGGGAAGTGAAACGTATGCTCAGGAGGCAAAGGCGTTTACATGCCACGGTGAAGAAATCAGGGGACTAATCTAAACGCGCTAAATTAGTCAATTTGCGAGCGGAAGTGCGTAAGGCAATGCGCTATGCGTTTAAAGATTTCCAAGCCAGGAATTTATCCGAAGATCTGATTACTAATCCAATAAAGTTCTGGTCGTATATCAAAGTAATAAGAGGCTCTCGTAAGGTTATGCCGTCGCTGATTAAGGAAAATGGGGCATTAGCGGAAACAAGCGTAGAGAAAGCAGAAATTTTGAATAATAAATTTAAAAAAGCTTTCACGATACAAAACTGAAAGGATATTTCGATATTTAATAATCGCACCTACAAAATTATGAGTGACCTCGTTCTTGATATTGTGGGAATAACTAAACTGCTTATGAATCTAAAAACCAATAAGGCTCCCGGACCAGACGGTTTTGCTACACTCCTACTATAGGTACGCAAAGGAAATTGCGCCGTATTTGATGAAATTGTATACCGCCTCCTTAGATCAACGAAAACTACCAGCCGACTGGAAGACCGCTATCGTAAGTCCAGTGTGATCGTTAGAATTATAGGCCGATCTCGTTAACCTCAATATTTTGCAGGATTTTAGAACATATCATCTCTTCAAATTTCATGCGGTTCTTGGATGAAGGTGAGCTTTTACACCCAAATCAACATGGCTTCAGAAAAGGCCGATGCTGCGAAACACAACTTGCACTTCTAATTCACGACTTGCGCCGTATTATAAATGAGTAATCCCAGCTTCATTTAGTTCTATTAGATTTTTTAAAAAAGCTTTCGACACTGTGCCTCACACTATGTTACTTAGGAAACTTCGTGGTTACGGTATATCTAGACAAATATGCGACTGGGTTGCAGACATTCTGAAGGGTAGAACACAGTGTGTAGTTCTCGACTAGGGATTGCAATCCAGCAAAGCGGGATCCCGCAATCCCGTGGGATCCCGCATCATTAGACGGTCTGGCGGATCCCCCACAAAATTAAGCGGATCCGCAATCCGCAAAATCCGGCGGAAACGCGTGTCAATCTGCGTGACTCGCTGCCCCACTTGGTCTCTGTCGGATGTATTGCACTGTTTGCCTGTACCAGAGCAGTTGGCATTTGACTCGTGTGAAGAAACGTTTGTTTCTGTCAATCTTCTTCATTCCTAAGTAAATAAATACACTTTTACGTATTCATCGAAATTTGCGTTTGTTTCGAGTACACATTTCTGTAATTTGAGTTATGGTGCGTATTTAGTATGATTTTCTAACTATATAATTATTTTTTAAGTGTCGTAGACGTTATCTAAACTACACGGTTACAGCTTTTTATTCACGGTTTCATTATTCCCATTTTCTGTATTTGCAGATAAAGTAATTGTGACAATTTCCTAATTTGTCGCTGAAAATTTAATTATTCGTTGATATGAAACTAATGTTATCGTAATTTTAACGATCGCGTAGGCTACCTATTTATTTAACAGCTATCAAAAGGAAATTGTATATCCTTTGACTTATTGTTGTTTTGGCCGCTGCCTCAATGCGTTTCTTTGACGAAAGCCACCTACTTACATGTGCCGCTCAGGCTTTCGATTAATCCCTCTTCTTCTTGTTATTATTTCGACTAAAGGTAAAAAAAGTTATAATGAAATTTTCACGGGTGTATCGACGAATTGTGTTGTAGGAAGACCATATTTCGACGGCTGCCTCCGCTGTCTTCCTCACGTGTGTAATTTCGTGTGTTTGCAATGAAATCCGGAGATACAACCTGCAATCATTCGCCGAGAAAGTCTCCTTTCTTACTAAAAAATAATAATTTCCACTCTAAAAACGTCGTTACGCCACATAAGTAAATCTGAAATACTTGACAGTTTACGTGTTGGTGAGTAGTTTCTTTTAATAACATTGAATCAACTGTAATATCAATCAAGGAATCCGGAGATATAATAATGAATCACGCAAAAAAAGGCCAAGTCTCGTGCTTGTGCAGTGATAAAAAGTTATGAGATCTTGTTCTGAGCCAAGTCTACACTTTACAGAGTATATTCACTTCACTTTGTGAAATGGAATGCTTTTCTCGGTGTTATGGAACGTTTATTTAGAATTAAAAAAAAAAAAAACTCTGGTAACTTGGCCACTAAGCAAACCATATTTTTAAACTTATGTGATGTGTTGTAAGGCACATAATGTGACCGAAGACAATATTTTCCATTTTTATTATTTATTTAAAAATTGATTTAGATTAAAAAACAAAAATGTAAAACCTCGAAATACTTAAGACATGCTAAAAAGTTTTAATGTCATTTTGCCAATTAAAACTGTTAATTTTTATCATTTAACATTAAAAATGAATTATTAATTTAATTATTATTTAATTAATTAAAGTTTTAACTAACTATGTTTTAAATATATGCGTTAAAAAACTGTTTGTACCAATCCCGCACGGATCCCGCAGGATTGGCACAAATCCCGCGCGGATCCCGCGGGATTGAACACAGCGGGATTGCAATCCTTATTCTCGACGGTGAGCGTTCATCACTTACCAAGGTGAGATCCAGGGTACCCCAGGGAAGCGTGATAGGGCCTCTGTTGTTTCTCATATACATTAATGATTTGTGTGACATAATAAGGGGGATGTAAAGATCATTTGCCGATGATGCTATTATTTATCGTGAAATCAAAATCCAGGACGACTGCGCTTCGTTACAAGACGATATCATGAAAATAAATGCGATGTGTAAAGATTGACAGTTGCTGTTAAACGCTAAAAAGTGCCAAGTAATGCATGTAAGTAAAGAGGTGACACCAATTAGCTCTGAATATACAATTAATAGTACTGTCTTAGAACGGGAGATTCACCTAGGGGTAACAAATTCGTAATAGTTTGTCGTGGAATGAGCATATCGATTGCATACAAGTCACTAGTGCGTGCCCACTTATATTGTGGTTTTGTATGGGGTCCCCACCACAAGGGGTTAATGGAGGCATTAGAGAGGGTCCAAAGAAGAGCTGCCCGATTCGTGACAGGTATATACAGTAGTAGGGAAAGCGTAAGTGCGATGTTGAAGGAGTTGGGAAGACCTGGAACACCGAAGGCGTTGCTGCCGACAGTAGCTAATTGAAAAATTCACGACTGACGTATTTAGGAATGACAGCAAACAAATATTGCTACCAGCAACATTCATATCTCGGATTTACCGCAAAAATAAGAGTAATCATCCCAGAACCAATTCATTTCTGTACTTATTTTTCCCCGGGGCGATTAGGGAATAGAATAGAAAAGATTTACCAGGCGAATAAATTTAAAATTCGACAGGAGTAGCTTTCGATAAAGCACTCCTGCCATCCTGATCTGGGTTTTCCATGGTTTCCCCAAATCACTCCAGGCGAATGTCGGGATGCTTCCTTTAAAAGGGCCATGACCGAATTCGTCCCGTTCCTTGTCCCCAGTCTCATCTCGCCTCTAATTGCCCCGAAGCCATTAAAAAAATGAGAGAGATAATAACGACGGTGTAGCTAAGCGATGATGTGCCCAATTTTGCATAAAGATAAAAAAAAAATAATGACTAAGCCATATTTACGCTGCAAGCAGTCAGCGAGACTGCGCGCGTTAAAAAGGGTGTGGTGGTGGAGGGTATTCTGATTCTATCCATGGTCCTCGTTTACCGGCTGTACTGATTGCGGTTTTTAGGCGATTTTCCGCAGTCATCTAGGCGGATGTTTGGACGGTTGTCTTAAAAATTAAACATTTCATAAACATAATAACACGCATCACAGAGATCATAAGTTATGTGAATAGCATATGGATGGAAACACACAGGCTCCCTCCCGTCACTACTGGAACTGACAATTCCTGGTTTTAACTATCCACTGAGAACACTGGACAGATTCTTAATCACAAGATGATGAGGGTCAAGGCTTTACACTCGCCGGCCCTGGCAGTGTAGTGGCTAGCGCGCTGGCTTCGCATTACAAGGGCCGCCGGTTCGAGTCTGGCCGCGGGCATGGGTGGTTTTAATTAAGTGTTGTGTTCGTCTTGTGCTGTCCTCACTGTAGTGTCCACAATATCATGATTAGAGCCTGATACAATACTCTGTACAATAACAAATTGGAGCTGGCTAAATGGTCGCAATGACCGAAGGCCATTATTATTAAAAAAATTAAAAAAAGGCTTTACACGATTCGGTAGGATCCATTCGCAAATAATACACATATATTGCAGTGTAAACTAAACTTCCTTTATACCTCCGTAAGTAGGATTTCATGCGAATATTCTTATTTGCGGATGCGGGTCTACGTTTAAATCCTAAACTATAACACACGACAACATGCAAACACCATTTTGCTCAGCGTGAACAGTCTTTGATAAATAACTTTTTGTTTATTGCTATACGCCTCGTCGACGTCGATGTCTTTAGAGGCAGTAAAGAATGGGGGGCAATGAACGGGAAGGAATTTGGTAACGGCTTCTTAAAGGAAGCGTTCCGGCATTCACCTGGAGTGATGTAGTGAAATCATGGAAAACCGAAATCGGGATGCCCGGGCGGGGATTCGAACCGGCGTCCTCTAGAATGCGAGGCCAGAGCGTTACCGCTCACCCACCACACTCCGTGAGAGTAATAACTTTTTAATATAGTCTTCTTTGGTCACTAGCCGAGTGAGCAGAGTATTTCGACACGATATTTCGGCGATCGTAACTCTATCGCCATCTTCTGGTGGAGATGCGTCAGAGTTTCCGATCGCCGAAATATTGTGTGTAAACACTCTGTTCACTCGGATAATCACCCAAGAAGAGTATATTAATTCTGAACGCCGAGAGAACTTCGATCTCATAAAATAACTACTGTTTCATAAACTGATAGGGTTGAGTCTGTTTTAATACAATACTACGGCAATTTTGATGAAATTCTTTGGAAATTTTGCAATCTGACACATTAAAGTTAGACTGTTTTGATCTGCTTCGTTTTGCATATAGACTCAACGATAAAGTAAAAAAAAAAAAAAACACGCTCATTGCACTCTTAGGCGTCGATAGATTGATTAGATGGATAAAATATAAATGTATTTTGGATTTAGTTGTTAAGTGTTGGTTTCCTTTATGCTGCTAAAGGACTTCTGATATATGCCTGTGCTACATCATAATTTTTACTGACAGAAAAGTCTGAACATAGGCATGTCACTATTATTTTTGCATCTTTTTTGGTTACTGATTACTTTATTTTAGATATTCTATTTGGTTTAAGTTGTAAGTATATCTACGTGTTTTACTAGCTACAGTTTTTCTGATAGCTAATATGAAATATTCATTTTTATAACAGTTTTCAGCATCGAGGTTTGTATTGAAATGCGAATAAAAATCACATTTAAAATTGAATTTTTATGGGCTTATAATCAAAGTAAATGAATTAACGTTTTTTGTTTTGTTTCTAGATTCATACAAATAATTTTTATTTACCTGGATTTAACAAAGTGCCCTGAAGGAAGCTTACAGATTCCTGAAATGTACAGTATACGTTGTGACGTGAACCACTGAAAGTAACTAACAAAATTTTTCACAAAAGCTGCAATGAAGATAGTAGCATAACAATCAATTTAATTTTTTTTTTTTCCAGTTGATTGTACCAGCCATTTACGTTCCAGTATGGAATGTAATTCAATTTGATCGAAACAATCAATATAGTAAGAATTGCATAAAATAAAAATGCTGTATTCGTTTGCCCAATTAAATTCGCCATGCAGGGATCTTGAATAAACAGACGGGATCTATGCATGGTGCCAGATACATAATATGGTAGACCAGTCCTTCATACTTAAATCTGGTGTTTATCAATATATATATATATATATATATATATAAAGATGAATGTATGTATGTTTGTTTGTTTGTTTGTTCTTCATACAAATCCATAGTTTTCATCCGATCTCGATGAAACTTTGCACACTTATCCTTTGAAACAAGGAGAAAAATACTGTTTACATTTGGTTGAAAAATTATCTGTGTAAATAAAATATGTTGTCTTATAATTTAGAAAAGTTACTGAACAGCGATAGACAGATGCGTTGGATTCTAGGTCTCTGTATTGCCTTTCGATACAGCGTTCAGATAGCTCAGTGGTTAAAGCTTTTTGCTTACTGGTGTTTGGATCTTGGTCTCCGGTTCAAATCTCCGTGGAGGCAAAGATTTTTAAATTTTTTTTTTGATCACGCCTGGACCGTCGGTTATTCGGATAGAATGTTAAACTGTGGATATCACAAACTTAGGGGTGCAATGCGAGGCAAATCGTAGGTAGTCTTGCAATACTGCAGATGTACACTTTTTTACGTTGTATTGATCCCTCAGAAGTGATTCGCATTCAGTATGTGTGTGATCAGCAGTAATAATATTATAAATGCGGAAGTAAGTCTCTGTCTTTCGTTACGTTTTACAACTAAATGCCTATACCGATATTGACGGAATTTGACAAGAAAATCTGTACGGAAGGCAAAGGACATTTTTTTTTTTTTTCGGTTTGATTAACAGTTGTAGTCACTGTAATGTTACGTTGGTTGCTCAAGCAGTGTTTCTCGCGCATTATGTTAGTGTATAATTTGTTAATAAATTTCGTTTAGAGAAAAAACGTGTTATTTAGTACAGATGTAGATTTTCTCTGTCCTATTACTTTGTGTCTGCTTAAATGTTTCTGGAACCAGTTTATTTTGTCTCTTTTTTTTTTTTTTTTTTTTTTTTTTTTTTTTTTTTTTTTTTTTTTTTGACATGCCTTGCGGGCGTAAACTGGCCTAGGTTGTAACTCTAGCAGAACACGAGCAGCTAAAGTTATAAGAACCCAAGAATCGAATGCTCATGGTGAAGAAAGAAGAAAAGACCAATCTGAAATAAACCTGTCCTTAGTTAACACCCCCCCCCCCCCCCCCCACACACATCCCCTCACCTTCGTTTTTTGTTTTTTTTTTGTTTTTGTTTTAAATATATTGGAAATTGATTCTTTTCAAGAGAGAGTTTCGACGGTAGAATGATATAATGATGGCTTTCCTGTTATATTAAGCCGACTCGGTGTTGTTTGGGACGAACAACTTTCTATACTCAATTCTATCAAAAAAATTCTTAATCCACGCGTACGAATTCGCAGGTATCAGCTAGTTTCTTATAATCTCTCGTCATCTTTTTAATTTCTTGAAGAACAGGAGGGCAAAAAAAAAATGTCTCAATTGTCAGCAGAGAGGGGGGGGGGTGGCTCTAGATCTCACGTCACCATAGGAGGGGGGGGGGTTTCCGCCATAACTCACCAAAACTTTCCCAACTCATCAAAACTCACCAAGGTGGGGAGGGGGGTCAAGATTTCCGAAAAAAATGACGCAATTAATGGCCATACCTTCTCGCAAAAAAAAATTCTAGAGTATAAACTTACTATGAGAGTAATACGAAAAGTTGTAGCCGTATATCATCATCGAATTTCTATGTATTTACACCTCGTCTACGTCATGGTCATTAAAGCCGGTAAAAGAGTGGGGGCAAGAAACGGTGATGAATTTTTCATGGCCTTTTAAAAGAACCATTTCAGCATTCGTGGATTGATTTGAAAAAGCCATGTAATCCACAAATCTGGTTGGTCGGACGGGGATTCAAACCCGCGTACTCCCAAACGCAAGGCCAGAGCGTTACGCCCTGAAATTTTATGGAAGTAGGTCGACAGCACTACTATCTTTGTGTACAGTTGGATATCTTGTTCGACTATCTTCGCACGAGCAGCCAGACACTGTTAAAGGATTGCGTACGTCATTCCATTAGCTGCCCCGGCCACTTGAAAGTTAAATGCTCTTATACTCGAGGGATACCCCAAACCTCTTCATCGTGTCAGTGAGCTCGGCTGATTGCTTTGTTTTTTGCGGACTCACACTCTGATATACGCAGGATGATTGCTATCACGGTGCCTATTATTGTAAAATCGTTCTCGATTACAGATCGGAACGCTCTCTTTTTATGCCCGTCCGAGTGGTACAGTTAACCTGGCTCCTCGTGGACCGAGCGGCCGGTCGGGTTTAAAGAGGCCCTCAGCGACCAAGATATACCGCACGCGGCCCCGTAACGACCACGGTGAATCACCGCCCGGATAGCATAAATCCGTGTTTCTCACTCTTTTACTGGTCGACTACACTCGTATATGATAAACTGCTCGACCTTTACGGACACTACTTTAACGCTCCGAAACAGGATGTTAGGTGGCCAATGCTGCCTTTCTTCTCTTCCAGGAAACAATCGTCCAGTTGTGGTGCCTCCAACGGACCTCAGTTTTAGTATCGACAAAACAATTTCATAATTTTGTAAGTTTTATTATTTTTTCTTAACTTCTCTGTGCACTTAATTTCTAAAATTTTGGACCAGAGATGTTTCTTCTTTGTCTGAAACATTTTGATTAGGATTGCAACGAATATTCGGCAACTGTTCGGTATTCGAATGCCGAATGTCTGTGTACTATTCGGACAAATACTGAATACTTAGTTTTTTTTGTATTTTGATAATTGCGTGAAATAAAACGACTGATTCGTTATTTGATAATGTATTTTACTTATAATTACAAAAATAACCGTGTATAATCAACTTTCTCAATGTCAAAGCAAAGCTAACAATGATATTAAATATCTGTTTACTTGAATCATCGTAATTGAAATTTAGGAGTGCAAGATTGTGATGCAGAAATACTAGTTTTTCTGCATAGCCAGAATGTATTTTTTTTTTCTTTTCGTAGACATTTCCATCATCAGAGAAAAGCCGCTCCGAAAAAAAAACACTGCTTTCTGGCGTGGACAAGTATTTTGCTGCAATATTGTCAAACGCGCAAATTTATCTCTTCTTGTTTGCCACGAACTGTATGGATTATCATGACATGATATGTTCTCAATATTCAAATAACATCAATTTCAGATGAAGTTTATCTCTAAATATAGAGCAATGATTCCCAAAGGGCTCGATATTTACCATCCAGGGGCTTCCATGTCAGCAACAAGGAAATGGAGAGGGAAGGGCCCCAAAATGAAAGTGAATGGTACATGAGGGGGGGGGGGGGGGGAGGTCCACACACAACCATCATCACTTCAGGCATTTCGTAAAGTAATATCAAGTTTTTAGTACAGATGAAATGGAAACCGTATATGGCTTATTTAACAGATTTATTTACTAATTTTAATGATGTTGATTGCAATATCAAGGCAACAGTCTGAATTTAATAAAATGAAGGCCATAATTTAAGCTTTTCTTGACAGAATTAATCCATTCCAGCAAAACATTGGCAGGCACGAATGATGGCGATGTTTGGGCCTATGTTCAGTATTTATTCCAAATGCCCTTCAGACCAACTTAGAAACGAGGTTTGAGGATGTTTTGACTATGAAAATACCGCACTTGGTTATCAATCCATATGGTGCCGTTGAAGAATGGCATATTGTACTACAAGAATTGATCGAAATAATCATTATCGTACAACTTAAGGCGCAGTTCAAAAAGTGGTATCAGCAATTCGGGCTTCAGAAAAATGTATCTGTTGCTTGCCCTGTATTATCAACTAGAAAGTTTTTCCATCTTCACAACTAATTGAAAGGGTTTTTAAGGCAGTAAAAAAAAAAAAAAAAAAAAAAAAAAAAAAAAAAAAAAAAAAAAAAAAAAAAAACTGTCACAAGTAATTCACTGTTGATATTTGAGGTCAAGATTCAAACATGTAAAAATATTCGGCTAGGAAGTCTTCAGAATATTCGGTATTTGGCGTATGGCCGGATATACAATTCGTTGCAAGTCTAATTCTTATATTTACTGAACAGAACTATCAGTTGCATGATTACCTCTCTCTCAAAAATATCTGGTTTACCTGAATGAAATGTCTCTCTTCAGTGTGTCCATTTCTTCTTCTAGGCTTTATAGTATTATCAAACATTCAGTTCACTTGCTGTGCTTTTAGAGTGTAGGTTTGACATCATTAATTTTTTTTTTTTTTTTTTTTTTTTTTTTTTTTTTTTTTTTTTTTTTTTTTTGTAAGGCTTTATGATGCAGTGTGTGAAATGTTCTTAAATATATGGCCAATAAAAAAAAAATATGAAGCTTTCTGTTTTTGGAAGGCTTGTAACAAATTTTTTTACAGCATTAACAGAAAATAGCTGGGGAGTGATAGAAGGAGAAAATGTCTCGTAATCAATGCTTCTGGCTAACCGGTAGTATTCCATAAGCTGAAGTTGAGAAATTTCATTCCAAGTTCTCAAGCAATATTTGATGAATTTACCTTTTAACATGGCTTTATGGTTCTTCGACTTCGTAGCCATTAGAGTAGGGAGAGGATGCCTTCGCCTTTTGAAGGAACCTCCCGGTATTTGTTTGGAGTAACTTCGGAAAAACACAGTAATCTGAACTCTAGACCTCCAGACCGGGGATTATACCCACACCCGTCCGTAAACCAGACACCATCATTAATTGTTCTCCCTCTAAATTCGATCTAATACTAAGAGGTCTGTTATTTCAGTAAAGTTTCCGGTCTCTGCCACCGATGACAATGCCGGTTATCCAAAGTCATAACGGCAAAAGGATTTGTAAAATATCTTAGGAAACTTTAATTTGTACGTTGTAACCAAAATTTCGTTAAAATTCAAGTTTTACATTTGTTAACTGGCATTACCGTTTAAGGCTGATGTTGAGAATTATTCGGACAGGGTAGTAGTTCCTAGACAACAGAATTTCCTGATCTCCCGTATTTTTTAAAAAAAATTGTAACTGCAAGTTCTCTGAAAAAAAAATCTGTTAATTTACGAAGGGTTATGGATCTACCGTAAAAAGATGCACCAATTATTTGAAAAGAAATTCTTTCAGAGATATTCACGATATTTTAAAATTTACTTAAATGGCCTTCGGTCATAACGACCATTCATCCAGTTTCGAATATTTACATTTATCTTCAATACATTTCTTAAGCTTTTATAAATTTGTCAATAAGCCTTAACTACGATATAATCTGTTAAAAACTATTACAACTGTGGATTTCTTGATAATTCTGACTTACACAACAACACATATGTTATGAGTTGTTTCTGATATAATATTTAACATTACAAAATTGAGTTAAAACAGAATTTTCCACAAAAATATTTTTTTTTTTTTTTTTTTGAAGTAATATAATTAAATGGTATTACCCTCTTTGTAAGTAACAAGCTATCGCCCCGTGTACACCATGTTGTTCCATGCTCAGAAGAGCAAGTATTTACGACTTACCCCAGACTTACCATTCTGAGTAGAGAAGCTTTCCAGCTTCCCATACGTTCCGCACATGTTTGTCGTCGATCATACTGAACTCTCTGCGAATACAAGTTGCAAAAACAGAGACAGCTAGGTTAGTAATGCTCCGTGATTCGGTATTTCTTACGAGTCAGGAAAACGTGCCACGCGATGGTTATATATATCTCGGGGAAGCAGTAGCAGCTGCCATGAGAATATTGCGCTCGCTACTGCCAGGCTGTGGGAAAGGAGGAATTGCCCAATAGTCACGTCAGCAGCATATCTTGAGCTGGTCCGGCGGACACGGCTACCGCTTCGTTTTTTACCAGTCGTCTTCGCACCGCAGGCTGAGAAAAACAAGCTGTGATTTCGGCGGCCACTAATTAGGCGATTGCTTTACTGCAAGTGGCGCGTACCATCTAATTAAATGACCTAGCAGTTGTGAGGCTAACCACAGTACACGCCTTACCAGTGTCCTCGATATTTTTTGTCATCAATCTCTCAACTGGTTTGATACGTAGACCATTTTTTCAGGTTCTGAAATAATCTCTTCATCTCAACACACTCTTTACTAATAACATGATAGTTATCTTTCACATATGTTCTAATCACGTCGTTAAGCTTGATCCAGCATTAAATCTTTTCTTTTGATTAAAATTCCTCGTGAAATTACTTTCTTCATCATTGATTTACAAAACCTGTTAATTTCGTAGTCAACGTGTCCTTTTAATTTCAATATCCTTCAATAGCATAATGTAGTTTTAATTTATCTTGTTTCTGTTATTCCTAATAGCGAAGATCAGTTTTTAAGAATCCTCAGGTTTTGTCGGAAAACGAATCCCGGTCACCTAGCTTGTGGTCAGGTGTTACAATAGATTAATACATAATGAATCTGATATTATTGATCAATAAATATTTTGGTTGACTTTATTATAAGTAACTGTGTTTTTGGCATTTGCGTCTTTTTAGTTATTATAAAATATAAACAAGAGCTAGTGCTTGATCACGAATACCTTCTGGAATATTCCACTCAAGTAACTAATAAGCAAACGTCAGGTTAATAACCTATAGAAATCCAATATGGGTTGTAAAAAATACAGCAACCAGTCACAATATGATGTTGTTGTTTATTAAACCATTACCGGTTTCGAGCTATACCTGCTCATCTTCAGATGGTTTGTAAATGTTTACATCAACAAATGAGCAGGTATAGCTCGAAACCGGTAATGGTTTAATAAACAACAACATCATATTGTGACTGGTTGCTGTATTTTTTACAACCCATATTTAACATCACAGTCGCGGAAGTTCCACCAATCCATCATGGATAAAATATTACTACAGAAATCCCACCGACTTCCATATCTTACTGCTGAATGACGAAAGATTCTACATGGACGATTTCGTTCTGAAAGCAGCTATTCCCAGCACATCAAGATAAAAAAAAAAATTGCACATTGAAGATATTTTGAAGGTTTGTATGAACTTCTACCAGTAAAGGTGTCTTTTTTTTACTGACGTTATACTGGTTTCTCTTGCAGAAACCTTCAGTATATTGCACTAAATGTTATCAAAATTACGGATTTAGGTCAGAACGTTCTTATTCAGACAATTATATATATGTTATAATCATGATTATAAAGAAATGAAAGGAATATAACCTAGGTACATATACTGAGTTTGGTGACTCTGAAAAGACTATTGACAGAAAGATGCTACTGAAAATCCTTAAAAGAAACATATTATACAATCAGTCCAGAATCCATACTTTAATGGAAAGTCACTCCTAAATATAAGAAAAGAATAACCGATAATAGCACAGGAAGTGGGAGCATTCTCTCCCCGACACTTTGTAACGGATACTAGGTCCATGTAACCCATATGTTGCAGAATGAATATCCAATGAGGAGAATAAAACCTGTCCAAATCCTTAATCAGATTTTACCTCTGGTAATACATGATGCTAGTGGATTCCAAAGAGCCTTCCACAAGTTGCAAATATGTTCAGAGTATTACAACCCGAAGATAACAAAAAATTATGGCTCTCTGTGGATGAGACTCTCTTAGAGCGAAAATAGTAATCAACGGTCAACTGACTGAACAAGTTTTGCACTATTCCTATCTTTGTTGTGACATCGCATACCAAGTAAACAGAGATATCGATAAAAAAAAAAAGTAAATAAGTATCAGAAGATATGTGGTACAAGAATTAAAAGCATTGGGAAACACTACTGAAATATAGAACAGGAAGACCAAACACAGGGCCGGCATTAGGGGGGGGGGGGGTAAGCGGGTCAAAAGTACCCGGGCCCCGCCGGCTGATGGGGGTCCCGATCACCGACTATAGGGGCGGGCCCTCAGGCCATGAAGCTAAGAATACGCCCATTGTAACCTGGCCATTTTGTAGAGCTTTTTTTTAAAAAAAATAAAAAAAATAAGTCGCACATTTTACCCCAGGCCCGAAATTCCTAGCGCCGGCCCTGACCAAACATTGGACAGAACTGATCAATAGGCCTAAACCTAATAACAGCGAATTAGTTATTTGAAAAGAACTTGAGTAGACATCAGTCATAGCTGTTAAGTAATTTATGCAAATTTAGATTAACTTTTGTAAGAGATAAAAATAGTTAGTTACTAACTATTCCAAAAGGATGATATCAAAACCAGTATGTGAGAGACAAAGAATTAGTTAGTTGGGAGAATGGATACGAATAATGAAGTGAAGAACGAAATTATTTTATACGAAATCCTCTTGGATGTTAACGAAAAAATGGTGGTATAAAAGCCTGATTATTTCTCTGTCCAAACTAATGTTTACTTTAATCGTTTAATCCATTAAAACCTGATGGATGAGCGATACCATTCTGAATACCTTTAGTTCGATTCTAGGTCTTGCAATCGAGAATACTGACACTATTTTGATAAAAGCGGCGTTTCTACATCTACATCTATACTCTGCAAATCACAAATACTGTGGTTGGCAGAGGGTGCTAAGCACCAATCCTAATTCTGTGCATTCCAATCCCGAACAGAACGAGAAAAGAAGGAATACATAAATGAATCAGTACGGCATCTTATTTCTCTAATCTTATCCCTCCTGTCATTGCGACCTAAATATGTTGGCGGAAGAAGTATTTCGTTGCACTCGTAACTTAAAGATTTTTGCATATTCTCCAGCAAATTCAAACGAAAACGACGTCGTCCCTTGCTACAATCTGAAGATTCAGTTGTCTACAAACCAGGACATTTGTTTGATTTACAGATCTCTGCTATTAGAATTATCTGCAGTAGAAACAGTCGTAGTGCAGTATCGCAAATCGCCAGGTGCAGTATCAGGGCAAACAGCCCATTCAGCTTCGCTTAAGAAAATGTAAATGTGTGTCAAACGCATTATGCAGGTCATATGATGCGAGGTAATCCCACGAGCAGTGACCGTTACTAGGAAGGACCTGCTTTCAGCGACGCAGAACCTAGTTCCCCGCACCCAGCCCGTACAAAGGACTAGACTAGATCTATTTTTCCTAGTGCAGTTCCCATAGCATCTTCAACGGTTAAAGGAGAAGCATTTGCATAAAGGGGCTTTAACGATCGAACTATGACTTCAGCGTGCCTTGCACCTGGCGTGGTTGCAAAATAACTAACCGTTTATAAAATATTCATTTCACAATATCTTTCATATAAATAATAAATCATCATTTAAGAAAAAGAAAAAAGTACCGGTGCTACTTCTGTTGGAATTTTTTGTTTACTTCGAATGCGTTTCACCTATTGTCGGATTATCGTTGGCAATTCTGACGTGATTTGTGGAGGCAGATCTCCTGTGCAAGCCACTTGGGATGTTGAACATGGTTAGAAGTATTGCAGGCAGGGAAACGCTTTTGCCTTTGCCAATAACATCACTTTTACTCTGTATTATCATGTTTGGTTTTTAAAATGACCGGAAACGAGCTATTTTCACCCATGTTGAGAGGTATCTTTTTCCACTAAAATTCTTGGTTTTATTATTCAGTTCCTGTGTTTAACAGGAACAAAATTATAGGGTCAAGAGAAAATCTGTAAGGCTAAGTGAATAGAGGTATTTCTACACTATCTGATAAGCCTGATACACTGCTTACAAGCCTATTTGATACAGCTTGGTTCGGACAGTTCTATTTGAATAGCATTCATCTGTGTTTGATTAATTGAAAAACTACCAGAAAAATTTATGGTTATTCTGTCCATAGTAGACGCATTAAAGTAAAAATAAGTAAAAAGACGTGTGTGAGTGTATAAAAGCTTGTCACGTCTCTCTGTTTCCTTAACTAATTTCAGAATTACAACAATATTTCAGGTTAAATGTAATTAGATTTTAATGCGACACGCTAAATCACCATCGCGTCTATATCATACTTAAATGCAAATATCTTCCACAATCCCAAGTTAAATTAAGCTCTGTTTTGATATCTATTAATTAAAATCTGAAGCCAATGTTTAAAATTTAAGAGGTACTATTTTTGGAGTGTAAATTAAATAAATTATCTTGCTACATAAGTTAGAGAAGGAGAAAAGAGTTTCAGGATTCAAGAAAATCGCAATTACTCAATTTTTATCTATAACACTGCATTGTTTTGCAGTGTGGTAGGGTGTAACCAAAATTGGAAATAATTATTAATTGGGCCTAACCCTGTCACTAATAACAAGTTTACTTATTTTTTAATGTTAATACTGACATGGAGGGATAAGCTACATTTGAATCGAAATATTATATTAATTTATGTAGTGTATATGTGTATAGAGAATACATGAAAATCATTCATTCTGATGTTGAATGGGAGACAGTCGTTTAACGAAATTAGCTTATTCAGTAGTTGTTAATTCTCACGTACGTTTTCAATTTTTGAGTAAATATATCAGTGAGAACACTCGTAAGATATTATTTATGGATTGTAAGAGTTACTGAAAAAATGATGAGCTAGCGACAGTCGTGACACACAGTACTCTATGCACTCCCTGTTTACGACACTGCAACCGCCATTCTTCCCTAGTCGTTATAAAAGAAAGAGAAATGAAAGCTACAGGAATTATACGACGTTGTAAATTTTGTACTCCCAGCTGGTACTGCAATGCAGCAATGCCTACTATAATGTCACAGAGGTTTCGGTGATAAATTTTCCTTTCCAAGATTTCACCGAAGAGAAGTCACGAAGTCTACGCTGTTTTCACCACATTAACAAAAGTACTGAATGATTTACACTTTTCATTAATGAAACTTTTGTCTTTTTGTATATTCACAGACTAAATCATCGAAACTACCAATTTAAGCCCTAATTTACAGACTGCCCGTTACAGCATAATTAATTTTTCATACTACGGAAGAAACATAAAAAATTTTTTCAAAGAGGCAGAATATTTATTCATGCTATGTAGAATCATCTTTCCTGTTCAGCCATACGCCAAGCAGGTACACCAATATTCCGGTATTTTGGATTTAGGTGATATTTAGTTTGAGCAGGAATTTAAGTATTGAAAATTTCATTTCTCTACTTTAACCATCTTTTAATACTCCCTGTTTAGAATAAGATTATTACTTTTAAGGGGGTAGGTACAGTTGTCAGGTTTCAAATAACATGATTTTTTCTTTTGATTCACAAAAATAGATTTAACTTTTGACTTCATCTTGTTGAAACAAATTATTTAAATATCTTTGACAGTGTGGGAGTTATGCGTGATTAACACGCCACTTAAATCTTACTGCACTTGAAGGTAAACCAAATCTTTAACCTTAAATATCTCAAAACAGCAATTCATCAAATGGTTTTCATAGAATTTTTTCAAATTTGCAGGAATGTTCTACATACTAATTACTACAGTCTTACCATTATTGTTTATGCAGCATTTCCCAAATGAAAAATATTCCTTTATGTTTAAGCAAAAATATTAATTTCTTGAAGTTTCTTTATTAATAACAAATATAGAGTTAAATATGTTATATTAAGTTGGTTCTACTTATTTCCTTGATATTATTTTACAATATTAAAACAAATATTTCTGAAAAATTTCAAATACTATACCTTCCGTCATTAAAACCCTTCACAACAACATATTTTTTACTGTCAATTTGGATGGTACATTAACCTATTGTTAAACAATATTTTTAATTTAAAAATCAATTTTTATATCTAGCTATAACAGTTCTATGGAGCTATGAAATTTGAACCCTCAAATTTAAATAGATTTTGAGAAAATGATATTTCATTTTTTTCAAATATTTGTATGTGTTAGGTATACCTACCCCCTTAACAGCTTTTATTTTATCGCTGTCACAAACGTTTAATAAACGAATCTATAGGTTGAACATTGTAAGTAATCACAAAATTCAGACAATACATCAACCAACACAATTGTTTAGGTACGTAATAAAAAAAAAATATTCAAGGAGTAAAAAAACACACACACACAGTCAAGGCACTTAGGATATCAGGATACCTAAAAATGTTGTATGGCGCAGTAAAAATATAATTAATGAAAGGAAAGTAGTAGAAAGCCTAAAAGACCCACACTTATCTATTGTGCAGAAGCCAGATCTGGACCATTAAAAGAACTATAAGAAAAAGTGGAAAATACGATTTTAGCAGGAAAATCAGGATAGACAGTGAGAGGCAAAATACAGAACGAAGATATGACATTAGTGTAAAAAAAAAAAAAAAAAAAAGAGCAAATAGGCAAAAGAAGGAGGGAAACATGGAATGAAAAAGGAAAGGATGATAAAAGAAGACCTACAGATTCAATATACGTGACTATCGAAAGAAGGCTGTTAAATCACTGGAAGGATTGTTCTGGAACATCATTAGAAGATCAGTAAAAACAGAGAATAAAAAAGGTGTAAAAATAGGCGAATAAGGGAAGAAGAAGAAATTATCACCCCCAGGATTGAGTTGAGTGACACATGGACCAGTGATAAAAGGCAGTCTTGAAAATAATGACACATATTTATATAATTCAGCTATTGAGTTTTTAGCCAGTCAAAATATAGGTGATGCAAATAGGCACTACGCAATGAAATAAAATGTACCGCAGCTTGCAGAAGATTCAAACAAAGCAGTAGGTCCAGTAAGCGATTCTTGATTTATAACCTAAATAGAACTCTTCTGAAAATTGGTCATAATTCTCTAAGCATAGTACTTTTGCTAGCCGTAGTACACTGCAATCGTTTCAACACACAATGCAAATAAAACAAGAATTAAAAAAGCCTTTCGTTCTTTAAGAAACAAAATAGTTACCGCCGACGCAATTAAAAAAGATTAAAATAATAATTTTCAAGCAAAGCCACTTTGTTAAATCGCATACAGACACTAACAAGGTTAGCATTGAACTTTATGCTGACGGTTCCCCAATTAGCAACTGAATATCTCTTTCTTCTAGTCGGGACATCATGTCTCAATCACTCAACATAATGTTTATGAATGGAAACGAGTTGGAGTTCTAAATAAAAGACGAACTGAAAA
This sequence comes from Vandiemenella viatica, assembly GCA_031002005.1. Taxonomy (NCBI): domain Eukaryota; kingdom Metazoa; phylum Arthropoda; class Insecta; order Orthoptera; family Morabidae; genus Vandiemenella; species Vandiemenella viatica. Next base: position 78,566,269 of record JARYHS010009186.1, on the reverse strand, counting down.
TGTCAGTAATATGCTTAAGAACTTAGGATATTTAGATATTGAAAAGGAAATAATGAGAGATGTATTGACTTTTGTATATAGGTTGGAAAGTAGATTATTGCCAAGATAAGTGACTAGATTAGAACAAAAGAATAATGATGTACATAATTATAAGACAAGGCAGGCAAATCATTTCCATTCGAATTATAATAAAAGTAGTAAAGCACAGAAAACAATGTTGTACAAAGGTTTAAAAATATTTAACAAATTACCTGATGAAATAAAAAGGACAGAACTGTTGCAAGTTTTAGAGAAAAGCTATGTAAATGGTTAGAGGAAAGAGATTGTAATATTTTAGTGTGAAGGATTCATTGAAATTAACACCTTGTTTGTTTTTGTTTTTTCTCTTTTATTTTTAATATGATGTATGAATTGTAATCTCGTATGTTAGCCATAGGCTATTTGAAAATAAATGAATAAATAAATGAATAAAGTATAATATAAGAAACCAGAAGAAATGTGTACAAATAATTAAGGAAAACCTCTATGTAGGGCTGAAACTACCAGTTTATGTTCAAATTCAGAAAATTTTTGCATCTTTTTACAAGAAACAAGACACGATCCATTTTTTATGATACGACCTGATTTAAGACAACATTATCTCGTTCCTAACCTGTGAAATGAGATTAAAAAAATAAGTATACTCAAGTCGAAAATCAGACTGGGGTATACCAGGAAGCAAGTACAGAATCTTTACCATTAACCTTTCCCTTTAGATTTTCATTAATTTTGAAATGATAATTCCAGTAAATAATTCTGTTTTATGAGTATATGCAGTCATTCATTCGACGGCCTAAGTAAAGATGATATAAAATCATTTTTTCAAGTTTGCAAACCGAAGATGGAGTTATTAGATGTACACAGTTATACAAAGACAGCCTGGTATAGTTTGGAGTCACATCAAGTAGGAACAGAGTGTTATGTAAATTAGGAAGTTATTCACGGATCTGCATCTTGAAAAACACCAAACGTCAATTACAGCAAAACTTGATTTTTATCCGCTTTCAAAGCAGTTATTAATTTACGACGGAAAAAACCAGTTCCGTTTACGAGCTTAATTGAGTTGTTTTATATCAGCAGGTAATAGGCGTTCGACGCAAATGTCTTATTCTCAAATCCCATCAACGACAAACCTGCTTTAAAACTGTTCAGCTTAACCTGTAGTCATATTGCAAAGTAACTGAATTTAGAAACTAATGCACTGCTTGATTATTTTGTTAAAATACGATAAATTTCAACGTTTGTAAGAAGTAGTGATATGCCATATCAAAATACGTTTGTACGTGAAGGCTATGGTAGAACATCTCCAAATATATGATTATAAGTTTGTAGCAGTCCGTATTCTGTGGGAATATTTGTTGTATTATCACGAAAAAACTGTTGGACATGTTTTGACGGGCCTTTCACAATTCGAAAGTTGAGAATCGAGCTCAAAGTCTGCGGTACGTCATATGACTATGTATGACCGGGCGCCGATAATCCGTTCTTGATGCATCGGTAATACGTCGCGTCAATATACTAATGATTATAAATTATTATTATTATTATTATTATTATTACTCCGCGATTCACTAAAAGTGTGAGGCGGAGGGTGTATTGAACCTTCCGCACTGATTTAAATTACGACCTAGAAATCGAAACATACGATTTTCTTTCCCAATTACCGTCTCGATATGCTCATTCCACGACAAATTATTATTAATTGTTACCCCTAGGTATTTAGCGTAATCTACCGTTCTAAGGACAGTACCATTAACTGTATATTCAGAGTTAATTGGTGTCACCTTTTTACTTACACGCATGACTTGAAACTTTTTACCATTTAACTCAAATTGCCAGTCTTTACACCACGCAATTAATTTCATAATATCGTCTTGTAACAAAGCGCAGTCGTACTGGGTTTTGATTTCACGATTAATAATAGCATCATCGACAAATAATCTATTCATGCTCCTTATTATGTCACACAAATCATTAATTTATCTCGCTTCCCTGGGGAACCCTGGACATCACCTTGGTAAGTGATGAACGCTCACTGTCGGGAACTACACACTGTGTTCTAGACTTCAGAAAGCCTGCAACCCAGTCGCATATTTGTCTAGATGTGCCACAACCACGAAGTTTCCTAAGTAACCTAGTGTGAGGCACAGTGTCAAAAGCTTTTTTAAAATCTAATATAACTAAGTCAACCTGGGATTGCTCACCTATAACACGGCACAAGTCGTGAATTATAAGTGCAAGTTGTTTTTCGCAACATTGGCCTTTTCTGAATCCACGTTGATTTTGGTTTAAAAGCTCATCTTAATCTAAAAATTGCTTGACATTTGAAGAGATGATTTGTTTTAAAATCGTGTAAAATATTGAGGTTAACGAGATCGGCAAGTAATTTTTAAGATCATTAACATTCCCATTTTTAAACACTGGACTTACGATGGCGGTTATCCATTCAGCTGGTATTTTTTTCTTGATCCAAGGAGGCGGTAAATAATTTCATCAAATATGGCGCAATTTCCTTTCCGTACCCAGAGTAGAATATTGTAGGAAACTGTCTGGTCCGGGAGTCTTATTGGTTTTTACATTAATAAGAAGTTTAGTTATTCCAGCGACACCAAGAACGGGATTTTTCATAATCTTCTTGCTACGATTGTTAAATTTCGTAATCTCCTCTGAGTTTTCTGTCGTGAAAAGTCCTCTTTGTTAGCGTGGGGACTAGAGGTCGTCGGTTCGAGTCCGACAGAGGGCATGGGTGTTTAGTGTAAGTTTTGTTTCTGTGTACATGTACTGTCCGTCCTGTTGTGTCTAGAGTTAATTACAAAATATAATATACAATGGAGAAACTGAAAACACTGGAGGAACTAAAATCACATTGTATGACCTAAGAGAAGCCAAATGCTTTTTTTCTTTAAATGATTATAAATGTAAAATAATTTGTAATTCAAATTGTAAATGTCAAATACTAATCGTATTTTTGTATCTTTATAAGCAAAGAATAGCCGGTCGCATTTTATAGCAAAGGCAAGGGAGAGTATATAGGAACAAGAATGGAGAGACAATAGGAAAAGAATAGGGTGTCTTGATAATACTTAGCTCCTTCGATGGAAGCTGCATAAGATATGAAATAATTGGTTGGACTATAAGAGAGGAAACTAATTGAATTGCACAGCATGTTACAACGACAGAAGAAGAAGTCTACATATGCGAAAGTCGTAATTAATTTTGTATAAAATACGCGAAGTTGTAAAGTGTAGTTGAGTTCAGTATAATTGTGAAACTGAATAACGTAGATAACGGATCTTTTGAAGTAAAAGAATAGAAAGCACGACAAGGTTTTATAAAAATTTGTTTTAGATGATAAGAGAAAAGAACGAGGAGATTTGGAATTATAACGCGAAAGCAAAGACAAAGTAAGGAAACTTGTGAATTGGAAAGCATAAATTAGTTACAAACAATTGAAAAGAAACTAGTATAGTGAAATAAAATTAATCTTTACATACAAAAAAAATTGCCGAACTTAGAAGAAATGTCTAAAACTAACAATACCAACTTATCTTCATTGATCACCTCCGATAAATCAAAAAGGAGTAGGGCCGGCGTTAGGGGGGGTTAAGCGGGGCAATAGTACCCGGGGCCAGGGCAACCAAAGGGGAGGGGGGGGGCCGCCGGCCTGTGTGCATAAATAACTACAAATCAAACACAAATTTTAAAATCTGCACCAATAATTTTGAAAATTTTTGTATTAAAATGTTCTGAATTTATCAAAAAAAAGTAAAAATATTTTCGGGGGGTAGGGGGGGGGTAGGGGCCTAAAATCGCTCATCCGGGGCCCGAGAATCCTAGTGCCGGCCCTGAAAAGGAGGCAGGGATAACCAAAGCACATGTTAATCACTGCGTTACCACTGCTATTACGTTTGACTGGAAGACCTGTGCAATCGGGAAAATTTTGCGCATGCACCGTAAATACACGCCTTTCACTACAACGGCCCCAGTCATGCGACAAGGAAAGGTTTTCGAACTGCTAACAAAAGGCGGAATTACTTTAATTACTTTGATGGTCCTGTCGTAACTTGCGGAGAAATTCCCGGTAATAAACTCTTCCCGGACAGAAAACCGCGGACGAAGTTAGGGCGGTAAATCTGCCAGTCGCGGCCGCCAACCTAATAAAGCAACTCAGACGGCGAAAGCGCCGCTAACTCACCTCACGACGTAGGACTCGGGTGCACTGTTGTTTGTGGGGGGTTGGTATTACTTGATATTGCAAAATTTTAAACCAGGCAGCACGGTCTCGAAGCGCCTCGACTTCCGCCTTTTATATTTTCTCTTCTGTGCAACTTCACCACGGAGCGTGGTAGGTGAATGGTTAACGTTCTGGCTTCGCATTCCGGAGGACGCGGGTACGAATTCCGGTCCGAGCATCCAGATTTAGGTTTTCCATGGTCTCCCCAAATCCCTCCAGGTGAATGCCGGGATGCTTCCTTCAAAAAGGCCATGGGCGAATTCCTTCCCGTTCCTTGTTCCCAGTCCCATCCCACCTCTAATGACCTTAGCCGTCGACGAGGCGTAAAACAATAAGCAAAAAAAAATCAAACAAAAAAAAAATCAACTTTACTGCACACTTTGCAAAAAGTTTTAATATGAAGCATAGGAAACTTATTTAAAACTATGCAATGAGTGAGTAATTATTATTGAGAGTAATTTTGCCTCATACACTAATCCAGAACCAGCGTAGCAATGTCAGTAATATCAACGTATAATGAGTCGCAGACATTAATTTGGAAGTAAAATTACGACTCATGGCAGAAGCAATGATAGAATCATTAAGTTTCTTGCAAAAGAGTAATATTTTCTCGAACTTTCAAATATTCACTTAAGAGACAGAAGAAAATTCTAAATTTGTGTGTATGGAACAAAGGGATTCATATGAATGAAGCATTTGAAATGTGTTCCAAAGAACGCAGAAAACGAAGTATCTAGAAAAAGTTCGAAATGAGCATATTTTGGAAATTGTGAGTAAGGAAAGAAGTTTATGGAAGACTCACAAAAAGAAGTGACAGGATGAGGAGCCACATTTTAAGTCATGCAGGATTGGTAATTTGTTATTGTAGGGAACAGTAGAAGAAACGTACTGTAAGTGAAGACAGAGATTAGAATATATGCAGCAGACGATTGAGGAAGTGGGTTGAAATACAAATATTGAAAGAAAAGGTTAGCACAAATTAGGAAGCCAACGAAACTAATCGAAAGACTGAAGACAGAAAAAAGTAGAAAAGCAAGCATAGCCACGAGGGGTACCCAAAAAAACAACCAGAATTTGTTTTAAAAGCTATATATTTTCAAATTTTTTAGAAAACTGCCTTATCCCCTTCAAAATACTCTCCATTACAAGTAATACATTTGTCTCACCCAGGGCCGGAGCTAGGAATTTTGGCCCGGGGTAAAATGGGCGACTTTTTTTTTTTATTTCTACAAACTAGCCGGGCGACAATAGGCGGATTCTTGGCTTCGAAGCGGGGGGCCCCTGTAACCGATCCCCCTTCAGCCGGCGGGGCCCGGGTACATTTGACCCGCTTAACCCCCCCCCCCCTCCCCCTAACGCCGCCCCTGGTCCCACCACTGATTCCACCTATTCGAAACATTTTCTGTAGTCACCTTTAGAAATGGCTGTCAGCTCCTCCCTCGTTTTTTTCGTGGCCTATTTAATGTAGTCAAATCGGTGTCCTTCATGCCACTTTTCATGCGTGGAAATAAGAAAAAGTCGTTCGGAGCCAGGTCAGGCGAGTAAGGTGCGTGGGGCAGTGAACTATACCATTTTTAAGCCAAAAACTGTGTGTGAAAGTGCATTGTCGTGTTGGAAGAACCAGTATCCTGTCTGCCACAAATTGGGTCTTTTTTGATGAACACTATTGCGTTATCTTCTTAAAACTTCCAAATAAAGGGTTTGATTGACGGTCTGATGTGGAGGACCAAAATCTGAATGAACTACGACGTTGGCATAAAAAAAAAGCAAATGAGCATTGTTTTGATGTTTGATTTGACTTGACGACATTTTTTTTGGAACGGGGTGACAAGAAGTCTTCCGTTGGCTTGACTGTTGCTTTGTTTCTGGGTCGTAGTCATAGAATCATGACTCATCACCCGTAATGACCTTTAACAGAAAATCTGGATCAATTTCAAGTTGTTGTTTCAAAGCACTACATGTTTCAACTCGACATTCTTTTTTGATTGTCAGACAAAGCCCGAGGAACAAACTTGGCAACAACCATTTTCATTTCCAGTTAAAATTCGGCGAACCGAGCTCCAAAATAACCCACTAATTTCTGACAGTTGGTCAATTATCTGCCAACGGTCTGAGAACACAAGCTCTCGAATTTTTTCAAAATTTTCGTCGATTCGGGCAGTTGTGGACGTACAGGACGAGAATTGTTATCAGTCGACATGTTGCAATTTTTAAACCGAGAGAACACTCGAACACTTGAGATTTTCACATAGTGTCATCTTTTAAGCTGTTTTCAACATGAAAACAGTTTCAGCAGCATTTTCACTGAGTAGAAAACAAAATTTCACAGCTGCACATAGTTCACTTAAACTTGCCATCATCAAAAACGAAACAATAATAAAACAGCGCTAGCAAAAACAATTGCTGCAGATTAACAGAACAAGCCAAGTCGACAACACATGCGGCACTGAACTAACAATGAGTAGTACACAAGCTTTGCCCACTGCAATACTATTCCGGTTATTTTTGGGTACCCCCTCATATAACGGCTGTCATCATTTCTCCTTGAAACATGTGTTAAGTGTATGTTTGGTTTGCGAAATGTGTAATTTAAGTAGCGGGAACCGAGGTGAAGACGGCTGTTGCCTAAAAATCTCTTGGACAGATCCTCATGACTATACATATTCATGATTGTGACAGTAAGATAAGAACAAATAATAATTAAATAAGTAGGTAAGTAAGCAACCGTAATTTCGCACTTCGTGCATTTAATCTAAACTAGCAGTTGAATAAAACGCTGCCATCGTTAATGTTTCTCACAGAAGTACCACCAACCAAAAGACATATATCTATTTTTACTCGTAATTATTGCGGTATAGTTACAACCCTTGTATTGGAGGATCCTTCAAGAAAGCACAGCTATCGACTTAACCGCGAACGAATGAACAACTTGATTTACTCAGCACTAACCACCGGCCAAATGATTTTATTAACTCAATCGCCACGAGCGGGATATAAACTGAACGAGTCGAAGCATTAAAAGCAACGGGATAAGCCATCTCGAGCAGCCCTTGAATTCCTGAGCTCCTTATGACTCACAAGCAATATCAGCACTACAACGGGAGTTAACCGATGATGTTGTCCAGTCGTGGCAATAATAACAGCGACGTCAACAAACCTCAAAGCTGTAACAAAAACATGGATATACTATTTTGTAAATTCATCACAAAGGCAAATGGTATTCAAGACAAGGAAACGGGCTCTAAGAATTATTTGGGGACTAAGCACAGAGACATGTTGCAGAAGTCTGATCCGAAAGCTGTCACAGTACGTATAATTCTCTATTGCTTTTGCCAGAAAGAAAAAAGAGCAATTCAGTTTCAAAGCTGCTATCGTAGCCACAATACAAGGAGTAGATGTAACTTCCATAAAGATTACAACTGATTTCCCATGGGACAGAGTTGGATAAAATGTTCTGAGCGCCTTATCAGTAGAAATAACGCACCATTTAACAGAAAACCCCCCAAAAAATTAAGTAGAAATTGAATGACTTTCTTTTTCAGACATCATTTCTTGGAGATTGGTACTTAAAGAGTACTTAGACAATATTAAACGTATTTTTAGGAAAGTTGATGTAGAATTAATCAATGTTACTAATCTCGTGTATTATTATCTCGAAACTATGAACAATTGAAGCAACTAGCACAGGTAATTTGAAAGTTATGCTCAAAATACAGCAAGTAACACTACACATCATGTGTGTAATAAACCGGGTATCTTAAACGCGGATTTAAAATAATGAGTAACTAGTTTCTAAATCATTGGTTAGTAATATTATTGGTTTTGGGAATAGAGTTAGGTCTGCGTACCTTTTCGGCATTACTGTGACTGTTCTCACATAGAATACAGCTGAAAATATGTTTTCTATTCTAATATAATCTAAAAATTCTATTGGCTTAGACAAAAATTTCTTCTGCTTACTTCCTCCGCCATACAGTATGTGTTTGTTAAAGTTGTAATTAAAATATTAGAGAAAGAAAACATAAATTTGCCACGGAAGAGATCTAACTTCAGCACTGATGACAGCGAAATCTTGGACATGGAGGTTTCCAACTTCGATTTCTGATCTACCGTAGGTTTTTTTAAAATGATAAAATTGTTTTACAATGACTCTACAATGTTAGAACACATTTATGACGTATATTTTATTGGATATATTAATGAAAATATTGGGCAATATGGAGTCGAAGATTTAAATTCTTATTACTTTATTTTACTAAAAAATAACGTAATTTTTTACCTGCTGCACAGGAAAGAAATTCTATATTCATTCTGAACTAATTTTGACAAACTGTAATGTTAATAAATTGACCTTCACGTGTACACATACTCCAGTGTTTACCAGATAACAGTGCTTGTACGCTGAACATAAAACCCAAAATGGCATTTAACATACAAAACAATTTTTACATGACTCATAGATTGGAGTAACACTTTTCTTTTAGATCGGACGAGGCAATCTTATGGAACTCCTACCAAAAATGCCATAAAAAACAATTTTCTATATACTTTTTTTGATTCATTGGTAGGACTGACTTTGTTAATTTATATTCACTTATAATATTGAAGAAAATAATGAATCCAAATGTGGTACATATTGCTGAAGTAACAAGGTAACCATTTTTTAGTTTAAATTTGATTTATTTATGGATTCTGAAAAAAAATTATTGTGGGGAGGAATGGGAATGTATAGTACCTCGGCGTAAATTATTATTGATAAACAAATTAACGAAAGTAATTCTTACCGAGTGTGATGGGTGAGTGGTTAACGTTCTGGCCTCGAATTCGGGAGGACGCCGGTTCGAATCCGGGTCCGGGCATCCAGATTTGGATTTTCCATAGTTTCACAAATCATTCCAGGCGAATGCCTGGATGCTTCCTTCAAAAAGGCCATAGCTGAATTCCTTCCCGTTCCTTGTTCCCAATCCCATCCCGCCTCTAATGACCTCGACGTCAACAAGGCGTAAAGCCATATGAAAAAAAAAACGAAGGTATTATTTGGGTGCCAGTGAGTTTTATCACATACACCTTTACGTTTTTTCAAACAAAATTAATCGTGTATAAGGAAAGTTGGTTAACGCTATTTTGCGAGAAATTGAAAAATAGAAAACTGGAATTTACAAACAAATATTGACATCTTTATTTGCTTCCAAACCAATCGAAGTTAATGAACCTAATGTGAGGAAATATATGTGATTGAAATTGGTCATTACATACAAAATTCTTGGCAATTCATATTGGTGTAACTCAGTCAAAAATCTCACAGTCGTTTAGGGAGAGTCGGTAAACAACGTGGCTTGGTCTAGGAGTGCGGGTAGGGGCGACGTGGGAGGGGGGGGGGGTTACGAGTCAAGCAACGCAGGTTTTAGCTCATGTTGTTTGACACAATTAAAATAAGGTACAGAACACACAACAGCATGTGGATATTTATTTCCGTCATTTAGTTTTATCCATACTGAGAGCACCGCGCATGCGTGTGACTTGGGATCATAGCGTTGGGTTCCACGCGGGCGGCGCATTGGATCTAACCGACACGTGACGGCGCATTACGATTCGAAAAACGTTAGATATGCCGTATCTAGTCTCAAATTCACTTACAGGTGTTACATGCGATTTTCCAAGGCAATGACAGTTCATATTGTTTCGATTAAGATCGTCCGCATGTGACCACACTGCCCGTTGATAAAATAATTCTAATTTGGTTCTGTTGAGTGAATTTTAGTGCAACTTTAATCATAGTGCCCGATGAAGTGTTATGTCAAGTTCAAAGTGTGGTGTGAAGCGGCGCTGTAAATTAAAATGTTTTTCTGAAGTGTTTTCACTATCCAATTAGTTAGATATATCTTTTAATCAGATCAAAGAGTCGCTCCCTGATGATGTAGAAAGAAACATGATAGAGGTGAGCAGAATAAAACAGGAATTGCAGGTTTTAAAAGTCAAAAATGTCTGTAAAATTGTTAACATCAGGGAATATTGTAATTTATCGACAAGTACCACGTGATGGATTCATATCTAAGCGGACAGAAAGCAAAAAATAATAATGTGAATGGATTTGGAACTGTACCTAAATAATACTGCCATCTGGATATACGTCACTGAAATAAACGGGCATTCCTTGCGATATCATAAAACTTTTACTTCGATATTTGACTTCAATTCTATGTACTTGTAGCCAACTATGTTCTAAGGCGCTCTGAAAAAAAATTGTGACCTCGAAGTAATGACTCTTGTTCAAATTAGCAAATTAAACTGATTACTTGACTCGAGTAGCTGTCGGTTTGTACCTCATAGCATTATATTCGGGTCATTGATAACTGGTCCTATTAGTTTCGACAATCCTCTATAACATTTTTAAAAAATACGTTATGCGGCGTTTAGCACAGTACTTTCTTTGTTTCCGGTCTAACAGTGTGAGTTCTCAGTCCAGAGGTTTAGTAGACATGGGGAAAGCATGATATAAGAGTTTGCATTTCTTCGGTGGCACCGCCATGTGTACATTGTCATGAATCTTATCTGCCAGCAGACAAGTGTTGCCCCCAATACAGAGTGTGACGCGAAATCAGGCACATACGAATAAATATTATTTTATAAAAAAATGGTATCACATTCTAAATAACCTTAACTGCTTCTTCGTAGTAACGAAAGTATTTACTATCATTATTAATGAGCTAAGTCTTCTCCGAGAATCGGCAAACAAGTGAATCTATTTGACTTCAAAACAAGTCATCAAATTACTCTTTCAATGAAAGAGAAACAGTCGATAGTTCTCTCTCATGGCAGCTTCATCTGCACCCAGGATGAATCTCAGGTTTCTAACCGACTGCTAAAATGATGTATTCCTTCGTGTTACCCCACTCTCTGATTACAAGAAGGAGATGTGTGACATTTATTACTAACCTCTGTATATTATTTCTGCTGTTGGTTAATTATTTTGTTGGTACTACTATGTGTTTATTATTGTTTTGAATATAAAATGTAATGGGTTTTCCACAGATAGTAGTATGTATAGCGAACGGGGTACTTTAGTATTTTAGTCTGTAAGCATAGATAGAGAGTATCTTTGGTAAAAGAGCGTAGTGCTCTAGTTTTCCCGCGGAAACTCTTCGTCAACGGTTAAGTCAACTAAGGCCATCAGGTTGTACACTGCACTAGTCGACCAGTCCTCGATTATGCTGTAGGGGATTGGGGCAATCCAGTCTCCACACACATAAATTGAATCCAGACAATACAAAACAGAGCGATCCGTTTCGCACATAGCCTCCCAACTTCCAAGAGATACACCGACTGATGTCGTTCATAACATCAACGGTTTCGAACCCTTAAGACAGAGATTCCACAAAATTGCTCTCAATCTGCAAACCCGCTGATTGAGCAAATTGGCAACACTGCCAGACTTAATGAAAACATCAGGTGTTCGATCCACCTAGCACAACAATGAAAATAAAAACATCGGAAGTAACAATCCAGTAAAGCCACAACCTGCATGAACTGGAAGGAGATACAGCGCCGCTGTAAAGGCGCGTTCCCACGGCGCGTGGTGGGCAGTACGCGCCTTTCATCTTTTACCGCCTTGCGGTGGGTCGAGGCGTGCCGTCCCTGCTAGCATATGCGGCAAAAATGAATGGCATTCCCTACCACGCGCCGTGGGTACGAAGCTTAAGAACTTCCTAATACTCCGGGAACGATGCAACCCGACATACTATGTCATGGTTGAGGCTCGTAAGCGAGCGCCGCGAGTGATTGTTAAACAGTCAGTTATAAAATTTTGTTCGGAATAATGTATTTAACGACTGGGTATGGACGTGGTTACATTTGAAATCAATTTTTAAAGTGAACGTGAACTGAACTATGTATTTTTCTTTAAAGACACTATAAGAAATCCCTCTGGTTATGTCGTGGGTATGTTTGCCGATATAATGACAATTAACATAATTTAAAAGAACTGTCGGCTTGTAGTGTTATTGGTGGTCAAAGGGCCAAACCACCCACAACACACCGCACCTTAGTTTAAATGTGGAGTGAAATTCCAGTAGTAACGCCGTTGGTTTACTATATGCACATATATATTCAAGAAAGCTAACAGAAGGATTCCACTGTTCACTAAATTATATAAAAGATTCATATTTAAACGAGGGCAGTTCGCAGATGGCAATACTTTTTGCATATCAAGGATATCACATTTCTATTAATTGTTTAATCGTAACATTAAACATAACAAATACATACAGTTTTTATTCCACTCATTTCGCTATTGCAAGGTCGTTATTTACAGGATGCGGATTGAGGAATCTGGTCAGCTTGTCACTGTTCCTAACGTCTCCCGGAGTGGAAATTTGCGTTGCCATCTGTCTACAAAACTGTATTCTGTGTATTATAAGTATATTTTTACTTGTTAAACGTGTAGGTTTTTTTTATTATTCTGTCTATATGCCTCGAAGAGGTTATTAGAAACAAAAAAGACTGAGGCAAGGAACAGGAAGGATTTAGGACATGATCTTTAGAAGGAATCATCCTGATATTCGCTTGGAGTGATATATATATATTATTCGTGAAATTACAAATGACAGATATCGTTTCCCTTGTCTTTCGCACTATTCCACCAAAAACGGTTTATCAACCTTTGACAACTTCGTTCATCAACAATAAAAGCGTCAATTTAACTTTATTTACTAACAGTCTTCTATACTACATGATCTAATTATTCGAAAAAAAAATGCTTCTCATCATGATGCGACATGTTCTCAGTAAAAGATATATTTTATTTATTTTCAATTTGTTGTGAAACATGATGCAAAGTATCTAGTTGTGTTTATGTATTTGTACGGCGTGTTCAAGCTCAGAATCAACGACCAGTGAATCAGGTATCTGTATTTATTAAACTACTTCGTTCCGTATGAGTTCATGTGATTAAACATCAAGAAGTTTTTTCGATGATTATTAACCCTGAATTAGCAGTAATGAACAATGTTAATGTAATGATATATTACCTACGAGAAAGTAAACTTAAATTGTATTTGACTAACCTGAGAATAGATCAAACTGTCATTACATGATTAACATCTTAAATCTGTCCCAATACTTTTTTCAATAAAAGTTTTACTTTGCAAGATGTTGCAATGTTGAAACATTACGTCTGATTACATGGTTGATTGACTGATATTTAAGACTTTTATGGAACATACTGCCTGTATCTTCAAACGGTTTATATAAGAATATTCCTCTGAATAACTGTAGAGTTAACAACAAGGGAATTATCGTTACTTCTTTTTTTTTAAGTGTGGTGATAGTGATCGCTATTAACAAGAACTAGAGGAGGCAAAAAATAGAAGAAATTAAAGCAGAAAAATATAAGGAGAAAGGCCAACTGACAGATAAAATCCCTACTTAAAACAGTACTCTTGCTTTCCTCCTGTGAACGCGTTAGCAGAACAATAGTCCACTACGCGGCTAATTATATCTGTGGAACTATAACTCTTTTTATTAAACACGCAAATGAGCAGTGTGTAATTTACGGTGCTGTAAAAGCAACAAATTCGTGCCTATACCTTACTGGACCTGCTTATAATAGGCGAACACTGGTCGTATATTAGCCTACCATAAAACTGAGTCGCCCCATAGTTAACGACTCGATTGTCGTGTCATGAGTGTTTACGCAGTGTCTTTGAATTATAAGGAACTCTGTACATTCTTTTCACCCCTAGGCGGTAGCAGAAGTCAACTTGACGGCACAATGGCTTCAAGTAGCCAGCTACTGACCGACAGGCAGTGTAAGTACTCAGTCACCTCAACTCTTCTTACAGAAAAACCTTTAGCAGCAGTGGACTGTTTAGGTCACTTGGTGTTGTAGAAGGATGATAAAATATACAATACTTGTAAAAACTGAAAAATTTGGTGGAGAGTCATTTTATAACGTGACTCCCCGAAAAAAAAAAAGTATTTGAAAAGTTTGTTATAGTATTTAAAAATGGCAGAGTCTAAATTCTAGTGTGGAAGAGTGACCAGGTAGCGGAAAAATTGATTTCAGTATCATGATATTGCTGCAGGTATATAATGCCGCGACAGACCAGCCCAAGTAAAGGAAACTGATTAGACTGAAGACCTAGCAGAGAACCGCAAAATATAGTGACAGTATAATACGATGGTAATCTCTTTAACGTTGCAGTGATTAATCGTACAAGCATATTCTGGATTAAATGCAATAATGGAACACTGAAACAGGTGTGACATTGTCTTCCTTCACGATTCGACCTCGTTTAATTCAGAGAGGACTGGCTACGGGCACCAATTTGTGGCGAATTTTCTATAACCTACGAGGTATCTGACCTACCTTCATATGTTCGCTCCTAACAATATTAACGTCATATGCCGGGTGTGACGGTCAACAGTAAAGCTACACGAACATCCTAGATGCCACAGTTGTCGCCGGTACGCCTTAGTTTACTTGCAGCGTGCGTGTGACCGTTCGTCGCCAACTCGAAAAGAGTTGTGTGGAGACCATCGAAATGATGAAGACGGCATTTGGCCATTTGGGCATTTGGGGACGAGTTTACGATCAAAACACAAATAAAATATGGCTGCACATATGTTGATAGTAAACCACGCTCTGGGCGGCATTATACGACAAAAACACCGTATAATATGGAATGAGTGCCATTTGCGATCAATGAAGATCGTCGATTGACTGTGCAAGAATTATAATTTAATCTTGGAATACCAAAAACTAATCAATTTTATGAATAATTGTAACGCCAATGCAATTGAAATTGTTGTTTTATTTGCCGAACGCGTTTCGCTTCATTTGCGAAGTATCTTCAGCTGTTCTGTCTGTGGGTATTTATACATATAATTACATTTGTTCAATTGTACAATTTAACAAGAAAATTTGGGGTTACAGATTTAAGATTACTTACATTTTTCTTTGGTCACATATGCTTATAATTGTTCGCAAATGAAGCGAAACGCGTTCAGCAAATAAAACAACAATTTCAATTACATTGGCGTTACAATTATTCATAAAATTGATCCTATCGCATTTGAGGAAATGGCCCACAATATCCAGATGTCCAAAAACTAATGTTTGGAAAATTTTAACTGAAAATTTGCAGATGGTTCACTTATGTGCGAAATTCGATCCAAAATTGCTTACGTTGGAGCAGAAACCCCTTCACCTTGAAATCTCTCAGGAGAATCTGGAAATTGTCAATAATGGATCCGGATGCTCGGACGGGGATTCGAACCCGCGTCCTTCCTAATGTGAGGCCAGTGTGTTACCGCTCACCCACCACGCTTGGTACACCGTGTCACCTTTGGTGCTAAAAGCAAATTTAAAAAATATTAAAATCCAGAACGTAACGCTGTCAGCCAATACTCATTAGCAGTTTAATTTCATTCAGTTGTTAAGTATGGATCCAGTGACGTAAATGTGTTGTGTCCACTATGATCCAGCATATCTTTCACCTTGATCTACGCAGCCTGGAGTCTCTGGACGTAGGTTACTCAGGTATGCGAGGTCAGCGTGGTGTTGCAACGTGAGATTTGAAGTTCAATTCAAATAGGCGCCCTGGTTGCTATCCAGAGTACAGCAAATGCAAATGTGTTTCTTTCCTAGTGACCCAATGGCCCTTAGAGGAAATTCGCTGAGTTACGAGTATCGTCGCTACATATAGTTGAGATCTGCCCATGCATCGCACATATCCTCCCAAAGATGTTTCCTCACCAGTACTCATTTAATAACAGGTGAACTACGGTCGAAGTTCCGTTAAAGACATTTAGCGTTGAATAAGCTCGTACATGCCTGGAGTCTGGTCCTTCACCAATATCTTCTGCAGTCTCTGATATGTGACGAGAGCTATGAGATGCAAATTTTTCTTGTTGCCCTTTGAAAACATCAGATCCAGACAGGAACACAGTAGTTACCGAATATACTGAAGTTATTGTGTATAGCTTCACTTATTATTGGATCTGAGTCGTGTCACTAGAATAGTCAACAAGCAATTGCATTTACGTAGTCTTGGTTTTTACGTTATATTTAGAACTGGAAGAGAATTTGGAGGGGGGGGGGGACAGGAGTGGGAATTGATTCTGCCATTGTCTTTAGAAGGAACCATCATGGCATTCGCCTGAAGTGATTTCGGGAAACCATTGAAAACCGAAAAATGGATTACCAGACGGGGATCAGAACATACATCTTCCCAAATGCCAGGCCCTAGTGTTACCACTCATTGTTGTTGCTCTGAAAAGTTAACGTCGAGAATATAAGGATGTACAATTGTTTTAGGCACGTTTAGTTCTGCCATTCCCATTATAAATTAAA
This sequence comes from Vandiemenella viatica, assembly GCA_031002005.1. NCBI lineage: Eukaryota > Metazoa > Arthropoda > Insecta > Orthoptera > Morabidae > Vandiemenella > Vandiemenella viatica. Next base: position 78,549,644 of record JARYHS010009186.1, on the reverse strand, counting down.
TCTGAAGTCATCGACATATACCAGCAGCTTTCTGTGGTAAATAGTGTCAAGTTAACGGTTCTTGTTTTTATTTTTTTTATTTTTACTTATGGTTTTACGCCTCGTCGACGGCTAAGGTCATTGGAGGCGGGATTGGACTGGGATTAAGGAACGGGAAGGAATTCGACCATGGCCATCATGGCATTCGCCTGGAGTGATTTGGGGAAGCCATGTAAAAACCCAAATCTAAATGCCCGGACGGGGATTCAAACCCGCGTCCTCCCGAATGCGAGTTCAGAACGTTAACCGCTCACCCACCACGCTCGGTCGGTTCATGGTAACTGGATGTCCATTAACCACGTGTGCTTAAAGCAGGAGGGAGGGGGAGCCAGTAAAAATCTCAGTCAACTTTTTACATTAATTTTCTCCCCTTATTAGACAGAAGAAAAGTAGCACATAGAAGACATCTGTAGTAACGCTTAGGTATTTAATGTCATGAATTAAAGTACACGAATTTATCAAATAAATTTAATTATTTAAAAATTAAAATTATAAGATAAATCTCATGGGAGGTGGTGAGATCCCTCCGCATCTTACCAAATCTCACCAAGAGGGAGCCAAATTAAAGAAAAAACATTCAATTAATAGACGTCACCTACCTAGCACACGAAATGTGATCTGGACGGTTGATGGATGGTTGCTCAACGAAGTGGTTATTAGAGCAGTAAAAGAATCTTGGCAAGGAATTGGGGAGATGTCGATCATAACCTTTGGAAATAAATCATACCAGCATTAGCTTAAAATGACTTCGAAAGACCATGGAAAACGGAAATCAATATGTCATGACAGGGATTCGAATTTGGATACTCCACTATGTCAACACCGAACATTGCCACTCATACACAGGGTTTGGTATTTAACATAGGAACATGCATTATGTGACGGCTGAAATAACACATTCATACTATAGTTTCGGAAATAGTCTGCTCTATCATGTTATTCAGCACCCTCGTCATATGATCAATGGTTCACTTGGAGCCAAAACAGCGAAAGTTAAAAAAAAAAGCATTCCATTTAGCCTGGGAACATATCAATTCCTGTTTAGACGCGCTAGAAATAAAGTTCAATTCGAATCTCCTTGTTTAATTTCACTCAGGCTGGAGAAACATCAGATCACACACGGATGTCACCATATACAATGAAGAGCCAAAGAAACAGGTACGCCTGCATAATAACGCGTAGGGCCTCTGCGAGCACGCAGAAGTGCCACAATATGACGTAGCAAGGACTCGACTAATGTCTGAAGTAGTGCTGGAGGGATTTGCTACCTTGCATCCTGCAGGGCTGTCCATAAATCCGTAAGTGTACGAGGGTGTGGATATCTCTTCTGAGCGACACGTTGCAAGGCATCCCAGATATGATCAATAATGTTCATGTCGGGGGGGGGGGGGGGTTGGTGGCAAGCGGAGGTGTTTAAAATCAGAAGAATGTTTCTGGAGCCACTGTGTAGCAATTCTGGAAATGTGGGATGTCGCATTGTCCTGCTGGAATTGACCAAGTCAGCCGGAATGCACAATTGACATGAATGGATGCAGGTGATCAGCCAGGATGCGTACGTAGGCCTACGCGTCACCTGTCAGGGTCGTATCTAGACGTATCAGGGGTCCCATGTCACTCCAACTGCACACGCCCCACACTATTAGAGAGCCTCCACCAACATGAACAGTCACCTGCTGACATGCAGGATCCATGAATTCATGAGGTTGTCTCCATACCCGTACATGTCCATCCGCTCGATACAATTGTAAACGAGACTCGTCAGACCAGGTAACATGTTTCCAATCATGAACAGTCCAATATCGGTGTTGACGGGCCCAGGCGAGGCGTAAAGCTTTGTGTCGTGCACTCATCAAGGGTAGACGAGTGGGCCTTCGGCTCCGAAAGCACATATTGATGATGTTTCGTTGAATGGTTCGCACGCTGACAATTGTTGATGGACCAGCATTGAAATCCGCAGCTATCTGCGGAAGGGTTGCACCTCTTTCATGTTGAACGATTCTCTTCAGTCGTAGTTGGTCCAGTTCTTGCAGGATCTTTGTTCGGCTGCAGCGGTGTCCGAGATTTGATGCTTTACCGGATTTCCGGTATTCACGGTGCACTCGTGAAATGGTCGTACGGGAAAATCCCCACCTCCTCACTACTTCTGGAAATGATGTGTAGCCGACTATAACACCACGTTCAAACTCATTTAAATCGTGATAACCTGCCATTGTAGCAGCAGTAACTGATCTAACGTTTGCGCCAGACACCTGTTATCTTATATAGAAGTTGTCAACCGCAGCGCCGTATTCTGAGTGTTTACATATCTCTGTATTTGGATACGCATGCCTGTACCAGTTTCTTTAGCTCGTCAGTGTACATTTTGTATTTTATTGTGAGATGTGTCTACTAAATTAGTCGTTCAGAACTCCAGTTTGAAATGCTATGTGAAAGAAATTTGACTTCAATATTTTATCAGAATGTGAATATTGCAACACAAATTGGTGAAAAACGGAAGCCGCTGAATCAGCGAACGCAATTAGCAGTTGGCGGAAACAGAAGATGGGTGCGGGTGATTGTCCGGGACACGACGGGTTGAGAAAGCGAGCAAGTACGCACGATCAAGAGGTCTGCATCGGCTTTCTCCGGAGTCTTCGACTTTCTCGCGTGATGAATGGGCGGGCGTAGGCGTGGCCGCAACAGGTGGCCTCCACCCCGAGCAGACGGATCACGTCCTGCACGAAGGGTATCAACTGTATCGTGACTCAGGTCAAACTACTGTGCATTGTCTCCGGCACTGACTGACATCAGTGCTGCAAAGCGAAAGCGAAATTGGATGATGGAATGAAACGTCCTGCAGGAATATCTGTAATGAGAGATCAGTATCACATACGTGAACATTTTTAGTTAATGGTTACATAATTTTCTGGCTGGTCGATGACGAGATCATTAGAGCTGTGATAGAACAAAAGGCAAGGAATGGAAACAAAATAGCCATGGTCTTCATCTGTAGTTATTTTGGGAAACATGGTTAGCCAAAATATTAATGACCGCTACGTGATTCGACTTTAGGTGCTGGTAAATACCACATCTAAAACCGTTATAAATAAATCACAAGGGTTTTTTTATTGGTTTTACGCCATGTCAACATCTAGGGTAATTAGAGGAGAGAGAAGACTTAGGGGCGCTAAAATTCGGTCTTAGAATTTTGAAGGAACACTCCCGGCATTCTCCTGTAGTGATTCTAACCATCAGGATAGGTTTGAATTTAACCGAAGGAAGAATGTTTATTGAACTTCGAACAAATAAAGTTCACTTACTACTAACAGAATACCATCTTAAGGAGGAGATATTTCGGATGATGTATCAAATAAATACACGTTACATTATGCGGAAATTTTCGTTAGCTGCAATTCATATTTTTTATCACTGCGATAAAGCTTTACGAAGATTTGATCTTATGGATGTCTGTTTCATGAGTATGAAGTAAAGTGAGATAATTGTGACTAAGTTTTTGTAACAGAAATTTTAAGCTTTTATTGTGTAACAACGGTATTCAGACGTGTTGCTTAGAAAAAAACATTTAACATTTTGCTTCTGATCGGAAATCCATTTAATCGTTCACGAGAAATATATATATACAGAAAGAAATATACAGGAGTTATTTCATTTGAGCGCCTACGTGGTATTAAAAAAATCTAGATTTTAATTTAAATATTTTGGTTTGGCTTGTGTTCTTTTTGGAAAATCACAAGTTAGCTCTGAAATGAAGTGAGTTTTTATGTTGCTAGAAAAATCAAAATTATTAACCAGGTAAAACTATTTGCTCACTTCGTATTTCGACAGAACGAATCATATCACTTCCTTTGACACATTGCGGTGAGGCAGTTTGTTTACAGCCTACACTGGTAATTTCATTACTATTATACAGACTACCTCCAGATTTATAATGAGTTTGTAACTCTACTTAGATTTTATATATTGTTCAACCAAAGATGAAAACAAAGTTAACAAAAACCTGTTGTAAGTTGGTGGCAAAGGAACTTCTGCTGAAATCAAGTCGATGGGTGTGCAAGGAATTAAAAGAAGTTCGGTCATGGCCTATTGGAGGGATCATCCCAGTTATTTCGGGAAATTATGGAAGACTGAAATCTGGATGGCTCCACGTGGATTTGAACCCGAGTCCACTCGAATCCAGGTCCGAGCTTATCTCTCACTTACCAGGCTCGGTACACCGTCATCAGATGATAAAACTTGCTGATTAACTTCCGTATTTACATCTCTTTCTCTCCAAAGAGCAGGGATAATTATTCAGTTTTCCATCTGTCCCAATTTTATTAGAACTACAGGAGCAAAACCCTCACATACGTACTTTATTTTTCTCCTGAATGGATTTCGGGAAAATACGGCAACCGAAAGCTGAGCGATCAGACGGGGAAAAGAAACCGCATACCCCAAAATGTCAGGCACTCATTTAAAATGTTATCCAAAGCAAAGATAATGAACCAACATTTTACAATTCTCCATCTTCTGAACCTGTAGATCCACTCGAAGTGTACTGACATATTTTTACAATTTATTAAATTTTACATATTCTATTGCTGCTGATATAACGTTATGAAGCTATAAGTATGTGTTGAAGTGGTTTGTGACTTGAAACGCTTTTTATAAAAGGCATATAAATTATAATCCTGTTCCATGAAGGTTTGCTATTTTTCCTATTGAGTTAATACTGTTCTGCGGTTGGTGCAAAGTCGACACCATTCCATTTACGCGGTCTGATATGTTCATGTATCAAACAAACAAGTATTTAATCACGCTATACCTATAATTTCCACTCATAAATACTGCGAGAATTAAATCCTTTGCAGACGTCACGTAGATAACTTATTAGAATAGGTTAATTATAAAGGCACAGTATCAAGGGCTGTGCGAGTGCTTGTGAGAGAATAAGAGTGTGTGTGTTCGAGAAATAGAAATGTCATCTGTAATCGAAGCTGTGATAGCAGTCTAAACAAGATTTAGACCAGTGACCTTTTCGAAACGGAGACACGCTCTATATATTGCATCATTCGCATCACATGTAACACGCCAGTACAATAATTACATTCTGAATGTAGATTCGAATAACGGATTGACGAAAACACTTTCACGATAAGAAATTCTGTCCTTTCAGTGGATCCGGTAGTAATACTACACTGCGACGGCCAGAAGCCTCAGACTTAAACCTTCGTGCTGATTGCATATAATGTTAATAAGGTATGTGCTAGCCAAAATATGAAACATTAAAAAAAATCATGATGGAGATGTTTGGAATACGAATTTTACCTGATGTAATATTGAATGTATAGATAACAAAAGCATTTATGTATATTATAATCGTAGATTCATATTGTAGCGTATCACCAGGGGGGGTGGGAGAGAATTATTAATTAATTCTTAATTAATTACGCTATACAGGATACTATAATTGAATATCAAAATGTAAATTATTCAAATGAGAATTGGATGATTCTGGGATTTGAAAACTGTCACAAAAAAACATTTTAATAAAGATTTTTACAATGGCATCTACAAATCTGAGGGTATTTATCATTAAGTTAATAAACAAGAGGTTGTGCAATTTTCTAAGCAACGCTCAGACGTACAATGAGCCCTTTAAATGCAAGCAAACAAGTATAGTTGTACTTTAAAAATCTCACAATTATTCTAATGCAAAGTATGTTACCAGTTATGATGTTAGCAAACAGTAATGAATTTTAATGGGTAGGGACACCACGAATGATTAACCTGTCATTCGACAGTTACACAGTCTAGCTCAGTGGTTTTATCAGATCAGAGCAAGGATCTTTATCTCAGATGCGCTTAAGGGTACAGTTTCAAAGGGAGTTGCAGGCTGAATGGCTTCGTAGAAACACATTACCGTTCCATGGCAGGTAGCGCTGGGCGGAGATGACCACCTGGTCGATCGTCGTAACTGGCCACGCCAGCAGTACGCGGCAAGTCGCAAGTTAGAAGTGCGCCTCAGATGGTCTCCAGGACACAAGTCAGCCCAGCACACATGGACCCCAAGTCGCCAGCGACTCGTCTGGGCTCCGGAATGGACGTGATCTTGGCTGGCGTCCCGACTGGGAGGAAGTGTCCTCGTCCTTTTCTGCCGCCACGGAGGTAAACTCTAACTCCGCCTCTTGTGGCTCGAAGACGACAGAGAACATAAAATTCCCCGAATCTTAGTACTATGTTCCCTGTGATTGGCTGACCATCTGACGTCATGTGATTCTGTGTCTTCTCTTGGCCACGTTAAGTTTCCCTCGAGAGGAAGGAATTCTGTTTACGGCCTGCCCGACAGAAATCCCTAATCCTCTTACCACTCTGTCAAAAAGGCGCCAGCCAGACTGCCCTTCACTGAAGCGTAAAATCCGTGCCTTTCACCCTTTCATGCGCATCTTTCAAACATACAGTGGACATCCCAAGAAATGGAAAAATATTCTAATCCTTTACTTTATATACAATAAAAAGTGATCTGTAACGGGGAGCTTAGCGAATCGTTACAATACGGGTTGTAGGTGCATTAATGGGTATTCTTGAATGCTGCGTTTGAGTTCAGTGTCTCCCAGCATACCTGCTTTGAGTTTCTAAAGTTAATTTTGAAGAGAACTGCAAGGAGGAAATTATTTGGAAGTGATTAACTGTGAAAAACTTGTCACAGACCATTGCAAGGCATTTTAACATGTATTTACTTGAAATTATACGGTGTGTTGAAAAAGTATTGATTATTTTTGGAGCAGATATTATGAGCTTGAAAAAAAGCAAAAATGTTTAATAAACTTTGGGCCGTAAAGACATACTTTCTGAGTTAGTAGCAAGTGCGCAAAATAACGTCCGTCCATTACAATGCATCCCACTGCACATCGGCGTAAAAGATCACACACTCCTCGAAACTGTCCTGTCCGTGATGACATACACTGAAGACGTACAGGAACAATGTGGATAGTTTCAAAGGTTACGTGATTCCTTATGTTAAAGAGCTCAGGCAAGCATTACCATGAACTGATATCACAACGCTCACCTGCTATTAACTCCGAAAATATATGTTGGTGGCCATCTGTTTACTAGGCATTTTTGTCTTGTTTTGATTCACACTATCACGTCCTAAAATACTCGATATTTTTTAGAACGTTGTATTTTAATTCTTCTACAGCAGATAACTGTAAATTTGTAAACATTTTAAAAAGAAGTAAAAGTTAATTGATTGAAGAAATAAAACAAATTATTATTAGCAGATTATCGAATGAATGGTCTCGGTTGATTATCTATAGGGTTTATGAGGATTGAGGGAGTGTGGAAAATTACTTTTGTAGCTATGGGCGCAGGTACTGAAATAAATTTTGAGGGTAATGTTGAGCAACTTACTAGAAGCACTAAAAGAATTTAAATTAAATGTACGTGATTTGGCAACGGAACTATGTATCTATTGCTTCCAACTATAGTCACTAGGTGAATTCCTTTCCTTGGCCAGGAATTGTTTGGAAGGAGTTTCTACTGAATTTGGACAATACTAAAAAAAAGTATGAATAAATCCTTTCTCTGGAGTTTTGTTTTAATTCCGTTTATGCTCTACATTATTAAATTCGTGTGATCTTAATGGCGTAATGCCGGAGTTTCTACCATCACCTCAGTAGTAACCAATTACGTTACGATGCGGATATTTTTGTATTATCTTTATGAAACGAAGTTTATATAGATTTTGGGATAAATTACTGCAATGCCTTTATGCAGGAAACCGCAATTATGATACTAAATAATTACTCTGTGGCGACGTTTAAGGTCGCACTATTATTGAGTCTGTAAATCCACTAATTTATCCGCGTTTAAACACTCAGCAAAGCATTAATGTCTACTGAAAACAAGTTAAACCAATAGATACTGTACGTAAATGTACTAATTAATGAGAACTGAAGAATAATTAAGATTGTTACATCATCGTTGTACGAGACCATGAGAACTGTCAGACTATTCTGCGTGAAAATTTTTATTTATTTTTCGATGTAGTCTGATAACTGATCCACTGGAAATTCAACTCTGAATTTAAAAAAAAGACTCCTCCTTCATGCTCTCGAAGGCGGAATTTTTTTTTAAATTATTTTTTTTACACTTATGGCTTTACGCCTCGTCAACGTCGAGGTCATAAGAGGCGGGTTGGGACTGGGGAAGGAATTTGGCCATGGCCTTTTGAAGGAAACATTCCGGCATTCGCCTAGAGTGATTTGGGGAAACCATGTAAAACCTAAATCTGGATGCCCAGACGGGGATTTGAACCGGCGTCCTCCCAAATACAAGGCCAGAACGTTAACCATTCACCTACCAAGCTCGTTGATGGATGAACAACCTGAGCGCTTAGCATTTGAGGGCACTTGCAATACATTTTTCTTGATCTTTGATGTATATTTTTAGTATTATAAAGATTTCAAAAAGAAAAAAAGCTCGAAACAGCCATTTGTGGGGAAAATTAGGACTCGGAGAAATAATGAACACACTTTCAGAGTACGCAAAAACCGATTTTACCTGAAAAAAATATAAGAAATTAGAAAAATATGCGTTTTAAATAATTTAACTATTTTTTGGCAAGAAAATTCGAAGAGCGTAATTTGCACGTACATTACAATCAGAACAAAAGATATTACTGTGCCGTGAATTTAATTTTTTCCGAGAATCTAACTGACTGAAGGAATCAATAATTGATAAAATAACAGCTGGAAACGTGTTGCATTTAAAACCAGAATACTGACAGTTACATAAAATACTGGACTTTAGGAGCTTATCCACAGGCTACAAATTTACACTATTTTCCAACCACCATCGTTAGCACTAATAACAGAATACAATGTAAATAACGCTGAAACTTTCGCAAATGACTGCTCTTTTATTACTTGCTCCATAAAAGTAGTTCCTACAACTTCCTACGTGAAAATAGGTTCTAATTAGAAGGTAAATAATTAGGATACATTCTAACGCATATATTCAGTCGATTTTTTTCTGTCGACATTGTCTTATTAGTGTACGTTGCAATTAACTGGGAACTGGTGTTCCAGGAGACAAGTAATTCGCATATTGGGGCCACCCGGCATGCGAAATGGGCGCGTGTCTCGGGTACGCCCACGGCACGCTTGTTAATGGTGTGAGGCATGACAATCAGCAGCTCGCATCTGGTTGCTGGAGAGATCGGATTAACTGATCCGAGGACAGCTCCACTCGTCAAACGACACCTCTTAACAGCTTCAGTGGCTCGGGCGTTGCCAAACATATCGTACGCTATCAGTGACACGGTTCGCCATCGATTATTCAGAACAGCAATCAATAGTGTAATTACTGCCACTAATAATTTCGGAAATACAATTACACCCAGATTTACTGAAGATAGAAACTCAATGTTTCAATTTACTAAAGACTCGAGGTGGGTGAGTGATTATGAATGGTTCTGACTGTCATTTTGGAAAATGCAGGCTTAACTTCCTGTTTGGTCATCAAAATTTATGTTTACTGAAATCGTTCCAAGCAGATCATTGTTTCGTAAAGATCATAACCGATTTCCAACTTGTTCCTTTCCGACAGTCTCCTACTGTTGTTTATCTTCGAGCTTTGCACCTCGGTGTCTTTATTAGAGGCGGGAATTAATTGGGAGCAAAATTCGGCTATATCTTTCGGAAGCAAAGATTTCGCCATTCTCATGGAGTGTTTTCGGGAAACTATAGAAAACTGGGCGGTGACCTAAACCCACGTCTTCCCGAATGCTACATGTTCTAATCAGCTCGTCGTCTGCGAGCCGTAAAACTCAAATAGAAAAAATTGGGTATGAGTCAAATTGAAAATTTAAATTTGTAATAAATAATAGAAATTTCGCTCCACTATCTTGTAATTTGATACTAGTGCTACAAACAGCTTGGTGGACATAGAACAACGTCCGTCATAGCAACAGTACGAAGATGGCTGCTTCACTTTCCTTTGGGGGCATCCATAAATTACGTGAGGTGTTTTTCCAGATTTCAGGACCCCCCTCTGGTGAAATCTGGTCCGTGAGACATTCCCCTAGGAATCACCCTCGCAACTTTTTGAGACCCTTTTTTTTTGGTCTCATCCTTCGAAGCCGGTAACACCCCCACATTTCGACGAAAACTCCCCTAAAATCGACTTTTTTTTTTTTAAGCTCCACAATCCAACAAAAATGTACAAAACCTCACGTGAGATTTACCATGACCCCCTCCCTCTCCCTTGGTGAGATGTGTTGAGATTTCGTGACCCTCCCCCCTCCCCTATTTCACCTCACGTAATTTATGGACGCACCCTTTTGAGAAATGCACGAGGGAGGAAGAGAGTTCTGTTATTAAGTTCTTGCCTTTTATAGGTGAAAAACTAATTTAAATGCTGTCAATACCATCATCTTCATCCATCTCCAGTTTCCCGAGTGCGGTGAAAGAGCACTCGCCAACTTTCTCTGTCTAGGGTTATCTTTGATTCTAGATTATGGTACACCTGTCTCCTGTAAGTTCAATTTTACACCAGATCGAACCATCTCCTTCTACGCGGCCTCTAGGTCCTTTATCCTCCAGTTCTTTTTCTCGTTGGGTCCATCCGTTGACATGTTCCAGCCATTATACCCTTGATTCGGAATTTTTTCATTGAGGGTTTCATTGACTGGGATATCTTTGCAGATCACTTCATTCCTGATCTTGTCTCTTCTAATTTTATGTACTAATGATATCAGCAACTTCATTTCTGCATCATTGAGTCTACTGTCATCTCTTTTGGAAGCCAAACATACCTCGAGGCTGAATGTTGTGATGGATAGGGAATACGTAATATACAGCGAAAGTCTGACTCCAATTGGAATATGTTTGTCTCACAGAAGTTGCCTAATTTTACGAAAGAACTGGGCTGCTTGCTATACTCTGTAAGTAAGTTCGTCCTGAGATCGACAGTCAGATGTCCCTTTACTGCACAGGTACTGAAATTTATTAATGCGTTTCAGATTTCCACAACCAAATAAATATTAGGTTTTATGCTCTGTCTGCTGACAGCCATTAACAATGTATTGTGTGGCCTATTTTAATACCAAATTCCTTAAATTGCTTAATCCAGATATTTGCCTTCTGTAATATTTCTTCCTCCCTATACCCCCAAATCACAACATCGTCTGCAAATGCAAACGATTTGAATTAATCAGGACTCAATTACTCTCTTCATAATTTCATCCATTGCAGCGTGAACATCAGCGGTGATAGTGCACTACTGAAATATATTGAAAATTTAAGTTTCAGTGTTACAATGTATATTCGTCACACGAATAGTGTAAGAAGATTACATAAGGCATGATTTCAGTGGAAGATTATCCTGGTCAGGGTTCAGGCACTTGGACTCCACAGAACATTGCTGCATAAACCACACAACAAACATCTTGAACCTTTTAACTATGGAAGACCAAAGAGTATACAAGGCCATTGTAAAGTTTATAGAAAACAACCAAATAAAAATATAAACCTGCCCGAGTTATAAGTGTGATGAACATTGTATTGTTACCCATATAGCAAAATATTTGCATAGAAAAATAACTGTACTATCTTGAAATGTTTGTATTACTTTGAAATGTTTGTATTACTTTGATATGTTTGTATTACTTTGAAATGTCTGTATAGAAAAATACTTGTAGTACTTTAAAATGTATGTATTACTTTGAAATGTTTGCAATAAACCAAGTGCCAATTTAAAAAAAAAAAAAAAAAAAAAAAAAACAACATTGCTGCAGTTGAAGCCATGAGGGAAAACTGTCAGTTTCACATTCAGTGAAGCTGCAGTTAGTTCAAGCATTAATCATAGTTCAGTGTACCATGTCTTGCACGATGTAGGCCCTACTTCAGTTTCACTTAGCGTCTGCAAGATAAGTACTACGGCAGCTGACACTTCAACTGAAAAAGCGAGTTGCTGATGCATGCGAAGAACTGCGGTGTCTCGAATGAGAAAATGATTACTTCCTTACCAGAATTGTTATTGGGATCACATCTACCGACAGAAAAGAAGAAGAATGAATAAGGGACGACACCTTTCCTCATCTCCAAAATAATCATCAACATGGAAGGATATGTTGTCTCTCTTTTGGAATGGTTAAGGTGTCGTCTTGAATCACTACACGTCTAGAGCGACTTTTGTCGTCAGTGCATCATACCCAGATCTCCTAAATACCGTCTTCAGCCTGCAGTGAAATGAAAGTGGCGTGAATTGCTATTAACGGGTGTTCTTTTGCAACATAAGGTGCTTGTGGGTAATAAGGTGTAACCATTTAAATTAGCAATTGGTTAAATAAACATTGCTGATTGGTGGTGGTTTGTTTTGCAATCTTTCCTCGACGTAACATTGACATCAAATGCAGTTGAAGTTCTTCAGTCGCTGTTCACGGGCCATGAAATATAAATATGTCACTGACCAAGGAACATCAGATACGACTGCAATCAGGAAAGGTGTTCTCCAGGGATGTGTTCTATCACCTCTCTTGTTCAACATTTATTCCGATATAATTTTCAGGGAAATGTTAAAGATAGAAAACAGTGTAATCATTATAAATGGTAAAATAGTCAATAATATCAGTTACGCCGAAGCACCGTTGTCATAGCTAATGATCTATCTACACTCCAACGTATGATAGACAATTTAGTCCAGCACAGTGAAGAGTTCGGCCTGGTTAGCAAACCTTCCAAGACAAAAGTTGTAGTCTTCTCTAACAGAAAACTTCAGGCAGCACTAAATAAAAGTCAATAAGACCGAGGAAGTATCCTCCTTAAAATACTTAGACACTGTGATGGATCAGCAGTGTGATTGCAAGAAGGAAATGAAATCTAGAATAGAACAGGCCAGGAGTCAACTTATTAGTATGGATTTTTGTTTTTCATAAGATCAGATCTTTGTTTGTAATTGAGAATACGAATAATTAGTTGCTACATGTTCTTCATTTTTCTCTATGGTTGTGAAAGCTGAACCTTACATCGGTAGAACTCCAACTATCCAAATCAATTGGGACCGGACCCCATTCAGATAATCAAAAATTGGATAGTTAGATTATTCCGAAAAAATGATCTATTTTAATTAATTACCGTATGTTTGCTAGAAATGTGGGATTTCTTAAAAAAAAAGAGCTTTTAATTAATTAAATGAAAAGGTAGTACTTTCACATGTTAAGGATATTTATAAGTGCTGTACATTAGTATAGTATGTACGTACAATCATTGCCTGCTGAACATCTCGGTTAGAGTAAGCTGTCTGACTGTATTCATCCGTTTTCGAGCAGCCAAGTCGCGCATCCGCTTGACAGTGAGAAGTTACATGTGGTCACACTCGGGCTGACGGTTCATCCACTTCAAGGCAGTTTCAAAGCCGGAAAATGCTTGACTAGCTGATAGTCCTGTATCTGCTTCAACTTCGACATTAAGGTCATCTTCTTCATCCACACTTTCGTATCTCACACTTTCAATAAGTTCATCTTCATTTAGAATTTCATACCCAGGGTCTCCATATCTTCAGCACTAACTCCATTTAAAAAAGCGATTCTGATATTCAACGATTCGGATAGTCGGAGTTCGGATAATTGGAGTTCTACTGTATATAAGAAAAATATTTAGACCACGATGTGTTATTCAAATGTTTAAGATAATCAAAACATGAATTAATAATATTTTGATTTTAAATAGCTAAGTGTAATATTATAAAAATTCTTTTGGATGAATTTTTGTTATTGGTGCTGAGGGGCCGCGTCTTATGACTGATGATGCTGTCTGGCCTCGCATTCGGGAGGACGTGGGTTCCAAATCTCAATGCAATTCTTCGTGACTTGCGCTCTAGTAAAATTTTTCAGTTGCCATCCTGGTCCAAGCTGCATTTCAACCTAACAACAAACTCCGCTAAAATTGCCGTTATAAAATGAACCTTTAAATCATATGCGAATTAATAAATTCACTGTGTGGTATCTTAGTAGCAATAATGCATCACGATGTAAACTTGATCCGAATATTCACGGGTTCTTACAACTTTCTTTTTTGTTAACTGTGATCCAGACCGATATTGCAACGTTTGGAATTGCTGACACAGTTACAGGTGGCTTAAATAATGACTTCAGCAATATCGAGTCAGTGAATGCAGAGAATAATAAATCTTAACAACTCACGCTATGCCACATAATATTGGTTTATTTGTAGTCCAACCTGCAAATATCGTGATTAGTGTTGAACTACCGTCGTTCAAGAGAAGTAATGATTTCAGTAACAGAACATTCATGAAAATAGCTTAAATTTATTATTATTATAAAAAAAAAAGATTACTCATGCCCTCTGCTGTAGCGTCAAATTTCAGTTGTGATATTGACCGAAGCTAAATAATAATGTAAGAAAAAATTGAAATAACATTTCTAATGGAAAATTAAAACTTTTATCTCACATATCAATGGGAAAAGAATTTAATGAATACTTCTCCATCAAACGAATAGTAAATAAATATAAGAAACTAATAAATAATATGTCGATTTAAAAGACACATATACTTTTCTTTTAGTATTCTGATAATTCATTTGTTTTAGGATGCTTAGCGAACAGAACTGTTACTATATAAAGCCCATAGACTAGAACAACAAATGTGGTCGTTGTTAAGTTGAGTAGCGAAGGCGAAAAGCGTGACGTCATAACGTGTCGTCATAGAGTGACGAGGACTGGCATTTTAAAGATATAGATATTCGTTCGATGTAGATGTGTAAGTTAAATTTTTTGTCCATAGCAATGTAAGATAAAAACTTTAATTTTGGTCAGCAATTTTAGCGATAGCTTTTTTTTTTTTTTTATTGAAATTGAGCCTGATTCAGTGACAACTGGCATCTGACCTTTCAGCATAGAGCAAATATGAGTACTACATGTTTTTTTTTTTTAAAATAATAATTAGTTGTCTTAATGAGCGCCATGTTACTGAAAACATTACTTTATCCGGATGAAAGTAGTTTCACATTTATTAAGATCGATGCACCCTGGACCACGATTAAACCTAATATTACCTGGCATAAAGTAAGTATGATTGAAGCTTTGATTTTCTAGCGGCAATATTAGCGCATTTTGTGGTAAGGTTAAAATGCAGTTATAAAGCTTGGAAGAAATAATCTTCCAGAACACTACGTTAAACCCGATATTTTCGTGGGGCTTTGAGGCTAGCTATGTAATAACGGGCATACCACTTAATATTGTGGCGTCTGCTTTTAAAGAAAGTAAATTAAAGATCATACTGTTCTACCAATAAAAAATTATAAAGTTATAATATTAATAATGATGATGAATCTTCAGCTAGTCACATGACATGTTACTGGACTTAATACGATCAGTGAAGAGTGGGTGTACTTGAGCACGGTGAAATTTACGCAAACATGAAGTTTATTTTATTAATATAAGAACAATTACACACTGTCGAATGTCTTTGATTTTTAAACCGTTCGAGAAATTTGTGATTTCTCAGGGTCGTTTACAGGGAAGAACTGATTGCATAAGGTTCCGTCTTTAATGAAGTTTTACCGTTTCGCCGATAGCGATGTCAGAGGACCCAACCAAACCTGAAAATCACCAAGCGGGTCTCTGTTGTCCACAGTTTGCAGTTTTGCGTCACCCAGGTGTCGGTGAAGATTTGATGCAGTATCAGATGAGAATCCCAGTCAGAATGTTCCTCCATCTAGTCCTCTGCTCCGATTTTTTTTTTTTTTAACTGCTTTTCGTCTCTTTTTAACATCGAGGTCTTTAGAGACGGGAAAGGATGGGGGGCAAGGATGGGGGCAAGGAATGGGAAGGAATTCGGCCATGGCCTTTCGAAGGAAGCATCCCGGCATTTGCCTGGAGTGATTTGGGGAAACCATGGAAAATCCAAATCTGGATGCGCGGACGGGGATTCGAACCGCCGTCCTCCCGAATGCGAGGCGAGAACGCTAAGCGTTACACCGCCCCGCTCGGTCTCTGCTCCGAGGAAAACACTGAACCCTTCGCACTGCGTATGACACTCCTGGTAGGCTCAACAGATAAACAAAAACACACCAGAACGTTAATAAATTGCTGGCGAGCTTCCACCACCACTCTTCGAGCGCGCCTCTTCACTAAGAAATGGCACTAAGGACTATGTTCGGTCGCCGCAACTAGCTAGCGTCATTTGGCGAGTCTTATTCGAAACGTGACCAAATGGAAACAGAATCTTAGCTGTTTATGATGGGTAATAAATCCACTGAATGTGCAAGCCAGGTAGGATCTTTAGTCTCTAACCGGGCGTGTAAATGTGGGAGCTTTGTTTGTTTGTTTGAACCATACCTCAGCGCGAACATCTCGCAGATACTGTACGAGCACTTGGTGCCTAATAACACTGACACTCTGTACTTCAAACTGTGGTTCTGACCACGCCACCAGCTATGGGGGATGTCCTGTGAAGAGAAAGCTCCAAGCCGCCATCGGAAGACGTCAACATAAACCCAGCCACACCCAACCAGCCGAAGGACCGAGTGGCCCACAGAAAAGGACATCAAGCAGCAGCAAAAACCATCCGCCGACCGACAACCTCAATAACCACAATTTGCGTGGCAAGTTTGACACATGCATATGACGCAAAAAGTTGAAACGAATGACATGTGCATGTAAGTATAAAAATATTGGGAACTACGTTTTGTAACAATTTTGCAACAGAAATTTTAAATATCGTTACGTTGTCCCATCAAATGCAAAACCCATTAGATTATTTTTATACTGAACTTCATTAAAAAAAAAAGTTTTCAGTATGTTCAAATCAAAAACTGCATTAGCAGTTTCTATTAGAATAAGAACTAAAAAACATTGTTTGATGCGATGGTTTATAGCATATCTTACTAAGTGTTACTAAGATCGGTAGACTCGTCCACAATAGGTGAAAACTTAGTCTGCCACAGATCTTCACATAAATTATCAAAACTTTCTTTACATATAATCATATCATTTATGGCCTGTTTTTTTTTGTCGATGAATATTTTATTTCTTCTTCAATTTTTGAATCTGAAAAAAAAAACAGATTGTATCAGTTTCTGTAGGTGCTACGTAATGGTAAATTATGTTCCTCAACAATCGAGTCTAGTCCTATTTCACCTAGAAATTATAAAAGAAGATATATACCGGGTGAGTTTTTTATCTTGAGACAACTAAATATCTCGAAAACTACAAATCCGATCAAAAAAAGTGGGTAATAAAAATTGTTCGTCTCGACGGGGGACATCCGATGATACCAAATTTGACTCCCCACCCCCACCCCCTAGGGGTGGGGGAAGGGGGAGAAAAAAAACTTAAATAGGAACCCCCATTTTTTATTGCAGATTCTGATTCCCCGGAAAAAACTACCCCTATTTGACCCCCAATTCGAGTCATTTTGGTCGATAGATGGCGCTGCATTTCTCAGAGTTTTCTCATTACTTGATGTACTTCCATTGCGTTCACATCGTCGCTCATTTCTCAGAGTTTTCTCATTACTTGATGTACTTTCATAGCGTTCATAACATCTCTGATTTATTTACTTCGTTCTGTTGCACGTGTCAATGAGAATGCAGGCTATAACGTTGCAAGAAAAAATTGAAATGGTCTACATTTATGGAGAATGTCGCAAGAATATCGATAATGCTGTTGATCTTTATGCTCATCGTTTTCCAGACCAGCCTCGATCGCGCGCTTCTTTTTACCGTATTATCCAACAGTTCACTCAGGAGGGAAGTGTTTGTCAGATTTTGCATCGTAGAAAATACCATCCGTTCCATGTTTCGTTGCATCAAGAACTTCACGGCAATGATTTCGATAATCGATTGACATTTTGCCGATGGTCGCTACAGAAAATACAAGAAGAACCCCATTTCTTTGCTCGAGTACTGTTTTCGGATGAATCCACTTTTACTAACCACGGCACCATTAATCGACACAACATGCATTATTGGAGTGTGGAAAACCCGCATTGGTTACGCCAAGTTGAACATCAGCGTCCGTGGAATGTAAATGTTTGGTGTGGGATAATTGGGGACAAACTTATTGGTCCACATTTTATCCATGGACATTTCAATGGGGAGAAATATCAACAACTCTTAGAGGACGTACTGCCAACATTGCTTGAAGACGTACCCTTAGACGTGCGACAAACAATGTGGTTTCAACATGACGGTTGTCCAGCACATTTTGCTGTAAGATCGCGGGAAGTGTTAGATCGTCTGTACAATCGTCGATGGATCGGAAGAGGAGGTCCAGTGCCGTGGCCTGCAAGATCACCAGATCTCACTTCGCCTGATTTTTTTTTATGGGGATACTTGAAGAATGAAGTTTACAGTGAAGTGCCAACAACGCCTGAAAACATGATTGAACGAATTACCAACGCTTGTCAAAAAATCACGCCGGATATGCTTCTTAGTTGCGTCGAATCATTCCAAGAGCGGGTAAATAAATGCATCGATGTCGGTGGTGATATTTTCGAGCACTTGCTTTAGAATTGTTGTTAGAAACAAACACGTGAGAGGCGAGGGGACTCACCAAAAACAAGCACCCCGATGGTGAGAGGCGAGGGGACTCACCAAAAACAAGCACCCCGATGGTGAGAGGCGAGGGGACTCACCAAAAACAAGCACCCCGATGGTGAGAGGCGAGGGGACTCACCAAAAACAAGCACCCCGATGGTGAGAGGCGAGGGGACTCACCAAAAACAAGCACCCCGATGGTGAGAGGCGAGGGGACTCACCAAAAACAAGCACCCCGATGGTGAGAGGCGAGGGGACTCACCTAAATCTAGCACCCCAAAGGGAACAGAAAATTACTACGTCCACGTCGTTGTTCCTGGGTAACGCAAAAAGTAATGTTTGACTTTCGCTATCTGCTAAAGAATTTGCATCAGTGCATTTTGAAATAATGTCCATTCCCATCCCTCAAGTTTGGAGGTGGGTGGTGTTATTGAATAGTTTTTGAAAAATATCAATCACATTAACTTGTATTTTGCTGATCTGATGTGTATTTCACGAGATATCCTCATTTTTAAATGAATTTTTGCTTATTTTGATTTTTGTCGATTGCAGCGCCATCTATCGACCAAAATGACTCGAATTGGGGGTGAAATAGGGGTAGTTTTTTCCGGGGAATCAGAATCTGCAATAAAAAATGGGGGTTCCTATTTAAGTTTTTTTTCTCCCCCTTCCCCCACCCCTAGGGGGTGGGGGTGGGGAGTCAAATTTGGTATCATCGGATGTCCCCCGTCGAGACGAACAATTTTTATTACCCACTTTTTTTGATCGGATTTGTAGTTTTCGAGATATTTAGTTGTCTCAAGATAAAAAACTCACCCGGTATACTATGGTATTGGTAGTATACAAAATAAAGTAAGTACTGGTACTTGGCAAAAAATAAAGAAATATTTTTACATTGTACAATTTGAATATCAGGTTTTTTATTTTTTGGCCCAGTAAATGACGATATCTCTGTGAGTTTATATTCTTTGATGATAACAAATGTACTTGTGAAGAATTTTGCTCCTTTAGAGCATTTTTCCCAGCTGTAATATTAATATCCTTATTAATAGGCATAGCTTGCGCTCTTACGACTTTTTTGGAGCCACCCTGAAAATTCTTCTTTCCATTCTTTTCTATAAAATTGTAGCTATTTTTCTTTTTACACTCGCGCTAGTACTTGGTTCTTCATCTGAAGACAGTTTGAGTTAGTATCTCGTAGAAAGTTTATCTTCTAAATGTTAAAAACTAATGAACAAATAAAATGCGAATTCTCGTTTATATAAACAAATGTATTAACTCGCGATCCCCTAAAAATGTTGAAAAAGTAGGGCACAAGAGTATTCTCCAAAATATATCGGGGACATTCTGCATTAGTTAAATACTAATCACATAATCGAACGAGGAATCCCCTGTAAAACATAAACAAAAAGGGTTGCAATCTTAAATATGTTTAAATCGGTTAAAAAAAAAAAAAAAAAAAAAAAAAAAAAAACGGGAAAAGTCGTTACATTTCAGTAGGACAGACCTCTTATCGGTAGAAATACCCAAAAATCCAGTAGGTACGAGATCACTGCCTGTGAGCCGTACCGTCAGAATACGTTAAACTTGGTGTTGTTTACCCAATACACATGTACACAAGTCACTTTTCATAATAGAAGTTAACTTCATAGTTATCGGAATTTATAAAAGAATTATTAATTTATGCTGAGCCAAAATGGTGCGTGGTACTCATTCTAAGACAGCAAAATCTTGAAGGAGGTATACTAATCCACGTCTTCCCTTCTTACCTGACTTAACCCGGCAATCTTACCGGATACAGCGGACCTGCTGTTTAATGTGGCATCCGCACCACGGAAGCGTTTTTGGAGTACTTCATATTACACAGCTAGGTGTGTCACAGGTAAAGGTTGGGTTAAGTGCTTTGGAAAACCCCGCTGAGACAGGGATTCGAACCGCTAACCCTTCGATCTACCTTAATAACTGAGCACCCAGATTGCTCCTCAAGACAAAAGATCGAAGAATATGAGGTCCCCGGCTGATTTTACGCGGTTGATACCGGATATTATTGGACTTCGACTCATGTATCAGCAGTGAAGTGCTGAGATAAAGCACTGGTGAACCGTTAAGTTCAGGGAGCATGATTATTGTGTTGAACCAGAACGCATTACTTCCGTCAGTAATAGGAGTTAATGCAGTGGGATTAATACTACGCGCAGGATAGTATTCAGTTGGGTACCAATAAGCTACCTTTGGTCCTTTCTGGTAACATACTCTGCACATGAATATACCAAGCCCAAAGCAGAAGACAGACGAATATTTACTGGAAATCCCCAGCAGATTCCACACAACTTATTATAAATATGAGGCAGCTCTGTGAGTGAATAGATCTTCGAAATGATTTTGGCATCATCATCTTCCGGAGCAGCTTCCAATCACTGGCCGGGTCTGCTTGAAACTAAAACCTCTCCAAAACTTCCTGTCCATCCGCGATCACACCTCTTCTACTGTCAGCCAATTTCATCTTTTCCAACACATTTTTTAATACATTCCGCCCATCTGTCCTTTGGTCTTCCTGTGGGCCTGTTTGCTTTCAGCTCCATATCCAGTATTTTCTCCTCCCCTATCTTCATCACATCACATCACAAAACCACTGAAAATTTGATATCTCTCTTCTTTGTTGTAACGGTTCATCCTTGACCATCTCCCAGAATTTCTCAATCGTCATTCTATTCTTTCTCGTTACTCCTGCTCTACTCCTCTGAAATATCATTACCACAGCTTGCACTCTCCTCCATCAACCATGTTTCCGATCCATATGCCAAAAGTTGGTTTCATAAAATCCTTTTTTATTTAATTGCGGCATATCCCTGTTACATAACAGGCCTTTGATAAACCTAAAAAAAAAAAATTATCTGCACATCTACCACTTTCATTTATCACCGTCCTGTGTCCTCCATTTTCTTCGATGCAGATTCCCAAATATTTGAAACATTCCAGTTTATTCAATTGCTCTCCCTCGATTGATATACCTGTGTCTGTCCTGTTCTCTCTTTGTTGTAATTACCACGTCGCTGTTTCTTGCACAAAACTTCATGTCAAATGATGGAACTACCCTCTCTCGGACCTCCGGCTGATCCTGCGACTCTCTTTCATCTTCTCTAGAGACCAGTAGGTTTGAATTTCTTTTGAAGTTAGCCGCGGTAGGAATAAACATGTTAGCATCACGAGATAAGCATTACGCGTTGGGTGATCGGTGCGCAGAACGTCGATAATCACGTGATGACGTCAGACAGGAGGAGTCACAATTATTAAACAGTGAGACATGCACCAGTATTTTTAATTGATTTTGTATATTAGTTGCAATTTGTTATCTATATTCGTTCAGTGCTGATGTTTTTATTATTTTCTCTGATCTCTGTTGGATAAAAGTTATAATTTTTATGCAGATATATTAGTATTCGCTTTTACTGCAGGTGAAATATATTAGTTAAACTTTTAAAAATTGTTTGAGTTATTTTCCAGAAATCTGAGTTCGACCCAACATTTTTAACGGACTTAGAAGCTATTTATTAACGAATTTTTTGCACTCTGATACATTCAGGAGTATTATTAGTTCGTTTTTTTAGTTATGAGTCAGAAAACTTGCGCCCAACACATAATGTTTTTCAGTTTTAGAAGCTATTTACTAAGAAATCTGGCTGTAGGAACGGTTACCAAATAATTTTATACTTGATCTTCGGGAGTAGCTTACATCGCGAAACACGTCATGACTAACGTGGTGGTCAAGAAAATCTCTTATTAATTATTAATTGCAACTAAATTTTTCGTCATTTAAGCTGCAGCATGTATATGGTAATCTGGTCAAAAATCCATATTAACCTAACCACAATCTGCCGCTATAAAATCAAACGGTGCAGACACATCTAACCACATCAAAAGTATCGCACACTACAATTCGTGGAATAACACGTTATCTATATCTGGATTTCTAGTTCGCATAGCATTAATTATCACAATTAATTTCATCACACACCTTCAGCCTAAACTTCAACTGGATTAAACCAGCACAATATTACATTCAGTGTATCGCTGTGTAAACTTGACGCAGGAGTTCAGCAATATAAAACGCTAAATTCAAAATACACTCTAACTTTAGATGCAATACTCAATAATATAGGAAAGACTGCTTAAAATTTTTTATAATTTTTCTTTTGTTTTTGTTTACGAGAATAACTTCTACGCAGTTCCCGTTTACTGTACAAAAACAACATAGTGTTAGCTTTCGTCCACTCAAGTGCAAGAAATACACAGAAGATTCACCTCTTGTGCACACATTGATAAACGCAACAATTTTTTTATTTATATCATTTTAATATATGTATATATATTAAAATATATACACTCCTGGAAATTGAAATAAGAACACCGTGAATTCATTGTCCCAGGAATGGGAAACTTTATATACACATTCCTGGGGTCAGATACAACACATTCACACAGACAGAACCATAGGCACATAGACACAGGCAAGAGAGCATGCACAATGTCGGCACTAGTACCGTGTATATCCTCCTTTCGCAGCAATGCAGGCTGCAATTCTCCCATGGAGACGATCGTAGAGGTGCTGGATGTAGTCCTGTGGAACGGCATACCAAGCCATTTCCACCTGGCGCCTCAGCTGGACCAGCGTTCGTGCTGGACGTGCAGACCGCGTGAGACGACGTTTCATCCAGTCCCAAACAAGTTCAATGGGGGACAGATCCGGAGATCTCGCTGGCCAGGGTAGTTGACTTACACCTTCTAGAGCACGTTGGGTGGCACGGGATACATGTGGACGTGCATTGTCCTGTTGGAACAGCATGTTCCCTTGCCGGTCTAGGAATGGTAGAACGATGGGTTCGATGACGGTTTGAATGTACCGTGCACTGTTCAGTGTCCCCTCGACGATCACCAGAGGTGTACGGCCAGTGTAGGAGATCGCTCCCCACACCATGATGCCGGGTGTTGGCCCTGTGTGCCTCGGTCGTATGCAGTCCTGATTGTGGCGCTCACCTGCACGGCGCCAAACACGCATACTACCATCATTGGCACCAAGGCAGAAGCGACTCTCATCACTGAAGACGACACGTCTCCATTCGTCCATCCATACACGCCTGTCGCGACACCACTGGAGGCGGGCTGCACGATGTTGGGGCGTGAGCGGAAGACGACCTAACGGTGCGCGGGACCGTAGCCCAGCTTCATGGAGACGGTGGCGAATGGTCCTCTCTGATACCCCAGGAGCAACAGTGTCCCTAATTTGCCGGGAAGTGGCGGTGCGGTCCCCTACGGCACTGCGTAGGATGCGACGGTCTTGGCGTGCGTCCGTGCGTCGCTGCTGTCCGGACCCAGTTCGACGGGCACGTGCATCTTCCGCCGAACACTGGCGACAACATCGATGTACTGTGGAGACCTCGCGCCCCACATGTTGAGCAATTCGGCGGTACGTCCACCCGGCCTCCCGCATGCACAGTATACGCCCTTGCTCAAAGTCCGTCAACTGCACATAGGGTTCACGTACACGCTGTCGCGGCATGCTACCAGTGTTAAAGACTGAGATGGAGCTCCGTATGCCACGGCAAACTGGCTGACACTGACTGTGGCGGTGCCCAACCGCTGCGCAGCTAGCGCCCTTCGACGGCCAACACTGCTGTTCCTGGTGTGTCCGCTGTGCCGTGCGTTTGATCATTGCTTGTACAGCCCTCTCGTAGTGTCCGGAGCAAATATGGTGGGTCTTACACACCGGCGTCAATGTGTTCTTATTTCAATTTCCAGCAGTGTATATATATAATGATCAAGTCACTATGAAGAAAGCTCACTGATCCATAACATCGAGATAAACCAAAAAATAAAGTGAGTACATACTGTAGTATACACTGGGGTCAGAACAAGATGTAATTAAGATCTCATAACGTTATGCTACCGAACAGCCACGTGGGTAAATGCATTACTCCATTCGAACAAATCAAAATTTCTCTTTACGTCACAGTAGAAAACTTACGTTTATGTCAAACATATAAGAAAAAATTATAGTTAGGAAATAAAATTGTATCAAGATAACATTGTTAGCTGATTGTACAGATTCAATATTTAAAAATTAAAATCAAAATTGACTGAAGAGTAGAGCCTGAAAAATCAATTAACATTATAACGGTTAACACAAAGATAATTGGAAAACTACTTGTAACAGAACTTCTATAATCCACCAGTGAGAGAAACAAGGTCTTTTCTCTTGATCGAAGTGTATCCGTGTCTGTGTGCAGTATCACGATAAAACTAAACAAGGCAGTCCAACCAAATTGCACGTAGTACTAGGTAAAGTCATGGGTCAACGTATATGATACTATTTATCCGATACGTTACACAGTTCAAATTTTTGGGCAATTAACTCATTTCAACGAAACTATACATAGTAATGGATATCGGTACCAGTAAATCATTTGACACATTTTACCGCAATGTGTTACACCCGTGGAAAAGAAGACCATATATTGCAATTTTCGGCTGTCTTGGCAAGTGTAACGACAATATTGAATGGATTTGAATTAAAATATACACAGTGTGATGAACAATATCACAGTTTCAGAATCGTAACAGTTAATGGGAACAGACGAAAGGTGATGATTTACGTCCAGACTTAATGATAAAAAAAAAAAAAAATTGGACCCATTGGTTGCTTTATTAGTGAGTTGGAATATGTGAGCTATGGAAACGACTCTTTGCAAATTTATGTTAAAGGTTTCTCGGGAGAATGGGATTCGACTTGTAGGAACTGCATTTGCATCGAATATAAGTTCACAGCTTTGCTAGGACTCCGAAACTATATTATGAAGAATAAAATGATTATTAGCCGTTTCCAGACGCATTGAAAAAAAAAAAAAAAAAAAAAAAAAAAACAGCGTATGTTGAAACAACAACTTTTGGAAATAGCTTCAAATTATGAATGCGAGGCATGCATAGAAATTAAAATGGGAAAGTTATGGAAGCAATTAAGGCATTTCTGGTAAGAGCTCTCTAAAAGTTATTATTTTTCTTAGCAAATTTGTCGTTGTTTAGCACAGAGTTACTTTTTAACCCAGTAAGTTACACATTCCCGACAGTATCAGTGGAAAAACCAACGTAGAATTTTGAACGAAACTATTCGCACGTCGTCGCTCAATACACAGGATACTTTTAATTTCAATAAGTTGCTTGGTTACCGGTTTAATGAAATTCTATTATCGTATGAATTTTTGTGTAAAAAAATGTAAAAATATCAAATTTCATAAAATTACTCACTTAGGCCTACATCCTGGTAGGAAGAAATATAGCTATAGTTTTCCTGTAACCTAAAGAAGGATGCCAGTCACTGTCAATTATGAAAGAACTTTCAGATCAGTAGTTTCAGAAAAAAAAATGGAGGAAAATTAGTGTTTTTTTTAACCCAATACACATTGTGGAATTGAAAAAAATAAAAAATCATCGTTATCAGAGAGGGAAGAGTTGGATCCAACATGGTTAGAGTATCTTGTCTTTCCCCATTCTATTCATACCACCAGACCACTGTAATTTTGATTTCTCTGTTATTTGTTGTAACGAATCCTCCCTGATCATATTTCGGATTAACCATTCCGCATTCTCCCCCTTCACGTTATTCTTACGCTAATCCTCTGAAATTTCATTAGAATAGTTTGTAATCTTCTTTGGTCCCTCTCCTGCATCACCCACGCTTCCGATCGATATGTCAAAATAGTATCAAAGTCGATTTTATAAAATCTTTTCTTACTCGTTTGCCACATATCTTTGCTCCATAAAAGCCCTCTGATAGTTTTTATGTATCTACACATCTACCTCATTAATTGATGACCGCGCTGTTTTCTCCATTTTCTTCGATCCAGATTTCTAAATATTTGAAACATTCCACCTTATTCAATTTCACTCCGCCGAGTGACCCCTTCTTGTAGTGACCCTGAAAGCTGATTGATAAGAGCAGACAGGGTAACTTCCACTGGAGCCGTGGATAAGGGTCGACCATAGGAGATCGACCATAGTTCTGATATGAATATTCGTCATAGGTTCCTACTGCAACACCTGACAGGTTATTATGCTCAGTACATTCAGATAATAACAGTGGAATGGCTGAGGAAGCTAGGATAAATTACGGTAAACGGCATTTACCTATTTACATATTTATTCACATGAGCAATGACTGGTGACATAAGTGAACATTTACAATGTTGCATTGGCTTTGAAACAAAACATTATAGATAGGGCCAAGGACAAGGGCGAGCATGTAGCTTATGGGTGCCTCGCAGCCCAGACTAAATGGACTATTGATAATCTCCCTGAAGACTATGCCCAAATGTATATTACCAAATGATTCCTTACTGTCCACACCCCACTATCGCAGCAGAGCCCACCTTAGTAGTAGACGACATCCATCTTCTTCTCTGCGACCGCCGCCCCGGCGGCGCCGGCGACGACGCCCTCGGCGTCGATGTGGTTCGTTGAAAGACTTTCGTAGACCTGTGTCTGTCGTGTTCTTTTTTGTAATTACCAATTCACTGTTTCTTCATGTCATGTGACACAACTACCCTCTCTCAGACCTACAGCTGATCCTGAAATTCTCTTTCATTTTCTACCGACACTAGTAGGTTTGTATTATTTTCGAAATGAGACTTTCTTAGCCGCATTAGGGATAAATTTGCTAGCGTACAAATTACGCACTACGCATTACTGATTAGATGATCCATGCGCATGCTTCGCAACGTACTGAGCATGCGTAGAACTCGACAATCACGTGACGACGTCAGACAGGAGGAGTCACCATTATAAAACAGTGAGACGTGCACCAGTATTTATGACTGCTTTTTTTTTTATTAGTTTCATTTTGTTTATCTGCATTCGTTCAATGCTGATTGTTTCATCATATTCACCCGTATCTGCTGCGAAAAATCTTTCATTCTCATGCAGATATATTAATATTCGTTTTTATAACAGATGGAAATGTTAATTAAGCTTTTAATTATTGTATGAGCTACGCGCTAGAAATCTCATGTCAATCTGACATTTTTGACGAACTTAGAAGTTATTTCCTGACGAAATTTTTGCACACTGATACTTTACCAGTATTTCTAGTTACGAGTCAGAAAATCTGAGTCCAGCTTATCGTTTTTGTCGAGCTTAGTAGCTAGTTACCAACAAAAAATGGCCGTATGAACGATTAACAAATAATTTTGTCCAATATCTTCGAGAGTAGCTTACATGGCGAAACACGTCGTGCCTAACATGGTGTTTATGAAAGCAGTGCTTTATCCTGCAACGAAAATATTTTAGTCCAGGCTCCATATTTACCTAACGACTATGTTCGGTAATAATTTCGCTACAAAATCAAATGATGCAGACACACCTAAACACACAAAAATCATCGCGGACTACATTTCGTAGAACAACACAATGTCTGCATCTGGATTCCTAGTACGCATTGCACAAATGATCAAAATTAATTTCATCACACACCCTTAGCGTGAACTTCAAATGAATTAAACCAGCGCAATATTACACTCATTGTATCACTGTGTAAACTGGACTCAGGTATTCACCGATATAAAAGCTCTAAATGCAAAATACAGACTAAGGCTTGATGCAATACACTGTAAGAAGGTGCTTAAAATTTTTAATAATTTTTTGTGTATGTGTACGAGAATGATTTGTTCCAGTTTAAATGGAATATTTTTTGAAGCTTTCGTCCACTCAAGTGCAAATGAAAATTTAAAAAAATACACCAAATATTACACAAAAGTTTCATTTCTCGTGCGTATACACACTGATACACGCACAGGTTTTTTTTAAAAAAAATCTATTTCAGTAAAAATTACGGCATATCATATAATGACAAAGTCAATTTTTTGAAAAAAAACGCTGGTCCATAATATTGAGATTAACCAGAAAATAAAGTGAGTAAATACTGTAGTATACACTGGGCTCAGAACAAGATGTAATTGTAAGATATCATAACTTTCTGCTAACGAGCAACCACAGAAGTACACGCGCTATTCCATTCGAACGCTTCAACACAAAATTTACGATTACGTCAAACATATCCTCTTATACAGGGCGTTCGCCGGAAAACGCTACCCTCCCAGTCTG
This sequence comes from Vandiemenella viatica, assembly GCA_031002005.1. NCBI lineage: Eukaryota > Metazoa > Arthropoda > Insecta > Orthoptera > Morabidae > Vandiemenella > Vandiemenella viatica. The sequence goes on along the minus strand of JARYHS010009186.1, from coordinate 78,520,912 downwards.
TTGCCGTCGGCAACTTGCTCGGTCAGTCCCGCCAGCAGTTTCCGCCAACCGGCACCGTGAATCACCGCACTGTTTAACACCTCCGCTGCCCCAACAGTGCATTGCAGTGACCCTTACATTGTTAAGAACGGTTTCTTTGCATTGTAGATAGTTTGTGACTTCAGTCTCTTATTAATCAGTGTTGTGAATAAACGTTTCTTTGCGGTTTGGCTGGTTTGGGGCTTCATACTCTTATTAATCTGTACCGTGTTTGAGTGTGAGTAAAATTATGGTACGTTACAGTTTGCAACAAAGAATATTTCTCTACGATACATATGTGAAGAAGAAGTCGTTTAAAAAGTGTCGCAGTAAATTTCGTCGCGAATTTCCTGGCGCTTTACTGCCAGCTAAATCAACAATTCTGCGTCTGGTTAAAAAAGTAAGAGAAACGGGTTCATTTTTTAACAAAAAGAGACTGTCGGTCAACCGTATTCTCACAGAGGAGAAAATTAACGATATCGCTTTTCGACTAGAACAGTCACCCAAAAAATCATTAAGTCAGTTAGGGCAGCGTGTGTCTCGAAATATGTTCAGAAGATGTGAAATGTGCATTACACAAGAGGGTCAACACTTCCAGCATCTTTTATAAGGTAAGCTAATGAATTACGTCACATTTAAATGCTTAGCACACAAGTTTATGAAGTTTATGAAGCGTAATTATTATGAAATAGTCCGCGGCCGACGGTCGAACAATGCCGGAAACTGAGCGCTCGCTCGCCGGGAGCAGTTTCTTCCTTGTAGCGCTAACAGTGGGTTGCGTTTCCCGGCGAACGCCCTGTATAAAATGCGTTGTCTGGAGCCTGCGCACGTCGTCTATAGCTATTGACTAGAGAACGGTCATGTGTCTGCCTTCACTCGCGAATCAACAGTCACTGTATTACAATCGTTGCTTCATGTTGCTTTTTGTATATTTACGACAACTAGATGCAGACATTCATCTAAGGAGAAGGGTATTCAATGTTTTATCTGTATCAGTTATAAGAACTAGGTTAAAGCTAACCTAAGAATTTTTTTTGGTGGACGATAAGAAACAATGAAGTTTATTTAAAAAAATCAGAAAAACATACGTAATCGCGCATTTACCAGTCAAATAAATAACAGTTATCCGTTTTCAAAATTATAGTCTCCGTCATTTAAAGTAAAATGCATTTATTTAAATAAAATCCTAACCAAATACTCTGATAATCTAACCAGAGTAAGGTACTCATATCACGAAGATACAATTAAAAATGATTCTTATTCGTTTTTTCTTACAAACTTTTCCAGAATAAATTCCTACTACCATCATACATGATACGATACCCTTAGTATTTGATAAACGTGTTAGCTATAAGCTAAGATGAGATATAAGTTAACTTTTTATGCTGATTTTAATCATCCATTCAATTTACAAATCCAAATTCAACAACGATATTCTTGCAGCCAAATAGCAGCGAGCAGAGATATTTGAAATTATTTACACAGTTTAATACATACGCAACTGCTTTGAGATTAATTGCCATAATACAGACATTAAGTTAGATTTTCATAACATTTTATTATCAAAATAAAATTTGGAAAACATTTGGGCTGAAAAAATGTGGTACTACTAGTACTTTTCAGTAACATGTCGCTAATGAAAGTAAACTTTAATTTCTCATGGCCTCTGCTATAACGTAACTGCGTTGCCAGATGGAACGTACTATTCTGTTTAGGAAGTAACTGCATAAACATACAAAAAGCATTAATAAAAAAAAAAAAAAAAAAAAAAAAAAAAAAAAAAAAAAATGCGAGACAATTGTATGTTACAAAGTTACAATTGGTACGTTCGTTTAAATTTACAAGTTGTTTTTTGTTTATTTACGACAACTAGGTGCAGAAATTCATGCAAGGAGAAGAGTATTCCATTTTTGCGTTATATTATCTGTATCAGTTATAAGAACTAGGTTAAAACATAACCTAAGATTTTTGGGAGAAGTTAAGAAACAATGAAGTTTATTGAAAACTCGGAGAAAGTTTACACGAAATGTACGAATCGCGATATGTATCACTCAGATAAATAACAGTTATCCGTTTTTGATATTATACTTTCCGTCATTTAAAATAAATCAATTTCAAATACTCAGATTATTTAACCACAGTATGAACTCATATCACGAAAATATCATTAAAAATGATCGTTATTCGCTTTCTCATACAAACTTTTCCGGATTAAATTCCGACTATCACCAAAGGTGATGCCCGTCGTTATTTATATGAGAGTAATAGAAGCTACGATTTTCGAATGCAATATTAGTGGAGGTTGTCCCTAAGTTGACCAGAATCGCAACTGACACATTTTGTTACAGCATAATTCGCTCTGGAGTCTGTTCTACAAACAATTTAAACTGGTTTCATAAGCGCCATGCTACTAAAGGTATTCATTAATGCGGATGAAAGTACTTACATATTTATCGTGGTGAAATGTGCCTGGACCAGGAATAAAACTGATATTACATGGATAGCAAAAGTTTTTGGGATTCCTAATTTTCTTTAATTTTATTGGTCCTATACTTCCATCATCAATTCAGTAGAATTTACTACTGCATTGCTATGTAAACTGCAAAGAAATATGGAGACATTACAAAATCAAGGTTATTAGCATTAAGTAATAACAATTCCGTATAATTAACAAACTGCAAAAAAATGAATTGCCAGAATCTACATCTACATCTACATCTATACTCTGCAATTCACAATTACTGTGTGTGGCAGAGGGTGCTAAGCACCAATCCTATTTTAGAGTATTCCAATCCCGAACAGAACGAGGAAAAAATGAATACATAAATGTATCAGTACGGCATCTTATCTCTCGAATCTTATCCCTTCTGTCATTGCGACCTAAATAGGTTGGCGGAAGAAGTATTTCGTTGCACTCGTAAATTAGAGATTTTCGCATATTCTCCAACAAATTTAAACGAAAACGACGTCGTCTGTCCGCTAAACAATCCCAGCCTAACCCACGTATCAGCTCTGTGACACTTACATAAGGACTGTAACTAGCGGTCACGAATCGAGCGGCTCTCCTCTGTACTTTCTCTAACGTGTCAATCAATCCCTTGCGATACGGATCCCAAATTGCACAACAGTATTCCAAATGCGGACGCACAAGTGTTTTGTACGCTATTTCCTTTGTATGAGCATTGCAGTTTCTCAAAATACGACCTATAAAACGTAGTTTACAATTAGCTTTGCCTACGGCAGAAGTTATGTGCAAGTCCCATTTCATGTTGCTTTGTACTGTTACGCCTAGATACTTCAGGGAATCGACCGTGTCAACAACTGAATTGTTAACTTTGTACTCGTAAGCAAACGGGGTCTTTTTATTACTTATTTGCATTGCCTTGCACTTTTTACAGTTAAGTGTAAGCTGCCATTTACGGCACCATTCCGAAATAACATCCAGATCGCGCTGTATTTCTAAGCAATCGTCAGAGCACCCCACTTCCCTATAAATAAGTGCATCATCAGCAAAAAATCGCATCCTGCAATTAACGTTGTCACCGAGATCGTTTATAAAAATTAAGAAAAGAAGTGGTCCTATTACACTTCCTTGAGGAACGCCGGAAGTAACATCTAGCTTTGAAGAGGCTTCCCCGTCAACAACGACATACTGGGACCGACCAGTTAGAAAATCGCGTATCCATTCGCAGATCTGATCAGATATACCGTACGCTCGAATCTTCGCCAAAAGGCGGTTATGTGGTACCGAGTCAAAAGCCTTCTGGAAATCCAAGAAAATAGCATCAACTTGTGAACCTGCGTCGATAACCTTCATTACGTCATGCGAAAATAGAGCCAGTTGCGTTTCACACGAACGGTTCTTACGAAATCCGTGTTGGTTTGCTGTAAGTAACTCGTTTTCATCCAGAAACTTCATAACGTTAGAGCATATGACATGCTCCAGAATTCTACTGCAGACAGATGTTAGGGATATGGGTCGATAATTCCTAGGATCTCTCCGATCACCTTTCTTGAAAACGGGAATCACCTGCGTTATTTTCCAGTCAGAAGGTACTTTTCTTTCTTCTAAAGATTTATGAAATATTTCTGATAGAAATGGTTCTATTTCTTCCGCGTATTCCGAAAATAATCTTACTGGAATACCATCAGGACCCGGCGCCTTACCCCACTTCAGGAGTTTTAATTGCTTTATGATGTCTACACTATCAATTTGAACTGGATCCATCTCAAATTCTACACGCCGTGCAAAAGCGGGGATGTTTTCCATGTTTTCGTCAGTGAAAGAATTTTTAAATTCGGTGTTAAATACGGTAGCCTTTTCGCGGCTGTCATTAACTTCCCGACCGTCTTGTAGTAGAACTGACATATTGTTGTCACTACCACTAAGTTTTTTTACATACGACCAAAATTTCTTTGGGTTTTCGTTGAGACTCTTAGAAAGTGAGTTGCATCTAAAGTCGTTAAAAGCCTCGCGCATCGCATTTTTAACATGTTCTCTTGTCTCAGCTAACTTTTCTAAATCACTCCTATACATCGTCGTCCTTGCGCGTGCATGTATCTTCCTTTGTTTTTTAAGTAACCGTTTAAGTTCACGTGTATACCACGGGGGATCGTTCCCATCCCTGATTGTCCTTTTCGGTATATGTAAGTCCATACCCTCCCTGACTATACGCATGAATCGAAGCCACATCTCTTCGACCGAGCCTCTTCCTTCTATAAAGGTAATGTAATTATCCCTCAAAAACATTCTTAAACTCTCCTTTGGGGCCTTTTCAAACCTGTAAACGACCCTTTCTTTTTTCTTTTTGCGCGCGGCTATTAATTTTACTGTAGCAATTACAGCTTTATGATCACTTATTCCCGTGGTGGTAGAAATGTCCGTAAATAATTCAGGCCTATTTGTAGCGAGAATATCTAAAATGTTTTCGTTCTCATTGTCGCACCGCGTTGGTTCAGTGACGAGCTGCTCAAGATTAAGATCTGAGAAAAGGTCGAGAATAATTTCGCAGGATGTTTTATCCCGGCCACCAGTAACGTGGACGTAATTATTCCAGTCGATATACGGAAAGTTGAAGTCACCTCCTAGTATTATTGCATGATCTGGAAATTGATGAGCTATATTACTTACATTAGTTCTTAAGGCCTCAGCAATAGATACATCTGCATCTGGTGGACGATAGAAAGACCCTAATACCAGTTTTGTCCTAGCTACTTTTAGTCTAATCCATAGGATTTCACAGACCGTATCGATATTTATTTCGCTACACGACAGGTGTTTACTAACAGCTATAAATACACCGCCTCCATTGGAGTTCAACCTATCCTTACGGAAAACATTCATTCTATCGTTAAATATTTCTGCTGAGCTTATATCCGGTTTTAACCAGCTTTCAGTACCTAATACAATATCTGCTTCTGTACTACCAATAATGCTTTCAAGCTCAGGCTGCTTATTACAAACACTTCTACAGTTAATAACGAGTACTTTTAATGGTCGAGACTGATTTACGCTACTCCTAACATATGGTGCCGAATTTGATTGGGCTGCCCGTAACTGTGATCCCAGTTTCGGGTCTTCCTGCCTCAGCCTAAAAAATCCCCCAATGCACTCCACACGGCCCCTGCCACCCGTGTAGCCGATTCACGTGTGTAGTGCACTCCTGATCTATCCAAGGGAACCCTACACGACTCGACCACATGGCGAAGATCTAGGGATCTGCATCCATGATTATCGCAGAAACGCCGCAGTCTCTGGTTTAGACCCTCAACTCGGCTCTGAACCAAAGGTCCACAGTCGGTTCTATCGACAATGCTGCAGATATATAACTCAGCCGAAATCTTGCGGTCATCAACCACAGAGCTCACCCTTTGAGCAAGCCGCCGGAAGGAAGAGAGGATAGTCTCTGACCCCAGGCGGCAAGCATCGTTGGTGCCGACATGAGCTACAATCCGCAGCTGGCTACACCTCGTCCGATCAATGGCATCCGGGATGGCCTGATCCACATCTTGGATCAGACCTCCCGGAATACACAATGAATGAACACAGGACTTCATCCCAGACCTATTCGCCAAGTCCCTAAGGGGTTCAATAAAACGCCTAACGTTGGAGCTACCTATCACCAAAATCCCCTTCTGTGGTCGCTCAGGCCTTGCGGTCAGGGGGGCTGGCAACTCGCTGTTTGACGATTGTGGATCTGAACCAGACCCAGACAATACATCAAACCTGTTGGACAGTGGTACAAGCTTGTCCTCCTGGGATTCAGGCTTGCACAACTGCCCCCGCATGCGGCGTCGACACCCGGGAACCACACGCCAGACACCGTCAGGTGACTGCCGCACAGGCTCCAAGGTCTCAGCCTGGACTACAGGTACGATGCTGGGAACAGGAGAACCTGCGATAGCACTAGCTTCAGCGGAGTCTCCCATACCACATCTGCTGCAGTCGCCTACGGCAGCTTCCAGCCTATTGCTGTCAATCCGTCATTTTTGACGGGCTCGAAGCTAGTTAGAAAATATAATTATAGATAGCAATTAGATCGAGATAACATCATAAATTAATTGTACTGATTCAAATTTTTAAAACAAAAAATTAATTGTGAGCAAAAGGATTCTAACCGGTAACTTAAAAAAATTGTCGGTTCTGAATATATATATTTATTGTCATTTCATTCATCCCCCTTAATGGGGAGAGGCGGGCTGGCAGCACACATGTCGTGCTCTTCAGCCAAATGATAATATGGTTTACAATGGATTTTCGTAAAGAAATGTTTACACTTTTACAAAAATAATACAGTAGATTTGCATTTAGATGTTACATGACCAGTTGTAGCTTTGTACAATATTTTGTTTGCTTTTCTTGCAGATTTGTGGCTAGTAGTAGACGATTTTGATGTCATTCATAGAGTGGGGTAAATTTTTGTTCTCTTCTCTTGTTGAGGTGTGGTAGGTGGTCGGTATCTGTGCTGGGTTACAAAAAGGATATTTTGGAGGTGCAGTGTTGATAAGATTTGTTTGTAACAGGAGGGGAGGTGAAGTGCTTCTTTAAGTAGGCGGTGAGTTATATGATTTTTGTTTAGAAGGCTATTGATGGCATATTTTAGCCAGAGGGATTCTATGTGGATAAGTATGTGACGAAAATGCATTCTGGTATACAGCTGTTGGGTAGAAAAGATCTGCACAATATGGTAGGCGACTCGGAAAATCGGTTCTGATGCCACGCCATTTACTGCCATTTAATCACAGGCAGAGTATTTTGAAGTGTGTTGTCTTTCGACATTTACTTCAACATAATCTAGAAGGAGCAACACTTTGCTTTAGGTATGGCTTATCGTTGGCGTTCTTAGTTTAGAATAGCGAGTGGTCTTTTATGACGGTCAATACCTGTAACGTATTGCCCGAGCGAGTTGACTTCCGGGTTCCTGGTCTTCTGGGCGCGCTCGTAGAACGTCGCGGACAGCTGTCTGAAGCGATCCGTCAGCAGCGGGATGTTAGTAGTCTCGTGCAGAACTGTAGTCGGGAATCTGCTCGGTAAGTGGAGGGCCCGTTTTAGTGCCCTGTTCTGTATCACCTGAAGGCGCCGAAGGTGCAAAGCAGCCGCGTAGCCCCATACGGGACAAGCGTATTCCATAATTGGTCTTACCAGGGTGATATAGATGTTTACTCCCGTGGCTGGCTTCAAAAGGCTATTCCTGTTCAGCACAGGGTATAGAGCGTGTAATCTAGCACTTGCCCTTCTCCTGATATCTCGAATATGGGATCGCCAAGTCAGTCGCCGGTCTAGAGTGACTCCTAGGTACTTGACTTCGTTTTGCCACGGGATCATCTCGTTGTGAAGTAGAAGGGGTGGAAGGTTTTGAGTGCGTCTCTTACTGATTATGATGGCTTGAGTTTTTGTGGCGTTGATGGTTATCCTCCACCGTTTCGCCCAGTCCTCAGTTGATCGAAGGACTTCTTGCAGACGCCTAGTTGCTAGGGCACAGCTTCTGCTTGCCGTACAGTATGCCGTGTCATCGGCATAGGTGGCAGTTAGAACTCTGGGAGCGGTAGGCACGTCAGCGGTGAAAAGTGCATAGAGCACTGGTCCCAGTACAGAGCCCTGCGGTACCCCAGCAAGGATTCGCCTCACAGTTGAAGTGGCCTCGCCTACACGAACGCAAAATGTGCGGCCAGTGAGATATGACATAAGGAGCTTTACTAGTCTGCCTGAGAAGCCTTGTTCGTATAATTTGAGTAGCAGACCTGCATGCCACACAAAGTCGAATGCTCTGGCGATATCCAGAAGCACCAGGCCACAGTATTGTTTTTCGTTGAATGCCCTAGTCGCTGCTTCAACCACCCTCATGAGCTGTTGCGTGGTGGAGTGATTGCGGCGAAAGCCGAGCTGGTGATGGGGAATAATCTCGTTCCGTTCGATGTAATGATTTAGCCTCTTGAGCAATAATCGTTCAAATACTTTGCTTATAGACGGCAAGAGGCTTATTGGCCGGTAACTTTGAGGTAGGTGCGGGTCCTTCCCGCTTTTGTGTATTGCCACAACTTCAGCATGTTTCCAGCATTGGGGGAATTGCTGAGTGCGAAGAATGTTGTTAAATATTCCTGCCAAGTAAGTTGACGCTTGCGGTGGTAGATTCTTGAGACAGCTATTGAAGACACGATCATGACCAGGTGCTTTATCTGGGTGAAGTGTGGCTAGGCAGCTCGCAACCTCTTCCGGAGTGATGGTGTCAATTTCTTCCTCGTTGTCCCCTTCCTCAGCCTGCAGATAGGTGTTTAGGCAGCGATGTACCTCTTCTACTTGCAACTGGTCTTCCACTTCCGATGGCCGAAAGTTCCTCTCGAAGGAATCTGCTAGGGCGTTTGCCTTGTCGGTTGGGCGATATACTGGTCCCCGTTCGCCGTGTAGGGGCGGGATTCGAGATCGCTGCCTAGTGAATTTCTTTGTCTCTGCCCACAGCGTCCCATCACCTGGGGTCAGCATCGAAACACGAGCCTCCCATTCTCTGCTCCGGTGCTCTGCCAGTGACACCTTCAATTCTCTCTGGACTCGGTTTAGCAATCTTCGCGTGTCGGCGTTTCTCGTCAACTTCTGAATTATTTGGAATACTACTTATAACAGAACAAACATATTCCACCTGCGAGAGAAACGAGGTCTTTTTCCTTGTTCGAGGTGTATCCGCGTCTGTGTCAACATCACGAAAGAACTAATCATGACAGTCTACCCAAATTGCACGTAGTAATAGGTAAAGCCAAGGGTCAACGTATATGACACTTTTTTTCAATACAGGTAACGATGAAAGGAAAGAAATGCCACGAGGCAATATTTACATGGAAAAGAAAGGGAAAAAAAACACCCAGCACTCACCAAATTTGAAGAGAGGAGGGCAGCAGCAACACAAAACAACACACAAACAAAAAAATACAATATTTCGGGTGAAAATCCGTTTTTCAAGTTAACATAGGTAAGTGGGTGGGCTTACGCAAGACTTACGTTCCAAATCCGGTTTTTTATTCAATATGTTACATAGTTCAAATTTTTGACCAATGAACTCATTTCAGCGAAACTATACATAGTGATGGGTTTCGGTACCGGTGAAAATATTTGCCACATTTTATCGCAATGTGTTATGTCCGTACAGTTACCCTGGTAAAGAAGACGAAACTATAAATATTGCAATTTTTGTCTGTCTTGGCACCTGTCATGTCAGTATTGAAAGGATTTGAACTAAATTGTACACATTGTGATCACAGTTTCAGAACCGTAACAGTTAACGAGAACGGACTAAAGCGAGGATTTGGGTGCAGACTTGGCGAAAAACTAGACACGCCGCATGCTTTATTTATGAATTCGAACCTGGGTGCAATAAAAACGGCTCTTTGTAGATCTATGTTAAAGGTCTCTCTGGTAGGATAGGAATTGGCACTCCAGGCGAATGATGTGATGCTTCCATTAAAAAATCCATGGCAGAATTCCTTCCTGTTCCTTGTCCCCAGTACCATCCCACCTTTAATGAACTCAACGTCGACGAGGCGTAAAGCCGTAAGGGGGGGGGGGGGGGAAATAGGAATTGGACTTGTAGGAACTGTATTTACAACGAACAGGAGTGCACTGCTATGCCAGGGTTCCGAAATTATGTTACGAAGAAAAACATGCTTTATTAGCCGTGTCCAGAAGCATAAGAACAAATCAGATTATGATAAAACAAAAACTTTTGGAAATTAAAATGATCCAAGTGAGGCATGTATAGAAATTAAAATGGGGAAGAAGCGAAACAATGAAGGCGAATTTGTCGTTGTTTAACACAGAGCGTACGTACTTTTTAATCCAGTAAGTTACACAGTTACCGACAATAACAATGCGAAAACTGCTGATTTTGTCTGTATGTGGAACATGCAAAAGCTAACGAATGGATTTCAGCGAAACAACACAAAAATGCAGCTTTCATCACAAGTTAACTTATACGACACTTTTAACCTGATAACGTACACATTTTACACCAAAGTGTGAAATATTTGTCTGTCTACATGCGTCAAGCAAATATAAACATAGAAATTTGAACTCAAGTATACATTTGTCACTGGTTACCACACAGGATATTTTACATAGTGATAAATTACATGGCACCTGAGCTGGTGCATTATTTTTTGTGTCAAATAATTGCTGAAGTCTCATGTTTGTAGAAATTACTCATTTTGGTGGCGAAAACTATTAACTCAAGAATTATGGCTATAATTTCCATGAAGGGTATGGATCCCTGTACATTATGGAAGAATTTTTACATGAAAAGTTTCAGAAAAAGTGAGGAGTTAAATTTTTTAATTGTTTTTCTAAAAAAGTCAGTACACATTGAAGAATAAAAATATTTCAATCGTTATCAAATAAGGTTAATTGCTATCATTCATTTGATAATCGTGAAGGTCGTCTAAATATTTTAGAACTCTCCCAAATCAGCCAAATCTCCCTAATCGCCCTATAATTATCTTTTATCCCTTATGACTTTTTGCGAATTTTACGTTATAATCTTTTTTTAAGAATCATGAGATTAAAATAGTGAGCCTTTACAAATTTCTGAGTTAAATCATTTCGAAGTCATTAGACTATAACGGACTGCCCTAGAAACAAACTAACAGGGATATATACATACAGAGAGACAAGGAGTGGTTTGATGTGGGAAGGAAACTCTAAAATTCCTTTCGACTTGTTATTCAGCAACAGGCCTCACTCGTTTTGAAAATATGAACTCCTGACTTATAACTTATCCCTTACTATTATTATTAATAATAATAAAAGATAAGCTTGGTAATTGTGTCATCATGATAGTAACATTGACGTCACACTCTTGTCCTCCGTTTCTGGGATATAACGCGTTATGCGCGTAATTTAATAACAGTTGTAGTTAGTTAAGCATATACGAAAAAATGATATGCCGAATCATTAAAAGAAAATTATATATTACAATTAAATTGAGGTATTAACTATTAGTTGGTTTTTAATAACTTATTTTCGCTCGCTGTGACGTTTCGTTAAATTCTTCGCTGTAGTTGTTTTCTTTAAAGTCTTTGGCCGAAGATATATGAAATAAAACCTTAGATTTTGGAGTAGCACTGTGTGCAGGAGTTTTGATTAGATTGAAATTTAGCCTGAGTCTGAATAACAACTGGCATTTGATGTTACTACAAAGGACATGAGCAATTTAAGTTTTTCCTAAATAACGTTGAACCTTACTGGTGCGCGGTACTCATCCCAAGACAGTTGAAGTTAAGTGTGGTACTCACCTGAAAGTTAGTTGAATCCTCCCGAAGGAGGCACACTAAGCCTAGCGTCAGAGGCAGGAAGTCAGTTTCTTCCCTTCGTACCTAACCTAACCCAGTAATCTTACTAACTGTAAGAAACCTACAGTTTAAGGCAGAATGCGAAGCATGGGAGCGGTATTTCAGATTACACAGCAAGCTGTACCATAGATGAAAGTCGGATAAAGGACCTTTGAAAATCTCCGCCAAGGCAGGGATTTGAACCGGGAACCTTTTGATCTCCAGTCAGATGCCTTAACCACTGAGCCATAGCCATGACAGAGGAGCTTGCGCGGCAAGTAGAATCTGTGTCAACCGGCGGCCAACTACCCTTCGTAGTCTCCCTGCTGACAATGCCATACGACCGCCATTGAGCCACCTGGCAGTTCTCCAAGACAGAAAGAAGATCGAAGAATATGAGATCACCGGCTGATTTTACACGGTTGATGCAGAATGTTATTTGTGACTTTGGCTAATGTATCAGAGGAATAACGAGTTGAGATTAAGCGCTGATAGGTCATTATTAACCGGTAGCTCCGGATGGTTAATGATTCTGAACGCATAACACCTGTTAACAATGGGAGGCAATGCAGTGGGGTTAATTATATGTGCGGGGTGGTATTCAGATGAGGATTAACAGGCTATGTGTGATCCATTCTGATGCTCAGTACTCTTTAATTGAATCAAGCTTGAAGTGTTCCCTATGTTAGGAAAGCGACTTCTCGACCTTACTGTGGCCGTTTGATACCTGTCATTGATTTCAAAATAATATTAGGTATAAAAAAAATCAGGTGGGCGCCAGAGATTGGAGTGTACCCTATTCTGAGGGAAGCGACATCCAGATCTCAAAGTATTATTATTGAAACATGAATTATTGAATTAACAAAGCAAAATGACACTTTACAAGACTGGATGGGATCTAGTGAAAACAAGGTTCACAATCTGACTTTACGATTTACTTATGTATTTGAATTGTTTACTTGACAAAATTTTACAAAGATTAAATTTTCTTTTTTTTTACATTTTTTCTGTGGAGCAAGAGAGTCTGTCTCGGGGCAATATCTAGTAAACGATGAAGATGCAAAAGTTCCTTTTTGTGAATGGTGGTTACCGTGCAGGCGAATCTAAGTTGTGCAGTCAGTGGGTTGACCAGCTCTCCATCACGGCCGGCTGCCTCACTGCTGTCTCTCCCGTGGTCAGCTGGTCTGTCGATCTGCACCTCTCCGTTGGTAGCCAACAAGTCCTCTTGTCTTCCGTGCTGCCGGACGAAACGTCGCTTTCCACCCCTTCTTGATGACGTCTGCCAATGTCTGTCTTTGCAGGGAAGCTCTTTTCGCTGGTTGGCTCAGGGCATGCAACAAAACTGCCCTTTTTTTCACACTAAAAATACAAATTTTTCCTATTGGCTGTACTCCCTGGCCTCCCTTCACCCTTCGTTCTTGGATACAGATTTACTTTTTATTTTATTTGTTTACCGAAAAAGTCCAGGCTGCTCCTGAGCTGTGGTCCTGTCTAGGGACTGTTTTCTGCCATCCGTCACATCTAATGGCAACACTCAAGGGCTGGCGTCCTCCAAACACAAGCAGAACCTCCCCTGGGACCGACACACTCACGACGAGAAAAGTAACACGCACATATGTTTTCCATTCCGATCATTACAAGCTCAAAGCAGAAGATAGCGAATATTTGCTGGCGATCTCCAGCTCATACCAGCTTATTATAAATACAAGATGCCTCGAAAATCCGTCATCTTGTGGGTGGTCATAATCAACATCTTTAGCGCCTCTCGAACACTTTCTGTCCATTCACCATCTCTCTCCTTCTATTGCTAACCAGTTCCCTCCTTTTATATCAACACACTTCTTAACTTCTTTCAACTACCTGTCCCTCTGTCTTCGTCTGAGCCTCTTTCCTTACTGCTCCATGTCCAGCATTTTCCTTGGTATCTTCTCCTCTACCACACTCTTCACTTGACAAAACACAATCGTGTACCGATTCGCTGTCTTCCAGGCAACAGCTGCTTCAACAATGCACCATACCACAGACACTGACCTGTCGGGATAGTATTATGGTATGGAGAACAATCACCTGGGCTTACATCTAACTCTCCATGACAGCTGTCATCCAGTAGTACCCATTATGCTTCATCTCTTCAACTCACCGATGGCATGTTTCAGCTGGATACATTAGTTCTAGGAGCATGTTAGTGAAGTCACGTTGATATCTTGGCCACAAAATTCGCCTGGTCTCAACCCGATAGCTCATATCTGGGACGCTGTCTGGCGCCAACTCCATGCCCACAAACCACCGGCGCGTAATTTAAGGGAATCTTTGAGTAGACATCTGGCATCAGATACTCCAGAAACCTACCAAGCACATGTTGAATTCTTTCCACACCAAACCGCTTCATTATTCCGTTCCAAAGGTCGACCAAAACGCTATTAAGCAGGCGGGCATAATATTTTGACTCATCGGTGTATTTTCCTCCGTGATAGGCATACACGAACCGAACGACCAGATATTTTTTGGAGCGGACGCTGAGCTAAATCGGTCACACAAATAAACTACGAAATAATCAAACGGGATTATCCGAGATGCTGTAGTGCCACCAGCAATATTTTCTTAAAACTTACGCGCTGGAAGTTTTTACGTGAACAAATAGAACGAACGTTAATCAGCGACAGTATTTTACATTACACAACCGTATCAACGAAGCGATTCGTGTAACATTTAAATATTTTTTTACTAACATATTTTCCTGTTTAATGGATAGAATATATTCTGTACTAGTCCGTTTCCTTTTAGGAAGACGAGTATTTTTTTTTTTTTTTTTTTTTTTTTTTAGTTATTTATTATCACTTATTTTACTTTTTTATGTTTGCTGAAGTGAAGAAGGAAATTGATTCTTAACTTTAATGGAAACTTGTATTTCTCTTTTAAAAAAATAAAAAATAAAAGGTAAAAAAAGTCTCGTAAATTTTCGAATTTAAAAGGACATCACCTTGTTCCGCATATTAAGTAATGTTTTCTCCCTCATTACTGAAATGAATTTTCTAGTAATTTGCAACACTGTTTTGAGACTCTGTGACCTTGAGAGGACTAATTCCATGTCGTAAATTATTATAGTTTGTAACATAACATACAGTAATATCTGTGGCCGGCGCCGTCAATAAAGGTGATGTTGTCTTTGTATAAAGTAGTGAGTCTGTGACCTCCGTCAGGTGAAGGTCTGACTCGGGAATATTTTTCGGTCTAATAGTAAAAATTATGAAAACTTCGGTGAAGTGGATGATTGAGACTTGTATTATGTGGAACTCACTGTTTTAAAGGGAATGCTGTGTTTTCAAGTGACTGTGTAGCGTTAAGAGGACGATAGTGAATGTGGGAGACTATTTGTAAGTCAACCTCTCTTATCCCACTAATCTGTGGTTTCGAAGTAGAAGTCCGATTCCTTGTTGATGTATTATTTGGTGGTGGTACTTTCCGTCGGTGTGTGTGCAGAGGTTAATGAACTAGAATAAAGTTTTATTAGTAGATGTTCACCCTAAACTGTGTGACTCTCTCATTTAATTATCCCGATGGAGAACAGTACCTAATCCTGGCGACCGCGGCTTAAAGAAACTTTTATTTAATTAACAATTGTTTATGTTTAGATAAGTGACTTTTAATTTAAATCAAAATCAATAATCACGCCAGTAGGCTTTCAAGTTGCTAACAAAGAAACAACAGTGATTGGATTGAAATTATCCGAATACCCGCCCCTAGCTTTATTGCTCCTTGACTAGAACAGTGTGAAAGGCTACACACGTGCAGAAGCTTGGAGTTTAACACTTCGCAACTGTGTTGCTACCGTCTAACTCCGACGCTCACCTTGAGTACAGCCAATGAGATCGTGACAGGAAAACGTTACCGGTGGGTTATCTATTTATACAGGCGACTCTTAAAGTTAACGATTTATGGCTGACGTTTAACAGTTTTGGCTCAAAGTATTTTTTACTGCGGCGAGACCCGTTATAATTTCACGAGTTATGAATGGACTTACGGCATGCACTAAAAACAAATGCGAAAATTAATCAGACCGTGCATAATTGCCACTCAGCAGTTTTCGCGGTCAGATCTGTTCAATGCGCTGTGGGATACGTGTGTTCTTGGGAAAAGAAATGAGGTTAGACACTCGTTTTAAAGACGCATTGTTGAAACCAAATGTCTACGGAAAGCGAGTGGTCGTTACACGGGTCAATCAATATTCCTTTAGAGTAAACCGTTATAAATACTATCAGTTCATACTTTAGTAGGGGAAAGGCTGATAAAGCTTTCCACACCTCAGCGGGTATGATTGAGAAACAGATCCATTCATCCAAGGAAGGTTAATTACTAACTTATTTTCAAGAATTGTGGAAAAGTGTTACCGGTATCGTAACAGTATTAAATGGGCCTGGAACCAGAAATACAACCATTAACGAAAAAGTTTTGTTTATTTACACCCGTATCACTCAAAATTTACGATAAAAATTTTCATTTATTTTTTACTTCATTTTTTTTTTTTAGATTAGTTATTTAATAAGTTAGTACGTCAATGCCTGACGTTAGGAAGTAGGTTCGACCACCGATCTGGACAATCCAGATTTTGGTATTCCACTGTTTCACTGGATTACTCCGATCCAGTTGCGGGAAGCATTCCTTCGAGGTTTTTTTTTTTTTTTTTTTTTTTTTTTTTTTTTTTTTTTTTTTTTTTAATGGCTTTCGGTAGCTGAAGCCATACAGCCAACATTATGTGATTATTATTATTATAGCTTCCAGTGAATCAGTCGTCATCCAGTGTTTATATATTGTATCTCCTAAGTATGGACACCACAGGACGGACTGGACATTAACACAGGCACATAACTCTTAATATCGATGCCCGCGGCCGGATTCGAACCGGCGACCTTTGGCACTCGGAGCTAGCACTTTAGCCCCTACGCTACCGAGGCCGGCTTTTATTCAGATTACTTGTCACATTTCTCTTTATATTACACAGACGGAAAAAAAAATCCCAACACCAAGAAAAAATTATTGTAGAGTAATGAAATTTGGACAATGCATTTGTCAAGTTAACATGTTTAATTGATTAAATTTTCAAGATCACAGGTTAATTTAAGCTCAAGAAAATGCATTTCAAATGTGAAATACTGTTAAATTAATAGCCGGTGTAACCTCCAGAATTTTGAATGCAAGCCTGCAAACGTGAATGCATTGTGTCATACAGGTTTCGAATGTCACTTTGTGGTATGGAGTTCCATGCTTGTTGTACTTGTGCTGTCAATACTGGGACGGTCAGTGCTGGCTGTGGATGATGCTGGAGTTGTCGTCCAATGATATCCCATACGTGTTCAATTGGAGACAGATCTGGTGATCTCGCAGGCCAAGGTAACATGTCGACACTCTGTAGAGCACGTTGCGAGACAACAACGGTATGAGGGCGAGCGTTATCCTGTTGAAAAACTCCCCCTTGAATGCTGTTCATGAATGGCAGCACTACAGGTTGAATTACCAGACTGACGTACAAATTTGCAGTCAGTGTGTTTGGTATAACCACAAGAGTGCTCCTGCTGTCATAGGAAATTGCTCCCCAGACCATGACTCCAGGTGTAGGTCCAGTGTGTCTAGGCCGCAGACAGTTTGGTTGCAGGCGTTCCCCTGGCCTCCTTCTGACCAACACTCGGCCATCACTGGCACCAAGGCAGAACCTGCTTTCATCAGAAAACACAACAGATCTCCACTCCGTCCTCCAATGAGCTCTGGCTTGACACCACTGGAGTCGCAAACGGCGATGGCTTGTAGTCAGTGGAATGCACGCTACAGGGCGCCTGGCTCGGAGCTGTCCTTGAAGTAACCGATTTCCTATGACAGCAGGAGCACTCTTGTGGTTATACCAAACACACTGACTGCAAATTTGTACGTCAGTCTGGTAATTCAACCTGTAGTGCTGCCATTCATGAACAGCATTCAAGGGGGAGTTTTTCAACAGGATAACGCTCGCCCTCATACCGCTGTTGTCTCGCAACGTGCTCTACAGAGTGTCGACATGTTACCTTGGCCTGCGAGATCACCAGATCTGTCTCCAATTGAACACGTATGGGATATCATTGGACGACAACTCCAGCATCATCCACAGCCAGCACTGACCGTCCCAGTATTGACAGCACAAGTACAACAAGCATGGAACTCCATACCACAAAGTGACATTCGAAACCTGTATGACACAATGCATTCACGTTTGCAGGCTTGCATTCAAAATTCTGGAGGTTACACCGGCTATTAATTTAACAGTATTTCACATTTGAAATGCATTTTCTTGAGCTTAAATTAACCTGTGATCTTGAAAATTTAATCAATTAAACATGTTAACTTGACAAATGCATTGTCCAAATTTCATTACTCTACAATAATTTTTTCTTGGTGTTGGGATTTTTTTTTCCGTCTGTGTATAAATATTTTGCTGTTGATTAACCGAAAAGAACTATTAACATAAAAAATAAACGTTGGCATTTGTTGTAACACTTTTTTATATATGTAAGTGAAGTAGTTTCGTATCATCTTCGCACGTAGCATTTGATATATAGATTAGCTTTATTATTTTTATAATCCAAATCAGTAGGAAGGTTACAATTGAAAAATATTATAACTCTGACTGAAACTAAGATACAGGATATGTGAAGCTTTGAATGATGTCATTTTTTCCCCCCCGAAGTAAAAATTTTATTAGGCGCTTGGGTGATTTTTAGATGGGGGTAAATAAATAATTCGCGTTACCAACATGCTATGACATATCACATGTATGATATGCGTGTTGGACGCTTTCTGGATTGGTAAAATATAATGATATCGCGTCACCTAAAAGCTGTAAGAGCAGTATATGTGAAGCTACAAGTATCACGTGTTGCGCTTGGACAACAGTGAAAGTATAGATTATACTTGTAACTAATATATAAAAATTAATTACTGTTTGTTTGTTTATTGGTTTGTTCGTCTTATATGCGTTACTATACCATTCACCAGATTGTGATGAAACTTTGGTGAGTTATTGAATGCGTGTCTGGGAAGGTTTCATCCCCCCCCCCCCCAAAAAAAAATAAAGACGCTCCCTCTTCCCCTATACATCCATCAGTTTATTGAAATGATCTTTATACAAACCCACAGATTTTATCCGATTTTGATAGAACTTAGCACACATATGGTATACTTCAAAACAAGGCGGTCTGGTGGTCCAGCGGTTAAGGCCCATACTTCCGAAAGTTTCTCTCTCCGTTCGCGGGATTAAATCGCATGGCGAGTAGGCATTTTTAGGATTTGTATTTGATTACATGAGCTGATTCTACGTTAAACTGTGGGCGTCTGAGGAAAGGAATTGGCCTTCCTGCCTTTGACACAATAGCTTGGTACATTTCCTTCGGGAAGATTCGACCAACCTTCGGCTTGTGGACTAAGATTTTTTTTTTTTTTAATGGCATTCGGCTACTGGGCCATACAGCCAGCTCAGTGTGATTTGTTGCTATCAAGTATTGAAACCAGGACGCTACAACACGGACAATACATTCACAGACACAACACTAAACACCCATGCCCTCGGCCGGACTCGAACCGGCGACCTTCGGTACGCGGAGCTAGCACTCTAGCCCCTACGCTACCGAGGCCGGCCTGGACTAAGTTAGATTTATGAAGTGAAAATTTCCTTAGGCACGTCGGGTGAGTTTTGGACGGGTAAAATCATATGAGTTCATGCCACCAATATCCTAATGTTAACAGTATACATGTAGCTATAAGTATGACGTGTTACGCTTGAACAGCGCTCTGGTGGCTGAGTAGGTTAAGGCGCGTTACTATGGAACGGCAGGTCCCCGGGTCGAATCATGCTGTCGGCTGGAATATTTTTGTTCCTAACACGTAGTATATTACTCTAATGACGTCAGTTGATTCTATTAATTGCCTGCATTTTGACAGATCATATTGTTTGACAATTTTCAATTACACTTCTTCCTCGATTTCAGCAGACAGTGAATCCACATCCTATTAAACTGTCGTTTTAGGTTTAGCCCGATCGTACAAGATCAATTGATTTAAAAATGATTTAGTTATTATTTATTTATAATTAATAATAACTATTACAACAAATTTCCAAAGCTCTCTAGGAGATATAGCCGTAGAATAACCGTTGATCGTCAAGCTATCTGTTCTGTGTATTTTGTCTTCAAGCTTCAGTATTTATAATTAATCAGTTTGCTCATAATTTCCAATGGCTGAAAAAAATATAGTGCAGATAGTTTGAATCAACTCCGTGCATATAGGAATTATGCTGCTAATATTACTTCTGGTCAAGTCAACAACTTCATGATGATAGGTAAATCTTGACTACACACCCTTGTATTATCAGTGCTGATAAAGTATACCACATCGCTTTTTAGGTACGTGTTATTGATTTGATAATATTTTCATATTATAATCATATTAACCATATTAAGAATTATGAAATCATTTAACAAATCATATAAATCTCCTTCAAAATTGTGTAAAGAATATTTTGCATTCTATTTTGAAAATGATTTCTGCTGCAGAAAATCGTAATAGTACCTTGCAGTTTAGATATCTGACTCAACTTTTTCGCGATAATTTTCTGTTGTCTAATTTTTTATTATTGTATGAGCACAAGAAATAATTTATAAAATTTACAACACAGATGAAGATATTCATTAAAACTTACTCAAACAGTTGCAGCATCAAATCAAATGCTGCTTTCTGTTATAGGACCCTTCTAAGCTATCCGCTGAATTACTATGGCTGCTTTGCAGTCGTAATTTACCAAGACCGCCCTCGAAAAACCATGCCGATTATTAGTATTGCCACACTAATTGCTGATGGTTCTGGCCCATTTATCATCACAAGACACCTGCCAGACGTCAGCTCTAATAATTCTAATTGATATAGTTAATGATATACACTGGTGTCCAAAATTAAAGCAACAAAAGAAATTTTTTCAAGGTTTCGTTTATTTTGCCACAAAACATTATAAACAGTTGATAGTAAAGTAGAAACAATCTAAGAAATACATAACGTAAACAAATGCAACATGCATAACGATAGGTAAAAGTGTTCTTCGTTTTTTACAACTTAATGGATTTGCGATTACGAAGGCTTCCGCGGTCACTGTATATATTATCTTGGTTCTCCGGGTGGAACCGCGTCGATTTATTAAAACCTAACGTGGCTTTCATCAGAGGACTGCTTGTGAAAACCAAGATAATATTTAATGGATTTGCACACAAATTCTGAAAACTGATTAATGTGCTCAGGATGAGGTATGACCACCTCCGGCAACAATACAGATTTGACAACAGCAGGGCATGCTGTGAATGTTGTGATCAATCTCATGTTGAGGCAATAACGCCCATTCTCCCTGCCCACATCATTAGGGATCCTCCTTGATATCCGTTTCTTTCCCCAATTTTTGGGTCCCGAAATCATATTCCATCTTCCCTACAGATGCGAATCTGTCGAGAATCACTCTCCAGATCAAATTGGGACTCATTTGTGAAAAGAACTTTGGCCCACTGTCCAACCGTTCAGTTGGCATGTTGAAGACTCCACTTTAGACGTTCCCTTCTGTGATGACGCTTCAGGGGTGCCCATACAGTAGGTCTCCAAGAGTAAAGGCCACTATGCCAAAGCCTTATGTATACAGTTTGCCTTGATACATCTGTTCCAGTGGATGCTGCGAGGTCATGCAGTACATATGCGGTACCGTCGTGCCCTTACAGCTAAATAAAAGTCTTCTGTTTCTGATGTCACACGTGTTGGCCCTGCCCTGGTCTTCTGGATACAGTTTCGGTCTCTATAAACTGTCGCGACATCCAAGAAACAACAGAACGATTAACATTAAGCTATTGGACTACATCAGTTTGAGACAAAGTACGAAATGAACAAGTTTCGGAAATTATGGGCGAGGAAAGAAGTTTGTGGAAGAAGCGTACAGAAAGAAGAGACAGGCTGATAGGTGATATTTTAAGACATGCTGGATTGGTTAATTTGTTAGTGGAGGGAATAGTGGAAAGTAAGATTTGTAGTGGACGACGGAGATTAGAATATTTGAAGCAGATAATTGAGGACGTCGGTTGTAAGGGATATGCATACAT
Organism: Vandiemenella viatica; assembly: GCA_031002005.1. Taxonomy (NCBI): domain Eukaryota; kingdom Metazoa; phylum Arthropoda; class Insecta; order Orthoptera; family Morabidae; genus Vandiemenella; species Vandiemenella viatica. The sequence goes on along the minus strand of JARYHS010009186.1, from coordinate 78,498,935 downwards.
GAAGAAGTTAGCACAAGATAGGATATGCATTTATACGTTTATAGTCAATCGTGCAAAACACTTTACAGCATCCTCTTTCAACATCAACAAGCTGTGGAAAACTCAGTGGAAGCAGTGATCGGTGGCCAATAAACCCCTGATTGAAAACTCTGCGTTGCGGTTACAAGGATTCGATCCTCCCAGACGGCAATAGAGGACCATCAATCAGATTCGAAAACGACAAGGCAGATGCGGTTACTTATTACGCAAACTGAGCTGGGTCAGTTCTGAAAATTGTGACTATGGCACCGCATCGTTTTTGACTGTCGTCCTCGAGCCTATAAAGGAACAACAGCGGGCATATACAATGCGTTGAGCACTGCAATTGAATGCATAAAAACATTAGATCTAGAGATACATTATTGTTCGAGCTTGTGATGTACACATTTGTCCACACCTCTTGTATTTCTTGTTAATCATCAAAAAATAAATAAATCATACAAAATCAAATTTCTGGGGATAGATTTATACTGTTAAAAATGTCGTCCAATGTTTGGAATAATCAGTATAGCCAAAAATGTCTTCGGTTTTTTAACTGTGTTTACAGATTCAAAATGTTAGCTCTACTTTCCGTTTTTTCGTTATGGAATCAAATTAACAAGAATCTTATTTCATTTACTCTGCATATGCACTGCAGAAATTCCAATTAAATTATCCTGACTATTTTAAGATATAGTTCAAGAGAAATGCGAAAAAATTGATGTTAATAAGCTTTATGTGTAATTATAGAAACAAAAAGAAATAAACTGGAGCACGCTCAATCATTTTATGTAGTAATTCTTTGAGGCTACTGTATGGTAATGAAATAAGCAAAATCTAACTTCTAATTGTCATATACGATGCAGAAAAGATCTTTCGTTTTGCAGAAGTTCATGTTTCGATACTGTCAGTTTGACTTACTTTTTCTATGTTTTTCCTAGATCACATCATGCCTATGGTAGGTCCAAGTATGATTCTTACTGTTATTGTGTCCAAATAATATCTTTCAGCATTGCTTAAATTGCGATGTGCCATACAGATGCATCGCATAGTGAAATACTCTTTGTGGACTAAATACATATTCCCTATCAAACATTGCCTTGATCACGAAGATACAAGCAGATATGGGTGGTTATTATTTCCCGAGAAATAGCAATCGCAGATCACGACTTAATTCGTCTCAGGAATAAGTACCACCCAAGCAGAATGGCGGTAACTATCCCGTTGTATAATTCCACCTGGAATTCCGCTATACGCAACAGAGAAATGGATTCATGTCGGATAACATCTTTTGTAGGAGTGAAATATTATTGGTATCCATGGTCGAATAGTTACAAAGAAGCTGATCCCTACAGGAGAAGACAGCGCGCAGTGAAGCGTTCAGCACGGGTTCATCGCTCTCCGAGCGCCTTCTAAACCCAACGGTAGCCATTCCTGGAAGCCGGTAGAACTGAGATACATCTGTTAGCAAATAAACCTGTTCGACTTCCGAGGCTTTTCGTGATGAATTTCGCGTGGCGAGTAAACTGGCTTCGAGGAACGGTAGCATTCTATCAAGATGTGGCTCCAAATTGAATCACGAGCGACGCCGCGATGATGAATCGCGCGCGTTCCGTGGCGGTGGAAGAGACAGCGGATCAGATGAGGCGTCCAGCGATCTGGTCCGAGCCCAGGCGTGCAGTCTGCTGGAAGATGACGTCTGGATAAGACGGGAACAGCAGCCCAAGGGCCACGAAGGGCCACTTGCATTTGCTCTCGGCAAGTGGAAGAGCAAGGCTGACTTTGCCGTGACATCTCCGTAACAACTTACTCCGCGCGATTAAGTCGTAACTAGATTTTCTCCGTATTGTAGCAGTCTTCTTCGTTTTATTGCTATTTTAAATGAGGATTTCCTTCCATGCTGACAAGAATAAACAAAACGATCATTGATATCAACTAGATAATATCAGACGACAAATATTTCAAACTTCTACCACATTATTAATTTCTCTCTCACTCTCTCTCTCTCGATTCGGCCAAGTATTGACACTTGCCACCGGCCACTTGTTTTTCACAGGTGGTCAGTGTGAATCATGAGAAAGGGGGAGGGACTTGTGTCCTGCCTGAATTCAAACTGGGTTTCTCAGACCGAGCGTACTTTACGTAGAGGAAGAAATACTGTGTTGCCATCTATCAGCGAAACGATTAACTTTATGTGTTCTGTATGATAAGTGTATATTTCACAGATTCAGGAAAAAGTTTACCATAAAAGAACTGTATAAGAAGTGTTAAAAACGCAAATTATACCCAAGTCAACATTACGTAAAACAGCAGTTAAATCTAAATGTAATGTGACCTATTTAGTGAATTTACAAAACATTTATCAAACACACAATGAAACTAAATTGATAAAAATGAGTAGCTACGTACTCAAAATGCACTGATTAGACTGAAGTAAAGAATAGTGTTTTTTATTTTAAATTTTTTATGACAGAATAATTATGGTTCATTCTCTACACAATTTTAAAAAAAGGGAATTATATGTTAAAGAAAGATGTTTCTTGGTATTTACATAATGTTATCTTTCATCATTATATTTCGTTTTTTAGTTTTCCCTGTAAATTGCACCATCGACTTGCTAGATGATAAAATTGTTCCTTTCCCTGCTGCATCTTTTTTTTTTTCTTAATCACACCTTTAGTCACATTTTGATTCTAGGGTTCGATTGTCAACAAACTGGTAGCGTTGCTAGATTTCACTTTATTGATATACGAGTGTTAACAGTGGTCACAAGGTTGGTGTGTTCAATTGCACCAATTTCATTTCGGATTTCAGAATGGAAGACGAACTTCCATACTTTTTTTCCACATTACAGTTATTCCAGGATTATATGTTTCCTTTTATCCACTGAAATATTTAGTTTCACACTTATTTCTGAATAATAAAGCCTGTTAGGCAAGCAGTAACGTTTGGGCTAGACATTCAGGTGAACGCGGCTAAGATCCTTAGAACGTTTAGACAGATTTGGGATCCCATGATGCACTAAAATCATATAAGGAGAATGCGGAGGTGGTATCTTCATAAAAGCCGTGGCATATTTGTACACATTTATTGCAAATCTCAGTTTAACGACATCGTCATTGACTATCCATAATGCCAAACAAAAATGAAGAACACTGAACAATTTAACCATGAATATGCCGTAAGTGACAGTCGGTGAAATAAAACAAAAAAAGGGAGTTAAGAGAAATGTGTTGTTTTATAGAATGGGTGTGTTATTTTAACCTGAAAAAATCCTTTATTACATGAAGATTAATAAACTGCGGATTGGAAGTGCCATTCTTGAATCTAAAAAGTAAGATATTGTAACTCAAGAATAATTTCATTTAAATATTAAACAAATATGAAATGAGTAAAGAATTCACTGTAGGCAATATGTATCTCAATTATCTGATTATTATGTCTTTATTTAACTGCTACTCTTCTTAATTATTTTTTCAATTGAAAAATTTTACGTCACTGAGATAATATGTTTCAAACATTTCTATTTCGTGCTTCTGATTTCTGAAAATTCGTTTTGGAGCCAAAACTGCACTGATTCGTTTGGTATCAAACACTGTTATGCTGGTGAGTGGTTGAACACGACTGTTTCATATTTTACGTAACGAATGGATCCCATACGCAGGCTTCCGAAAGAAATGCGGATGTCCTGTCCGCAACCTTACTCACTTGGCCTCATGTCCGGGAAGTTCCGTTGCTGTCTGAGTTCCGACAGTCGCTGACGTCACCAAGGCCCGCTGACTGACGGCGCTAGAGACCTGCTGTCTCCGGAGGCCGAGTCTTCGGACAGGTCAACAAAACTCCACGGAGATAGGACCTGCTGATTGCACTTTCCTCACCGTCTATGCGTGACCACGGTCAGGTTGTCAACTGACATGTTTCTATACTTGTCACTTCGGTGTGTCTTCGCCGAGAAAACTAAGTTCTTTGAAATCGGAGGCACTGTCAAATCGCTCCCCGCGGGTAACTTTCGGTTGTATCCCAGATATTATCTGAGGAAACATCACATATTTTTAAATGAAAATCTTTTTGTGAAGTTACTGTGCAGTATGATGTACAACCACCGATCTTCTTTGTATTTTCCTACGTGGAAGGATTAAGTCATATTTCGCGTAGTACCTCTTATTCTCCGTTCCATTTTAATTTTTTTTTTTTTTGGTCCTTACCAACTTGTTATGTTCTGTACATTACGCCCCTCATGGTAACGCTCATGCCTTGCATTCTGGAGGAAGTCTGTTCGAATTCCCGACCTACCATCCAGATTTGGATTTTCCTTGGTTTCCCCGAGTCACTATAGGCAAATGACAGGTTGGTTCCTTCAAAAGTCCATGACAGAATTCCTTCCAGTTCCTTTTCCGTCTCAAACGACTTTGACGTAGATGAAGCGTGAGGAAATAGGTAAAAAATACGTTAATCATTGCTGGGGGTTATGTTGAAGGATGAATGTTCATGGTTGACTAGTTTTAATAGTAAAACGCCAACTCTCAAAGTATTTGAATTTTCTTTCTATTCCTAGTTTTTTTGTGAGGAAAAACGATTTGTCCCTCCCCCTTTTCTGAAACTTCAAATCCTAAAATGCTTTCCAAATCCACAACGATTTGCAGCGTTCTAAAGTTTACATGAAAACTTTAGTGATAACTCTGAGTTAATGGTTTGCGTAAAAATAACTGAATTAGCAATTTTAACAAATCTTGTACGTACCACAGATTACCACAGATTTTTTTTTTTCTGACACAAATTCAAAAATCTTATGTTTAATACGTCTTGAAACTATTTTTTTTTAAAAGGTTTCTGACAACTTCATTTTTTGTGGTTGTTTTATATATATTACTTGTTAAACAATCTCGCAAAACCAATTTTGATCCCTGTTTAAAAATAAATTACAATATCATTTATTTCTGGAAATATTTACGTCAATTTTTATGGGCTCAATTTATTTCAATACACAATCTTTGTACGAAATCCTGAGATGTAAGAGAGAATTATTTGGCGGGTTACTACGTTCTGCAAGGAAACAAAAACAACTTTTTGTTTTTTATCTGATTCCAAATCTGTTTTTAGATTTACACAATCGGGCTCAGTTTATGAATTACTGAAATGCCCTCCCGTATCTATTCCAATCTTTTCTTTTATCTGCAGTCTCAAACTTGCTATGACACTCCCTTTGCAAGATGATCTACAATTTTATACTTATCTGAAAATGTTTGTTCTGTTAAATTTTGTACAGCAGTTTTCAGACTGTTCTCCCTTTTTTCAAACTATATGAAAAGTCAACATTTTTGCTTTCTAATACTATTTCATTGGAGGTTATCGTAATTCAGAAATTACTGAAACCTAATGAATGAGACAGGTGCAACGTATTATAAAATCAATGGGAATAGAATGACAACGTTAGAGGGGCTTTGAATGGAATCCGAAACATAACCTGAAAACATTTCAATAACTGATTTTTTTCCCCGAAGAGGCTGCCGTCCGACATACGAAATCCATATCTGTTAATGTCATTGTTAAAAAGTAACTACATGAGGGTGGAATGGTAATTAGCAGGTTTTATATTTCTTTTTTACTTCTTCTTTAATCGTCGAAGTAAGTCATTAGAGTAGGGAAGGACTGGAGGGCAAGGAACAGGAAGGAAGGAATTTGGCCATGGCCTCTTGAAGTAATCAATCCGGCATCCGCCTGTAGAGATTTCGGGAAACCATGAAAAACCGTTATTTGTATTGCCGGATGGAGACTCAAATCCTCTCGAATGCTATGCCCGATCGTTACCGTTCATCCGCCATGCTCAGATTTTGTTTACATGTCAGTATTGGGCCAATGTTATAAAAATGAGCCAAAGTAACCCAAAGTCACGATTAGTTTTGCGACGCTGGTGATGTGGTCATCTAAAGGGAAGTAAAGAATTCAGCCGATTGCTTAGAAATTCAGGGCGATCTGAATATTATTTCGACGTGGTGCGACGAATGGTAACTTACAATAAATTGTAAAAAGTACAAGGCAATGTGGATAAATAACAAAAAGAATATGTTTGTTCAGAAGTACAGAGTAAACAGTTCAGTTATTGATACGGTCGATTCTTGAAAGCAACATGAAATGGAACGTGCACATAACTTCGATCGTTAGGTAGAGTTAATTCTAGGCTGCAATTCATAGGTCGAATCTTGAAAAATTGTAATGCACAAACAAATAAGATAGATAACAAAACACTTGTGCATCCACATTTGGACTACTGTTGTGTCGTTTGAGTTGATTGACAGCATACGGAAAGTACAGAGAAATGCCGCTCGATTTGTGACTGATTGCTATATTCCTTACGAAAGCCTCATGGAATTGGATCGTTGCTTTACTTATGGTTTTACACATCGTCGACGTCGAGGTCATTAAAGGCGGGATGGGACGGGGTTCAAGGAACGGGAAGGAATTCGGCCATGGCCTTTTGAAGGAAGCATCCCGGCATTCGCCTGGACTGCTTGGGGAAACCTTGGAAAACCCAAGTCCTGGATACCTGGACGGTTATTCGAACCGGCGTCTTCAGGAATGCGAGGCCAGAGCATTAACCGCTCACCCACCACGCTCGGTGAGATTCTCTGTCAGACGACGTAGGTTTCGTTTAAACTTGCTGGCAAATGTGCATACACCCACCTTCATTTACGAATCCGATGAAATATTTCGTCCACAAAACCTATTTGGGTCACCATGACAGGAGAGATAATATTAGAGAAATAAGGTGCCGCATTGATGCTTATATGAATTTTTTCTTCCCTCGATCCATTCGGGATTGGAACGCACAGAGATTAGTCTTATTGCTAAGCATTCTCTGGCACTCACAAATCTGTTATTTGCAAAGCATACAGGGTCTTCAGGAATGAAAGTACAATCCTGCAGATAGGTCAAATCATGTGTCAAAATTTTATTTTAGTAAAAGTCTCATAATTTTAGAAATATTGATTTTTTTTCCCTCCAGAAACCTGTGATTTTGTTCATTTTATTCCATGCCATTTCTACAAATTAAGACTTTTTGAACAATGTTTTTTTTTTTTTTAATTTACTCTCAAACACAATTTGAAGTCAACATTTGGACTGAGATATTAAACGGACAAGTAATAGGCCCCTGAGAGCTGTCACAAACTTTAACTCTTCTTTTTACAAAATCAGCGGCCGAGACTTTTGGAGGACGTGCCGCTCGTAACAAAAAAGAAATGTGGTAAAACTATGGCTACGTCAGGGCGGCCAGAGACCATCTTAATGATAGGTACCCAAGACGGTGGATAGGGCGCCTCGGCCCTATCTTATGACCACCAAGATCGCCAGACCTGAATTTAGTTTACGCGACGCAGGTAACTTCGATTGCACTGCTGCTTGAGAAAATAAGAACAGTTGCGGAACACATTAACCGCAAAGATAATGTTTGTCGAATAAAAAAAAAAAAAAAATGTTTTAAAAGATTTATGGCGTGCTTAAGAGCAACCATTTTGAACAATTTTATAATTAAATTGCATTTATTCTGTCTATTATTTGAATGCACACCATAGTAAAAACCCTTTGTATAAAAAAAAAAAAAAAAAAAAAAAAAAAAAATTTATTACATGTTTAAAATTCACAATGGTCTTTAGCAGATGGAAGTACCATAAAACAATCGTTTTAAAAGAAGTATAATATAATTACACCATTTAAGATTTTATATAAGGCTTTTTATCGGTTTTTTTTTTTTAAAAAAAAAAAAAGAACATTGCTTTAGATGATTCAAATATCTTTAAGTAATTAAAAAAATCAAAAGGTCTTAATTTGTAGAAATGGCATGGAATAAACTGAACAAAGTCATATGTTTTGAAAAATAATTAAAAAAAAAAACAATATCTCGAAAATGGTAACACTTTTACTTCAAAATTTTTTTGTCATATAGTAAGACATGATGCGCCCTATCTGCGGTTATCCTTTCATTCCTGGACACCCTGTATATCAGGGGTGGCTAACCCAAATAATTTTGGTGGCCACTTTGGAAATGTATCATAACTCCGCTAGCCGTATATAAAATTATATATCCCCATATTGTATTTGGATCCACTATATATATTTTTTGGAGCGAACAATTGAAATATAATGAGTTATTATTATTGTATTAACTATTTTTCTTATAAGTAAAGATAGATAATATAATAATAATGATACTAAACGCACGTTGTAAAGAAATATATAACACTAAAAATGATACATAAAAAATGTATAAATATGTTTTGTAAAAGTGTGATGAACCTCGCGGGGCGGAAAAATATTCAAAGTGGGCCGCGGGTTGGCCACCCCTGCTGTATATGTATATGTAGACGTGGTCTGTAGTCGGTAGCAGGAAGGCGCACATGCGAAACCGGAGCAGCGGCTGTTGGCCCTGGAGGGCAGAGTCGCGAGGGAGAGCGACTGTCGACTGTCGAGCAATATCCGCGCAGTCACTGTACTGCGCGTAGGCGGGCCACTAATGATAAAGCGCCGAGCACGCGCGAATCGTGAGCCGGCGGTCTCCTCACAAAGGGATCGCTACCGTGTTATTTGCTCGGCCGTCAAATGCCGGTAGTATCCTACCCGGCTGTGTTTCGTCGGATACAATGATAATTTCCATAATTCAATCACCATTTAAATGGGTGCTGTCGCAGTCCACTGCTGATACATCAAATACGTGAATTTATTAAAATCGTGTTAGCGAATAGTGTAATGCGATATAACCTAAAGTTAGCATGCGGAATGCGTATGAGAAACCTTGGCTTTAACCAACAGATACACAGGTAGCTCCGGGAAGAGGGGGTGGGGGGTGGGGGGTGGATGCAATGCGAATGCCGGAATCTGCAGAGATGCTAGTCCTTTGACTGATAGAGTGAATAGGATAAAATTCCATTTTATAACTCTGTCATATACCAACTGACATGTCATAAATGTGATGCAGTTTACATTGGGTAAACAAGAAGGCAATTACAGACAAGATATAAAGATCACGAGCGAGCATTAAAATGTTCAGCTAACTTTTGCGAAAGTCTCTTAGACAATGACCATTTTCCCATAAACATAAATACAGACATGAGAATCCCAACAACAAACAACACAATGCACAATGCTCTAACTCTTCAAGATTACTATCAAATTCAAAAGGCAATTGTCTCAGGATTACACGTACTTAATGAGCATGTAAACTTAACCAACCAACCATTAATAAACATCTAAAATGACACAAAACAGCACTAACACAAAAAACTTCACCATAACAGTAATTTAACTCCAGCTTGCCTCTTCCTCCTCCGCCACACACGCAGATTTTGGCTAAAACAAAATAAAACACACACATACAAATGCAATTACAAAATTCAAACTCTCTGCTCACAACACATCTCACTAAACAGCCCCGGAAAAAAAAAAACTAAAGCTTGACATGCATCAGAAAAGGTGCTTCATTTTTTTTATTTAATTGCTCAAAGTCTTCTATAACAGCGAGGTCTTTAGAGACGGGGATGTGCTTGAAAATTGACTGAGAGGAATCATAAGATTCCAACTATATTCCAATTCAATTGCGTAATTAAGTGCAATATTGGAAACAGCATGCTGGGTGAGCGCACCTCAAAATGGAATTGTAAATGTAAGTTACAATATGAATTCCATCTTATTATTCCTATGTAAACAAAATGTTCAACAAGATAATTCAAAAACTGATATGTAAGTATAAGTCACTTTATGCTTCCTATAAGTTATAAAAGAATAGTTTCCAGAAAACCAATGTACACTGAAGATATCTCGACGAGAGGCGAAACGCGTTCGTGAAATAAATAATATCCAACAACAGTTGTACTGGCGTATTTATTAAATAATAGTTATTAGAATCCAACTCTTTAGGGGTATATTATGTATTTCTAAAATCGCTGTTGTGACACTTTCGTTTCCGTTTGTTGACATGTTATCTTGACTGCTGGTTCAGTTTTACATGTATGGACATCTTTAGGTTGATGTCTATCTCACAACACGGATTTACGCCCTGTAAGTCTCATACATCACTCCTCGATATAATGAATCAAATATTACAAGGTGCAAATAAGTCACCACATCAAACACCAAAAAAAGTTATCGCGTGCTTCACAGGTTGAGTCTCCAATAGTGTTGCAAATTGAAAAAAAAACAAACAAAAAAACAAATTTCAGATTTGTGGAAAAAAAAACCGATCACCCTTGTTTTTTTTCTAATGTTTTTTTTCTTCATAAAACCATGTATTTGATAAAATATAGTTTTATTTACAGAACTTACATTTTACATGAGTATTGTAATGTCCCTTGGTGACGGGAAATTTATGCGTGTGAATTCCACGTTTCTTTGGCATCGGCGAGACCCAGGTGACTCATACCTGCGCTGAAAGACCGAACGGTTTATGGCAGGCCGTAAAGTTAAAAGCTTTACGCATTCAATGAAATTCAAAGGACAGCATAGGGACCGTGCCGAAATGAGGATTTCCTGGTACAGTAGATAGTTGAAACTAGAGAAACGATGCTTCGAAAAAAAAGTCAGATTGCGGAACACCTCTGTTGGGAACCAGCGAATCAAACAGTGTGTTACGAACTTTTAGAAACCATAAGTTTTTTTATGTTGCATGAGGAGCGCCAATGGAGATCGTGGACGACCCGCCAAACGCTGCGACTCGATGAAATTTCCCGCGTCTGCTAAAACTCCGGAGCCTGCAAGTTTTCAACGGGGCGAACAAACGGGAGAGAAGACTTTCTGTTTCTGGCAAGCAAACAATCCACAGCGTCGCACCCCGGGAGTTTGCCGGAGAGGTCACTACCTGCGGGGAGCTGCCTCGCCATGTGGACGACACGAATGACCTTGCGCCCAGCTGATCAACAGGGTCTATGAGACTCTGTTTTATCCGCACGTCATCTGCCACGGTAAAGAACACCGGCGATGTATAGACACTCTTGCGTCATTCAACCCTAGGCAACGCTCTGAGATTTGAATCATGCTCTAAATTGTTTAAAAGAAACTTTTAATATTCAGTTCTGTTCAATAAACCAATCAATTTTATATCAAAAAATAATAATAGGTGTTGTAAACCCTGCTTTCAATAACTTCCTTTCCAAAGGATCAGTATATCATTTGAATAGATGAAGATTTGTATTTTTTAATGGTATTTTAAAAGTACAATTGCTTTGTATTTCAGAATTGGAATGTCGCTTCTCTCGGATAGAGAACACTTCCATTCTTGGCGCCTACCCGGGATTAATTTTGCAAATTGACTTATTAATTAATGCATCTCATTATTTCATTCTAATTTTAATAAACGTCATAAAACTAGACGCTACAGTGTTTTAAATCTTACTGAATCATATAATGTCTTACATAATGATTGATAAATGTTTCTATAAAGGTAACAATATTTTATTCATCCTCTATGTCAATACCACATTCACTAGTATCAGCACTACCAACACTAGTTCGGCCAATGTCAGAATTTTCTGCTTCTTCTTCTTTATGCTCTAGATCCATAACTTCAGAAATAGTTACATTTTATTTTACTAGTTGTTCTTGTATTGTACAAAAAAGATTTTGAGATTGCAATTTTAAATTGTGATCAAAGGACACACTGTGCATTAAGACTGCGCCGATGGTTCTGTGTTACGGTCTTTTAAGTTTGAATTTAAATCTATTATCATACAAAATAGGAGCTTTATTTCTTTTCAATCGTTGGTTTGCGTCAAAGGTTGCAAGGAAACGATTCATAATTACTAACAATTTAATGACTCAGTATCACTATATGCTGAGAGATTAACAAGTCTACGAATATAAGGAAAGCACAATAAGTAATAAAAAGAGGCAAAAAACAGTAGATAATTTTAAAATTCCTAATTTTTTAAAAACATCCGTAGGTCTACAGATAAATTCGTAGGCAGGCAACACTAGTTCAAATAGCAAGTATCAATCCAAACAACGGGGACCCGGGATTCCTGCTTGCGCAACAGGGCCTCTTTGGGAAGTCCCCGTTCGTCAAAGAAAACTTCAGTCAATGTTGCCAATATTTTCGTCTTTTTTTCTAGTGAACCAGGAGAATATAGTAGATTTAAAAATCAAGATAAGTACTTACAATAAACTCTAAAACAGTCTTGTTAAACTACAGATTTACAAATTTAGTAGTTATGAAAAAAACGAGTCCCAGAAAAAAACGTGTTTTTTTTCATAGTTTTTTTTTTCATGTTTTTTTGCAACACTAGTCTCCAATGAAGAAAATATTTTGAGAAAATCATAGAATTAAAATAATTAGTCACAGTGAAATGTAACAATAACTGGTACGGAATGTCTGCTGGTTGCCACAAAATAAGCCAAAAGTAAACTCGTGTGGTCGTAGTCATGGGAGTCGCCTTGATAGGTTGGGGCGCTTGCTTCACCCTGGCTTCCTTCCTCAAGTAATAACGCGAAAAATATACGAAAATTAAAATTCTCACTTTTAATTTTGAAAAAAAAGTCAAAATTCAGCCATACCCCTCGCGGTGATTAAATAAGAGAGTGTTTAATTTCGTTTTCAAGTAAACCATTTTCAACGAGTATTTTTATTAAGTATCCTTGTTTTTGCCCCACCTTGATCGTAATCATATGGTGACAGGGATTTAATTGGCTGTGCAATCCGCCCCTATCATGGCCGTCTACTCCAACACGGTAATCCGACAATTAACGGGAAATTTGAATCATGGAAGCGTTCTGGTGTACTTCACATTACCAAAGAAATTGTGCCAAAGGTGAACATCGTGGACTAGACCTATCGAACTCTAATCAGATTTCTTAACCACTGAGCCACCAGACCGTTCACATAGTAAGTAAAAGCAACTCTCTATTACCAAAAATAAGAATAACGATAATAATACATAGAGTAACCATGTCTTGATGTTATTTCAACACACCGAGCGTGGTGACCTGAACGGTTAACGTTCTGGACGTGGGTTCGAATCCCCGTCTGGGCATACAGATTTGGGTTTTCCATGGTTTCCCCAAATCACTCCAGGCGAATAAGGTCATGGCCGAATTCCTTCCCGTTCCTTGTCCCCAGTCCCATGCCGCCTCTAATGACCTTAGTAGTCGACGAGTCGTAAACCAATAAGTAAAAAAAATAAAAAAAAATAAAAATATCAACGTATGTACATACTCCTAAATCAGCGATCATATTTGAATAAAACTCGCACACCTTAAACCGCATTTTATTGGTTGAATAACACTGGAAAACAATTATGTACATAAGAAAAGACTGAACTACAACAATACAGATAATAACATGCAGCTTGTATAATGAGTTAAATGCTGAACTTATTTTTCCGATGGATTTTCTTCTTTTTTTCTTTCGGACAGCGTAAACGCGTCAGAGAAGGCTATTAAAACCTCTTAGCATTAATGGTCATCAGAAACCATACAGTATTCACTAATTTTCCGTAATGTACTGTAGACTGTAGCTTGGAGAATATGTTTAAACAAATCAATGGCAATAAGGCGCAATTCTTTTCGGCACTACCTTCCGTAATGAGATAGGAACCAATTGGCCGCCAAGAATAGTAGTCATGATTACACGAGTTTTAAACAACGAATGGGAAGGCAGAACCATTTTATTATTAATTACTGTTAAAATTTGTTTCTCCTTTCCGCCTATGTAAACAGAGATGCAGCGCCTGTGTTTTCCACTCAATTAGCTGCCTGCTATTACTAGACAACCTCTGAAGAAATACTTAAATTATTAGCATTTCCACACAAATGGGGGTAACAGTATGTTATGAACGAGTAAGGGCCAATCTCCTTTCGAACACATGCCAGCTGAGTGATCAATTTTGGGGATGCGGTGCCACCACGAAAGGTGCGCCCTCCCCCCTCCCCCAGTCCCCCGTCGAATAGCGTCAGAGGTTGTAGCGGACACACATCACGCCAACGCGAGTGTACATATAAATAGTAATGCATTTTTACGTGTGCGATTTTGTACGAATAATTATAACAAACACTGGCAGGAAAAATAAAAGCGGGCCACAAGAGATGCGATGAAAAAGATATTATATTCTAACTAGCTGATACCTGCGACTTCATACGCGTCGATTAAGAATTTCTTTGCAGAATTGAATATAGAAATTTGTTGGTAACAAAAGGTTTGGTCCCAAACAACACCGAGTCGCCATAATATGACAGGAAAGCCATCACTATATCATTCTACCGTGGAACCTGTCTCTTGAAGAGACATATTTAAAAACAGAAAAACAAACGTAGGTGAGGGGATGTGGGTGGGGGGGGGGGGGGAGGGTTCTAATAACTTTAGCTGCTTGTGCTCTGCTAGAGCTACAACTTAGGCCAGTTTACGCCCGCAAGGCATGTCAAAAAAGAAGGCAAAATAAACTGGAGCCAGAAATATTTAAGCAGACACAAAGTATTAGGACAGAGAAAATCGATATCTATACTAAATAATAAGTTTTTTTTCTAAACTAAATTTATTAACAAATTATACACTAATATAATGCGCGAGAAGCACAGCTTGAGCAACCGACGCAACATTATAGACTAACACACACATCCTTTTTTCTGTCAACATTCGATAAGTTCTCAAAATTTCGAGGACTACAACTGTTAATCACACTGAAGAAAAAAAAAGTCCTGTGCCCTCCCTACAGATTGTCTTGTCAAATTCCGTCAATATCGGTATAGGCATTTACTTATCAAAACGTAACAAAAAGACAGAGACTTAATTCCGCATTTATAGTATGATTAGGCCTACTGCAGATCACACACAGACTGTTGCAAATCACCCCTGAGGGCTCAATACAACGTAAAAAATGTAAACCTACAGCATTGCAAGACTACCTACGATTTGCCTCGCATTGCACCCCTAACTTTGTGATATCTACAGTTTAACATTAAGTCCGAATAACCGACGGTCCAGGCGTGACTCTTAGTATCAAAAACAATTTTTAAAAATCTTTGCCTCCACGGAGACTAGAACCGAGGACCACAACCCAAACATCAAAAAAGCAAGAGCTTTACCCACTGAACTAGATGACCGTTACACGGAAAAACGGTACAGAGACCTCCATATCCAAAGCGTCTGTCTATCGTTGTTCAGTAATTGTTCGAAATTAAAAGACAACATTTATTATTTATACATATAATTTTTCAACCAAATGCAGACAGTATTTTTCTCCTCGTTTCAATGGATAAGTGTGGAAAGTTTCATCGCGATCGGATGAAAACTGGATTTTAATGAAGGACAAACAAACAAACATACATACATTTATCTTTACATATATAGACAAGAAAGATGGTTGAAAAAGGCATGATGTTAGAGGTGCGTTTTTGACGGATACAGTCAAAGATGCAGAAAAATGGTACATAAAAGTTATGAAAAGTATAATTGTATTGAGGAATAAATAGAGTGCCGTATAATTGTAAAATAAGTTGCATGAATGTGAAATTTAGCGAAAATCGAAGTAATTAATGAGGGTGAACGAATGGTTTATTCTCTCCAAGTAGATAAAAGGAAGAAAAAGTGGAGTATGATTATTTCCTTAAACGTAAAGGAAAATACTAGTAAAAACAAATGAAAAGCCCATGTAAGAAGCTGGATAAAGAATAACAGACAGTGCAGAATATTGTCTTTCGTAAGAGGATGCAGACAAAGCGATAAGATGTAATGTGAAATAATTGTAACGAAACACGGTATAGCTTAATAATATAATGTTTGTACAGTTGTGTGCGTAACTATAAATGAACAAATCAACCGTAACAGACTTAGCAAATTTTCTTGAGCAATCAGCAACCAATGTTTCCTTCTATTAGGTATTAGTAAAAATTGTATAACATACAAAAGGCACTTAAAAAACAATGAAACGAGAGTAGGAACTTTTCAAGGAACATTTAATCACAATCTTTACTTTACAAGATATAATGGATTGGTTTTACCGGTAATGCTTGTTACGATATTTAGTTTGTTTCTCACAGTCAATATGCTTGAATGGGTACTATTTATTAACTAAGCAACTACACGCACCATGAACAGAATTATATAGAACATAAGTATACGGACACAAGTATTTTGCTGATAGTTGCCGACACTTGTTGTCCTAACTCAAGCTATATCTATTGTAACCACTAGGACTAGAAGAGTCTGTCAAAAAAAAAAAAAAAAAAAAAAAAAAACGGGAAATAATTTTATTATATTCTTTATGAAAAACTTATCCCGGCATTTATCTAGACCACTCAAACCTGTGTTTAAGATAAATGCTTCATTCCCACCTCAACGCAGGGTATGTATAGGGCCGTTAGATTTCGTTAAATGTTAAGGAAAGGAATTATTATTTCCAGCTCACATTACTGCTTAACACTCACAACATCCATCATGAGTCGTTCATTGCCCTCCGCTAACAATCATTACCAGAACAATTAACACAACCTACCGATGCCGTTTTCTATTTGACTCGGTATTCGTATACGACTGGAGAAAGTATGGTAGAGGTGTCGTATACTGGACCAGTAAAGCAAACCTATCACCCGTTTCAATTAACAGTAAAACTGATACATACAAGCGTGACTCTATATCTGCGATATACCTTCAAACGGAGCAGGATTCAGTCTAATAAACGGACAAAGTAACTTACTCGTCGCTGAAAAGTCAGTCTGACGCGTCCCGCTATCCGTACATGAGATGAATTCTTAAAGTTGGTATTGGTTTCAGAAACAATTTTCCTGACCTTTATTTCATACGTCATAGTCATATTAGCTGCAGTGAAATACCTGACACTGTTCTGTTTGCACGTGTCTTCATAGCCGTTCTAGGTAGCGTAGAAGCTATAGAAGAAGCTTCACGTACAGAAGGTTACCAGTTCGAGTCCGGCCGAGGGCATGCGTGTTTGAGTGTTGTGGTTGTTACTGTTCTGTCCGTCCTCTGTTGTCTATACTTAAAGGAAGCAACGAACATTTTGCTTCAGAAAATTAAAAATTTGAAGCTTTATAATAATTACTCTTGAGCTGGCGGCTGTATGGGCTATTAGCCGAATACCATTGGAAAAAAGGCATTTGGGTTCATTCCACTAATACCAAAAACTTCATTTAAAATTACAGAACAATACACAAAAATTGATCCTGCTTGTGTTACCGTCTTCTTGAAAACTGAATAGAAGAAACGAGATACAGCGAATATGATAAACATCCTAAAAATCGACTGTGAGCTTTAAGGTTTCTGCATCGCGACTTATGAATGAGCAGTAACGTTTGAGCCTGGAATTCAGTAGGATGTGGGTTTAAATCCATGACAGACAATCTAGAAATCGGTTTTCAATAGTTTTCCAAAATCATTCCAGGATAAAATGCAAGTTTGGTTCCATCAAAAGGCTAAGTCCAACTTCCTTCCCAATCTTGATATCGTCGATGTCGTTGTAAAGCCCTAAGTAATAAAGTAATAAAAAAAAGTCTGTCTGCCAGTTTTCGTCTGTCACAGACATAAAACATGAAAGCAAAATAAGATTCAATATTCTGGTTAGAACAGATTAAGTATTTCTTTAACTCAAAATTGAATATCATGTTGTTAAAACTATTTTGTAGGATCTCCCATTCAGATGAAAGGAGTGGTTAAAAATAGTTATCTACACCAGCATTGGCAATATATTCGTTAGAAGTTCATTAATAAGGGATGGGGGAGGGAATTAAAAAAAATTCAATGTTGTTTTCAAATGTAAATAGAAGTTGTGAGACGCCATCGGAGGTGTCAATTCCAGATAATTGTATTACCGTATATGTCTATCTTTAAACACAGTGGCGGATCCAGGATTTTAGGTTTGGGGGGGGGGGGGCTATGAATTTGGTTTGTTTGGTTTGGGGGGGGGCTTGACTCGGGCTAGGAGAGATTACATAAAAAAATCCAATTTGTTTCTAACTTCGAACATATCTAGCAGTTGAAAAAAATTCTTTAACCAATATACTTTGAAAGTGGCGAGAAAAAAGCAAAAGATTTATTTTGTGATTATTTCTGCATAATCATATTAATACTATTTCTTTCAAGTTGATCTTAATCAAGAGGTGCATAATTGCACTGGTGGTATGTGTATGGACGATTGTTGTAATCATTATAACACACAACCCCTAATTAGATGACTTGCACACTGCCGATTTTTTTTTTAAATACATTCTATATTAAAAACGGAACCCCTCCCTCATTTCTCCGTCCGTCTATTTGTTACACCCTTATAACTTCCTAACCCTATAACTTTGATATTTCTAAGTGCACGCTAGGTTATGATAAATTTTTGTAAGAATCTTCGGCGGTAAAAGTAATTAATGATAGTTTAATGGTGGGCTGAGGAAAATATTGACTTTAGGTAATTCCAACGGTTAATACGTCGCCCTAATCTACGAGATGCCACCTTCCCTGTTTTACAGGATTAATAACAAGTCGGTGCTGATGTCCAGTTGATTCAACATCTTATAAGATTGTTGGTGGTTTAATTAACAAGATAAATAATCAGTCAACCATAAAGTTCAGTTTAAAATTTGTTTTTATTCACCAAGAAAACACGACGTCAACGATACTGTTCACATGCATAGATACAATCCAGAGGTTGCGTACAACACTTCTTCCACAGATAATACAGTTCCCGGCCGTCGAAAACTGAGTTGGTGAAAAACTTTGCCGAAAAACTACCTAACTCTCAGTCTTGGATGATCGCTTTATATAAACTCCACCGAAATTTCTAGAACACTTCAGAAGCTTCCGCCAGATAATTCTCGTACATTAACAATACTTAAACAATTGAAACATATTAAAAACAATCAGAATTAATTCATAATCATATACCATCATTACAAAATGGCCAGAAATGGAAATTAAAGATACTTAAACACAAAATTATTCACAGAAATCATTGTAAACTGTATCAAATTGTCCTTTAGACATCGTAACTTGCATTAATACTTGGAATTATGAACATTTAAGCAATTCTCTTGCACAATTCGGTTCTTAAACATATTAATTGGCCTTTAAATTATTTCTTTTCATAAAACAAAGTCTATATACACTGATTTACATTTAATTGTGGAACAAACATACATGATCATATTCAACCAAACTCTAGCTTACTACCAATAAGTTACTTTATAAAATACAATTACATTTAATTTTAGGTTTGAGGGTTTGTCACTCTGCAAAATTTGAAGTATTTCTATTTAGTTTAAAGGGAGTGTGAGAAGTATGAAGTTGTTATTTGTGAAGGCTGGCCAAGCAGTCATTATGTAATCTTTGGTCATCGTGTTCGTAGTGGCAAGTGAACCTACTACAGATTCCAAATTATTAAATATTTAAGTAACTCCGAAGTAAGGAATCACCAGAATATTCGTTTAGATAACATAGCTGAAGTCTGATGTATACTTTAAGCAACCTTATAACTCACGTACAGTGAACACGAACAAAGACCATTATCGAAACTGGTCAGTTAAATAGGTAAAAAGGGGTGTAGTGAACAGTGTGTCACTCCACATTTTATCATATTAATAGGACCAAAGTGTGAATGGAAAGGTTGGCTGGAGAGACAGGGTATGCCCCCTATTGACGGAAAGATGTGTTCTCTCTTTTCATGGCGAACGGTGGGGGTTGATAAGTGGCTGAACACCTGATTGGCAGATGGAATGTCACGCGGAAAATGGACAAAGGGGTGCATCGGTCGCCGGAAGAAAAGGGACACTGAGCCACAGGTGGCCGAACAAGCACGTCCTCTGTACCACCTATCAGTGGGTGCAGATCTACTGTTTGAAAGGATTTCTGTAAATAATTTTGTATTTAAGTATCTATAATTACCATTTCTGATCATTTTGTAATGTTGTTAATTAATTTTGTATTAATTCCGATTGTTTTTAATATGTTAGATTGTTTGAGTGATTGTTAATGATCGAGAAATATCGGGCGGATGCCTTTGAAGAATTCTCGTAATTTCGATAAAGACTATATAAACAGATCGCCTGGACAGAGATATTCATTCATTCAGTTAGTAAGTCAGTTTAGTTGGCAGTATTCAGTGTTACAGAGAGTTTCAATCATTTGAGTTTGCGACTGTGCATCTCTGTATTGTACCTATACTTGTGTATATCGCTGACTTGTTTGGATCAAAATAAACAACCATCTTCATACTTAACATGTTTGGTGGACTTTTTAATTAATTAATCAGTAATTAAACCACAGAAGAACCCTAACATGGCGACTGTTGACAGGACGAGAAGTTCTTAAACATCTGTGGGATGTTTATCTTCTAAAAAGAATCTGCAGAAAATTGCGACGAATTATCGGCGATAAGCGAACATAACCTGCGAGAAAATTTCGACCGGCTACGACACGTAGAGGTTATACAGGCGACACGGATTTGACGGCAAGCGGATTTTCTTCGGCCTAAGGCGGAGATTTTCCAGCGGGAATCGGCTGTAATCTTCCGACGACGAGTGGATTTTCTTCGGCCTCAAAATCGTCTTCCTACAGTGAATTGTGAAAAGTGTGGTTAAGTGTTTGAAGTCAGTGTGGTGTTTAATGGTTAAATAAGTGCTTCTAAGAGAAATTTAATGTGATACAAAATTGAGGAATAACTGTAAGTACTGCATTGAATATTCAAGTGATTTCATTTGCATGTTATTGTGTGGCAGGTTGGAAAGATTTTAATTTTTCTTAATTTTGTTTTTTATGTTGATTTTGCTAATTACTAAAAATGGCTGATAGTCAGAACCTGCAAGCTTTTCTAGAGTCTTTTGTAGCCAATTTTAATGCAAAATTTTCTGAATTTGAGCGTAAATTAGATAGCAAATTCGCTGAACTCAATGATTTATTTGACAACAAATTTTCTGAACTCTGTAGAAAACTCTCTGAATTCAGTGATTCATTGGACAGCAAATTTTCGGAAATTAATAGTAAATTTGACAACCAATTTTCTGAATTTGAAAATAAGATTGAAGGCCTAAATTTGGTAGGAGCTAATAGTGAAGTAGTAGTCGCTGAGGAAAATAATTATTTTGTGGAGGAAGTTAGTAAGTCAGATGATAGAATAGTTATAGGTACTGATTCAGATAGTTTGGTAAGTTTAAGTAGTAATCAGATGATAAAGAGTGGGGTTGGGAGTACCGATGGACTAAACTGCAGTAGCGAGAATAATAAATTTGTATTACCAGTTGAGTCAGCAACATTGCTTTTAAGTGACAACCAATTTGCTAAAACAGAACCATTTTTTGTCTCAGCAGTTGTGTGGTTGTACCAAAGTCTGTTGTCTGAGATGATTGGAAGTTTGTGTTTCTGTCTGTATATAGTGAAGCTTTGTGTAAATAGAAATGTGGTGTTAGATGTGTATTCAAAGGTAGAAGAGAATTGGAAAGTAATTCACATGGTTTTGGGTTTCCAGAGAAATCTTGGAACCCACTTATGGAATCAATTGGAATGCATGGATTGGGGAGGGGTTAACAACCTGTAAATATCTAATTTTCTAAATAAGTTAGTCGATTGATGCATGTAAATAGTTTGTGTGAGTACTTAAGTTCAGATGCAGATGCAAGCATTTCACTGTATAAATCAATTTGTGACAGTTTTGTGTAGAAACTTTTGGGGTTTTCACGATGTTGTGACTTTCTACATTGTGGTGACAAATTATCAGCTGTAAAATGTAAACAGATTGTTGTCATAAACAAGCAGACATCAAGTGTGTTATTTGGAGTGAAAATAATTGTAACTTAAGGTGATGGCATTGAACGTTTGTTGTGTAAAAACAGTAACTGAAAAAATGATTGGATCTGAGAAAAGACAATTATTGTAAACAAAATCAGTGTCATGGACTATGTGCAGATGTTGTATGAAGAATTGTATTTGTTCATTGTAAAGTCATTATGGTTGATTGATTCTAACCTGTTTGTGTTGGCATTATGTGTACATTCAACCTGCTTAGATTCGTGACAGATTCAATCAATTTTAACTATGTAAAATTAAGTGAATCCTGGGGAGGGGTCGTAACAGCCCTAATCCCTGAATTTTGAATAGCATTGTACTGTATGAAGTATTTGCAGTGAGATAATGTTTGGTTGAAAGTGATTTGATATGTTTGTTTTGTAATTTCTGGTAAATCAGTGTATATAGACTTTGTTTTAGGTAAGAAAATTATTCTAAGGCCATTTAATATGTTTAAGAACCGAATGATGCAAGAGAATTTCTTAAATGTTTGTAATTCCATGTATTAATGTAAGTTACGATGTCTACAGGACAATTTTCTACTGTTTGAAAGGATTTCTGTAAATAATTTTGTATTTAAGTATCTATAATTACCATTTCTGATCATTTTGTAATGTTGTTAATTAATTTTGTATTAATTCCGATTGTTTTTAATATGTTAGATTGTTTGAGTGATTGTTAATGATCGAGAAATATCGGGCGGATGCCTTTGAAGAATTCTCGTAATTTCGATAAAGACTATATAAACAGATCGCCTGGACAGAGATATTCATTCATTCAGTTAGTAAGTCAGTTTAGTTGGCAATATTCAGTGTTACAGAGGGTTTCAATCATTTGAGTTTGCGACTGTGCATCTCTGTATTGTACCTATACTTGTGAATATCGCTGACTTGTTTGGATCAAAATAAACAACCATCTTCATACTTAACATGTTTGGTGGACTTTTTAATTAATTAATCACTAATTAAACCACAAAAGAACCCTAACATGGCGACTGTTGACAGGACGAGAAGTTCTTAAACATCTGTGGGATGTTTATCTTCTAAAAAGAATCTGCAGAAAATTGCGACGAATTATCGGCGATAAGCGAACATAACCTGCGAGAAATTTTCGACCGGCTACGACACGTAGAGGTTATACAGGCGACACGGATTTGACGGCAAGCGGATTTTCTTCGGCCTAAGGCGGAGATTTTCCAGCGGGAATCGGCTGTAATCTTCCGACGACGAGTGGATTTTCTTCGGCCTCAAAATCGTCTTCCTACAGTGAATTGTGAAAAGTGTGGTTAAGTGTTTGAAGTCAGTGTGGTGTTTAATGGTTAAATAAGTGCTTCTAAGAGAAATTTAATGTGATACAAAATTGAGGAATAACTGTAAGTACTGCATTGAATATTCAAGTGATTTCATTTGCATGTTATTGTGTGGCAGGTTGGAAAGATTTTAATTTTTCTTAATTTTGTTTTTTATGTTGATTTTGCTAATTACTAAAAATGGCTGATAGTCAGAACCTGCAAGCTTTTCTAGAGTCTTTTGTAGCCAATTTTAATGCAAAATTTTCTGAATTTGAGCGTAAATTAGATAGCAAATTCGCTGAACTCAATGATTTATTTGACAACAAATTTTCTGAACTCTGTAGAAAACTCTCTGAATTCAGTGATTCATTGGACAGCAAATTTTCGGAAATTAATAGTAAATTTGACAACCAATTTTCTGAATTTGAAAATAAGATTGAAGGCCTAAATTTGGTAGGAGCTAATAGTGAAGTAGTAGTCGCTGAGGAAAATAATTATTTTGTGGAGGAAGTTAGTAAGTCAGATGATAGAATAGTTATAGGTACTGATTCAGATAGTTTGGTAAGTTTAAGTAGTAATCAGATGATAAAGAGTGGGGTTGGGAGTACCGATGGACTAAACTGCAGTAGCGAGAATAATAATTTTGTATTACCAGTTGAGTCAGCAACATTGCTTTTAAGTGACAACCAATTTGCTAAAACAGAACCATTTTTTGTCTCAGCAGTTGTGTGGTTGTACCAAAGTCTGTTGTCTGAGATGATTGGAAGTTTGTGTTTCTGTCTGTATATAGTGAAGCTTTGTGTAAATAGAAATGTGGTGTTAGATGTGTATTCAAAGGTAGAAGAGAATTGGAAAGTAATTCACATGGTTTTGGGTTTCCAGAGAAATCTTGGAACCCACTTATGGAATCAATTGGAATGCATGGATTGGGGAGGGGTTAACAACCTGTAAATATCTAATTTTCTAAATAAGTTAGTCGATTGATGCATGTAAATAGTTTGTGTGAGTACTTAAGTTCAGATGCAGATGCAAGCATTTCACTGTATAAATCAATTTGTGACAGTTTTGTGTAGAAACTTTTAGGGGTTTTCACGATGTTGTGACTTTCTACATTGTGGTGACAAATTATCAGCTGTAAAATGTAAACAGATTGTTGTCATAAACAAGCAGACATCAAGTGTGTTATTTGGAGTGAAAATAATTGTAACTTAAGGTGATGGCATTGAACGTTTGTTGTGTAAAAACAGTAACTGAAAAAATGATTGGATCTGAGAAAAGACAATTATTGTAAAAAAATCAGTGTCATGGACTATGTGCAGATGTTGTATGAAGAATTGTATTTGTTCATTGTAAAAGTCATTATGGTTGATTGATTCTAACCTGTTTGTGTTGGCATTATGTGTACATTCAACCTGCTTAGATTCGTGACAGATTCAATCAATTTTAACTATGTAAAATTAAGTGAATCCTGGGGAGGGGTCGTAACAGCCCTAATCCCTGAATTTTGAATAGCATTGTACTGTATGAAGTATTTGCAGTGAGATAATGTTTGGTTTGAAAGTGATTTGATATGTTTGTTTTGTAATTTCTGGTAAATCAGTGTATATAGACTTTGTTTAGGTAAGAAAATTATTTTAAGGCCATTTAATATGTTTAAGAACCGAATGATGCAAGAGAATTTCTTAAATGTTTGTAATTCCATGTATTAATGTAAGTTACGATGTCTACAGGACAATTTTCTACCGTTTGAAAGGATTTCTGTAAATAATTTTGTATTTAAGTATCTATAATTACCATTTCTGATCATTTTGTAATGTTGTTAATTAATTTTGTATTAATTCCGATTGTTTTTAATATGTTAGATTGTTTGAGTGATATGTTAATGATCGAGAAATATCGGGCGGATGCCTTTTGAAGAATTCTCGTAATTTCGATAAAGACTATATAAACAGATCGCCTGGACAGAGACTATTCATTCATTCAGTTAGTAAGTCAGTTTAGTTGCAGTATTCAGTGTTACAGAGAGTTTCATCATTTGAGTTTGCGACTGTGCATCTCTGTATTGTACCTATACTAGTGAATATCGTTGACTTGTTGATTTGATCACAATAAAACAGACATCTTCAAACATAACCTGTTTGGTGAACTTTTTAATTAATTAACCAGTAATTAAACCACCAAACGAACCCTAACACAGTGTTGTTTTATATTTGATCATCATGTAAAAGAAAATAATTGTCAATTCTGTTTATAATCAAAGGTATGTTTTATATGTTAAAATAAATGTTTGCTTTTATAACTAATTCTTTGTTCAGAGCGAATCTGTTCAGTTCCCTGCCAAGACGTAATGCTTAAAAGATATCAATACAAGAAATTTTGATCTAAAATTAAAATATTAAATTTTCATAATTTTCGTTGCTATTTAAGCACAGTGACGGTCGGACCGTCACAGGGGATTAACCATAATGTATAAATTTATTTTCTTTTATTTATGGCATTCGGAAACTAAGACAATACAGCCAGCTCACTGTGAGTACAATATATATTTCAGTAATCAGTTTCTCCAGTATATTTAGCTTCTAAGTATGGACACCACAGGACGGACATGACATTCACACACACACACAGCACTAAACGCCCATGCCCCCGGCCGGACTCGAACCGGCGACCTTCGGCCTGCGGGGCCAGTTCTCTAGCCCCTACGCTACCGAGGCCGGCGAACTTTTGTTCTTTGATTAAACTCAAATTTAGCCTAGGCCGGAATAACAACTGGAATTTGTTGCTACAGTAGGTACGATGATAATATAAGATTTTTATGCTGCTTTTAATAGCTAAGAAGTAGTTCCACGTTTTTCAGCCGTAAGGTTTTCCAAATTTTTAAAGAATGTAATGCTGCTAAAAGCAAATTTAATGATTGTATTCTCACAATTAATTACATAGCAGTTGCTCAGCTATTAAACTGTGCACATAACCTATAATTTCTACTAATAATATCTCTGGTCGCTGTTAATTTGCGAGCGAAGGTCAGCGCGTGAGGTCACGGTTCTCCAGCCATAAGTTTTTGAGTTGAGTGAGTAGCTTACGAAATTATTAGTGTAGATTATGTCATCTGCAAACAATAAAAATTCTCACTGTAAACCATCAATACAATCATTGGTCAGAATGATGAGTAGCAATGGTCCGATATCCGTTTGGCAGAAAACCCGGTAGCCCGCACAGTGGCGTGGGCGTCACCCGCGCGGTTCTTGCTCCCGGCTGAGTGGCAGTCCGTGGTCGACCCCGCAGGAGGCCCTTGTTCAATCCGAGGACTCGTCGATAGACTCGTCCGACCAGCGGGCACGTGCTACTCGCCGGGAATGTTGTTGCCGCCTGATTGCGGGTCGGTCGGCTGCCTGCTGCGTAGTCCGCCCAGACAGCATTTCGGACTACACGGCCGATGTGGACTGCGATAAGTGCACAGTGGCGCTCGCACTTCGCCGCCAGCAGGCAGGCCAATACGTACACCGAACTGGCTCTGCGTTCCTCTCACTGTGCTTAACATCTGCCGTCCTCTACACGACGTCATTACTTGAAGGGTGATTCCGTGATGATATTACAAACTTTCAGGTATGATGGAGAAGGGTAAATTTGAGGTATGGACACGATCGAGTCGAAAGTCGTCCTGATACCTCTGACAGTACACCAGTACTGTTGTACTACCTAGATTCTGAGAACATATCCCACTTATTCGTCAGCGGATGTGGTTCCAACTTGACGGAGTCCCACCTCACTTTGGACTGAGGGTTTCTGATGTCTTGGATCAGAAATTCCCTGAAAAATGGAAATGAAGAGAAGGTCCTGTTTTTTTGGCCTGCACGTTCTCCTGATCACACCCCACTTGATTTTTATCTTGTGGGATCATGTGAAAAGTCTTGTGTACGAGACGCCTGTGGAGACAGAAATCTCCTATAAATAATTCTCACTGCCTACGACACTACTCAAATGACTTCGGGGATATTAGAAAGTGTACGACTGAACTTCGTACGAATCTGCCATGCCTGCATTGACGCTGGGAAACTCCATTTGAACAACTGTTACAAATGTAATAGCTTGTGAAACTTGTGTTGGTAAATGGAATAAATGGAATTCATTGCTACTGTCCTGTAGACTTAGGATTTTCAATCTCCCTGACATCAAGTTATGTGACTTTTAACTAGTCCATCAACAGGGGATCTGATGGTATTGGTGAGTATCCAGCGGTAATTTTGTAAGTGATGGTCAGGGATCGGAAGTTTGTGCGCGAGGCTAAGACAGAAATCGAATGGATTTTCGCTTATAATATTTAACTCGGTCGTTTCCGGACCAGGGTCTCTTACTTTGAATGGGTACATTTTCCCTTAACGATCACACTGAAAGTTTGTGAGATCATCACGAAATCAGCCTATATATAATTTATAAAAGGTTTATTTCTTTTGTGAAGAGCCATCTTTCTCCCTTCATACTTAACCAACATCGAAAAATGAGATATCATTCAAATATAAAACTATTAATTAAGCAAGGAATTTTTTTCGAAAATCGACCGGAAAATGGCAAAATTATGAGCAGTCAAGGTCACGAGTAAGCGATAGTTCAGAGTCTCAATTTCGAAATTACCGTCTTACTGCTAGATATTTCAGTAGAGAAATAAACAAACATGACTAAAATGAGATAATTCAGAGCCAAGATGATAAGCTTCGTTGGGGTCGATAAGGAGAGGTCGCATTACCGCTAGATAGTGTCACTAGGTATCACAGAGATATGGATAACTTTGTGCGTTTTCTTGAGCAAGGAGCTTTTCGGATATTTTTGTTTCTTTTAGGGAAACATTTCGTCATTTTAATTGTTTCCTAAGACGTTGTAAGTGTTATGCTCTCGTACCTATTTCAGATGATGCGAATAAGCCGGTTCTACTTTCGCCCCCAGCTTGTACAAACCACAAACCTTTCTATGTACCGTATGTCATTCAAGAAGTTTATATGCAATCCAGATATGACGAAACCTAGTGGAGCCAATAGAAAAAGAGAAATATTTTAAATAATTTCCTCTTCTTCCCTGAGTAAATACATATTTCTCATCCGGACAAATCTCTCATATTTGGACCAATAGCGTGAAAGTTGTTCGCTCAGTTTCTTAAGTGTGTAGGGGCATCATGTTGGTGTCCGACGCCTCACTTGATGCGGGGACAAATTTTCACCATACATCACTAAGTTTTAGTGTAAAAGAGCTTACTGTTCACGATCTCTATCTACCAGATTGAATATCAAAACCTGTTAAATCCCTAACACCTCAGAAGTGTGTATGGAGACACTGTTGATGGTAGTTGGTCATTCTGCTGGGAATATTAAACGTAGTGCAGCATTCCTTCCCAACGAAATGAATTTTGTTTAACAATGATGTCCTCATTCAATAAATTTGTAGAAAAATTAACACCACAACTTGTGGTAATAGAAAACTTTCAAAGAACCAAGTATCAATACAATAAAAACTTGTAACAGGATTTTGTTTGTACAAGGTGCGGCAATAAAACCTCCCACATTTCAGGTAGCCGGCGTGCGGGTTGTAGTGAGGATACTGATGTGGAATGTGTTTTGTTTTAAAGAGGTGTACCTTCCATTTTCAGTGTGCGCCATGTTATGGCTTGGTGAGCATCGTGCGTTTGTTGTGGACGAATTTATTCGTAACAGTTGTTCTCAGATTTTCGGAGACGATTCGAACTTGGCCTACATGATCGTGTCCCGGATTTAGAAAGACAGGTTCAGCACTAAAAAAAATACCTACAGGCCGTCCTCGGACTGCAACAACGCCGGAAAATTTGGCGCGTGTGAGTGTGTCTATGCAACATTCACCAATCTTTGGGGACACTCTAGTGTACAAACATCGTCCCACAACACTGCAAGCACTTAAAGAGGCCATTACCCAAGAATTGGCAGCCATTCAAAGAGAAATGACGCGAAAATGTATGGAGAACTTTCTGGATAGACTATGCCAATGTGTCAAAAATGGAGGGCAGATATAATTTTTTAAACCAAATAATTAAAAATGGCAAAGTATGTATTTTTCATAAATAAAAGTAATTATTCTCTATCATATTTAGTTTTTTATGTGACAACACATTAAAATGAGGGAGGTTTTATTGCCGGACCCTGTACTTTGAGAATATTTTTGAAAAAAACATTTTTCAAAATTTTTAGTGTTTTCTGCCAGTTTTGTCATCATGAAAAATCTACTGAGCAAATTTTTGGCGAGGTTTGAACATTCTGAAAGCTTTGGGTTAGGTTTCAGATGTGAGGTGTTCTTGATGATGTAGCAAGAAATTGAGTTCTGTCACTAAATATTTTTTTTTTTTTTAAGAATAATCTGATGTCATTTGAAAGGTATTGAACAGATATTAATGAAGCAGCTTGAAATTCAGAGAGAAATATCACTTGGGAATGAGGCAGGAAATTGAGATCAGGCCAAAACATACCCAAAAAAATACGTGTTTAATATTCATTGATAACATAAATTTATTTAAAATAATACGAGTCAGAAGTGTATATTTAAAGTAGCACATTTCTAAACAAAGTAAAAAATTGATAGATAATTTTTGTACTAACAATTCTTCTCAAGTGTTCTGCTGTATAAGGTTTACTCATATTTAATTTAAATCGTTCGACATGCGGTGCATATTGTCAAAGTCAGAGGGAAAACCATCATTATACATAACGTATTAAATATAATTTTAAAATCAAATAGCAAGAGTGGTCTGGTGGCTCAGTGGTTAAAGCATGTCACTGGAGATTGAATCCCTCTCTCAGCGGGAATTTCATGAGCCCTTCATAAGCCAAACCTACCTTCACCTCTGGCACAGATTCCTGTTTAATGTGAAGTACGCCAGAAAGCTTCCGTGGTTCAGATTCCATGATAACTGTGGGCCGCTCTAGAGCTAACATTCCTAGTTGTAGTTGATGTGTTCACATCCACAGGAAATTCAAGCCCAACAAAGGCTTCACGTTGTCTTAGTTGGCCCAAACATAGGCTACAGCTCGTAAATACATCCAGCATAAAACCAAACACAGAATCAAGTTATTATAACTGGTGACGTCATGCACGACGTGTTACTGTCAATTTACCTGAGTTTTACTTCCAATCATTCTTGCGTGGATTGCACTAGAAGAAACTGTACTTTATAATGTTGTATCAACAAACTCGTCTTCAATTCAAATGAAGCAAGCTTCCACAGTATCAGAAATTATCAAACAAAATCTTACCTCTCGTCACTGTTATTAGGACGAATAACGTAACCTAACAGAAAAAATAACAATACACTGTACTAATACTTAATTTTCTTCGTCTAAATTTACCTCATAATCTGACCCATCATAAATTGTGTACACAAAACTAAATGTTTAAATTTCCTGTAATTATACGTAATATAAGAGGAGACTGATAACCGTAAAATCGAAAAGGAATGAGACAATTGCGCAAAAAAACCCTTTTAATTGGTGATGAAAAAAAGTTAAGCTTACTTTGCGTAAAAAAAGAAAACTATGATGTGATCACTTTGAATTACGACCGGTATATACAAAGACTTTTCTAAGTTTATTAATCAATAAATACAGGCAAAGCAATTGAATGATTTACAGCGTCCAGATATTTTCTGAGTTAGTTCCACCTCATTGCATTTTATTCCTGCTTGCGTTTAAGCAGGTTAATAACTACGCATTCTTACCACGTTAAGGAATTTTATTGTTTCTGAACAATCTGATTAACTACCAGCGGCAGTGAATAGCATTTGTAGGAATCGATACTTCGATTTCAAAATACCGACAGACGAAATCCGTTACTACTTCTCCGAACAGAATGAAAGATAATACGTCACTTTTTCGTATGAGCAATATAGATCAATCGCACTACGTACTTCGCATTACCAGAACTTTCACTTGATGTTATTCGTTACGGTCTACTTCTTGCATCTGTTTATTTATGAGGAATAATAAAAAATAATATTCATCCTTGCCTGCTTATTATTAAAAGGTTTTCACACGATTTGTAACTACAAATAGCTTGTTTAAGAAAAGGAATACATAGAGCCCCTTGAATGATAATCATCTCGAGCAGCTAGTTAATGAACCTACGCGGTGTCATAACGGTAGCGAAAATATTTTAGACCTGCTGGTTACCAACAGGCCAGAATTATTCACCGACATTTCAACGACCACAGGAATAAGCGATCACAAAGCGGTAATTGCGACTATCAAATTAATGACCGAGCGAAAAAGGAAGAAAGGGCGGATTGTATACAGATTCAGTAAGGCCTCAAAGGAGTGTTTTAGAACCTACCTGAGGAATAAATACCATAACTTCAAGTCAACAAAGGACACCGTTGAAGAGATGTGGCATCGTTTTATACATACAGTCAGGAAAGGCATGGAAATACATATACCAAAGCGGACAATAAAGGGGGAGAATGATCCACCGTGGTACACATGCGAAATCAAAAGATTACTCAAAAAGCAAAGGAAAATACACGCACGCTCAAGAAGGAAGGGGTGTCGCAGCGTTTTAGAAACCTTAGCTGATTTAAGAGGACGTATTAAGAATGTAACGAGCGAGGCCTTTAACGATTTTCACTCCAACTCTCTCTCTCTAAGAGTCTCACAGAAAACCAAAAGAAATTTTGGTCGTATGTACGAAAAGTTAATTGTACCAACAGCAATATTCCAGCACTAATTCGTGAAGGTTCCGAGGTTAATGAAAGCCGCGATAAAGCTGACATACTAAATACTGTATTCAAAAATTCATTTACAAATGAACATAATGATAGTAATCCCGTTTTCCCACGGCGTGGCGAGTCGGTGATGGAATCATTGCGGATAGATACTGCAGGTATCGTTAAACAATTAGATCTCCTGAAGTGGGGGAAAGCACCGGGCCCGAATGGAATTCCAGTAAGAGTATTTTCAGAGCATGCGACGGAAATCGGGCCATTTCTGTCTGATATATTCAGTAAATCATTAGAAGAGCGAAAAGTACCTTCAGAATGGAAAATAGCACAAGTAACTCCGATTTTCAAAAAAGGTGATCGAAGTGATCCTGGGAACTATCGTCCCATATCTATAACATCTGTTTGTAGTAGAGTTATGGAGCATATTATATGCTCGAACATTATGAATTTTCTAGATGATAATAATTTGTTTACAACAAATCAACACGGATTTCGGAAGAAAAGATCATGTGAAACACAGCTGGCCTTATTTACACACGACGTAATGAAAGTTATCGATGTAGGTTCACAAGTAGATGCAATTTTTTTTAGATTTCCGGAAAGCCTTTGACTATGTGCCACACAACAGCCTTTTAGCGAAGCTTCGAGCGTACGGTATATCGGATCAGCTTTGTGAATGGATAAAGGATTTTCTAACTGGTCGGTCGCAGTATGTTGTCGTTGAAAGAGAAAGTTCTTCTAATCTAGATGTTACATCGGGTGTACCTCAAGGAAGTGTAAAAGGACCACTTCTTTTCTTAATTTTTATAAACGATCTCGGGGACAAAGTGAAAAGCCTTTTTAGATTGTTTGCTGATGATGCGGTTATTTATAGGGAAGTAAGAAATTTGGCCGATTGCTTAGAAATTCAGCGCGATCTGGATGTTATTTTGGCTTGGTGCGCTGAGTGGCAACTTACTCTAAATTGTAAAAAGTGCAAGAAAATCAGCATAACTAATAAAAAGAATCCGATTGTTCAGAAATACGAGGTAAACAGTTCAGTTATTGATATGGTCGATTCTATGAAATATTTGGGAGTAACAGTACAAAGGAACATGAAATGGGACATACACATTAATTCATTAGTAGGTAGAGCAAATTCTAGGCTGCGATTCATAGGTCGAATCTCGAAAAATTGTAATGAACAAACAAAGGAGATAGCGTACAAATCTCTTGTGCGTCCATATTTGGATTATTGTTGTGCCATTTGGGACCCGTATCGTAAGGGATTGATCGAACGTATAGAGAAAGTACAGAGAAGAGCCGCTCAATTCGTGACCGCTTGCTACAGTCCTTATGAAAGCGTCACAGAACTGATTAGTAGATTAGGTTGGGAGTCTCTGGTAGATAGACGACACACGTTTCGTTTAAACTTATTGGAAAACATGCGTACTCCAACTTTCACTTTTGAGTGTAGTGAAATACTTCTTCCACCAACCTATTTGAGTCGGAAGGACAGGAAAGATAAAATTAGAGAAATAAGGTGCCGGACTGATTCTTATATAAATTCTTTTTTCCCTCGTACCATTAGGGATTGGAATGCACAGCAAAGAGATACGCTTTGGTGCTAAGCACCCTCTGCCACCCACAATTTTGTGAAATGCAGAGTATATAATATATACTCTGCATTTCACAAAATTGTATTATGTAGATGTAGATTTGTCTATAAACTGCATCTATGGTCTGTGCCTTGTGATCATTAATCAAAATACGTCTCCTATAATGAAACATCAAAATTTCCTTTTTGTCTAGTAAAATGTTTAGAATTGGTACTTAAGTTTCCTTCTTTCACCCGATTCTTATTTTACGATGGTTCATCAGATTAATTCAGGTCATCTGTCGGAGTTACTCGAAAGTATGATTTGGCATCATTATTTGACAGAGGTCTCATTTTTAAAAACCATTGCCGCAACGTCAAAATGAAAATATCGTGACGCAACAGTGTCGTAAGCAAGTTGTCTGGAACCGTAGCGTCATCTGCACCTTTGTCTTAGAATTATGCTTCTCCGCAGCAGAGTACGCATGTCCTGTGTATCAAAAATCATGTCATGCTAAGAGAAGAGATATTGCACTCCACAGAACATCCCGACTTTTGACAGCATGCCTCAGACCGTCGCCTTCAGTAAGGGTGGAGATATGCGCTGGCATCGCCCCTACAGATATACGCCGGGAAGTTGCTACCAACACGACAAGGCTCAGAATGGAATAACCGACACCCTCTATGTGGTTAAGCACCTGCAACAACGAGACTGAAGTCACTATCTAGTTTCTTAAGGACCTCAACGTCACTGAAAAGAACACTAAGCACGGAAAGTATAAAGGCCAGGGAGAAGAGAGTCCATCAAGCCGAAAGAGGATCAACTAACTGGGTCTGAACAATCATGTCCCATATGGAAGTCACTGTACAAACTTCAAGTTGGTGTTGGCCGCTGCTGAGACATTCTGTCTTCATGGGGATACCTGGGAGAACCACCAGATACATGTCCTTGCGGCGTGGTCTAAACTATGGTACACTTGTTGTCATGCCAACAATGTCAATCAGACCTTCAATCAGTTAGTGACAAATTCTTCACATTGTTGGAAAAACTACCTTGAATCTGATGATGTCATAAACACGAAGAGAAGAAGATTTGCTGTCATAGCATATAAACGCAAGTCCAAAATGCAAT
Organism: Vandiemenella viatica; assembly: GCA_031002005.1. Classification (NCBI taxonomy): domain Eukaryota; kingdom Metazoa; phylum Arthropoda; class Insecta; order Orthoptera; family Morabidae; genus Vandiemenella; species Vandiemenella viatica. Next base: position 78,464,439 of record JARYHS010009186.1, on the reverse strand, counting down.
AACAAATTCAGTGGCATCACAGTTCCCAAGAAAGATTTAAACGACTGATGGTGATTAGTGGTATATATATATATATATATTTCAACAACAACAAAAAAGGAAATAGTATGGCCCATGCTTGTATTCATTTCTCAGATTCTCGACGTCATATGAAAATAAAACATATCATAAACCATAAACCATATCAAAATCCAATACCAGAAAGAAGGAAAGTGGTGCTATTGAAGGTTGCTGAGAACTAAGTGGACAGAAACAAAAGCGAAATTAGCTCGTTTTGGAAATGATGGGCGAGGATAGAAGCTCATGGAAGAGTCTTACGGAAAGAAGAGACAGGATGGTATGTCATATTTTGAGACATGCAAGATTGGTTAACCTGTTAGTGGAGGGAACAGTGGAACTGCAGATAAAGACTAAGTTTAGCATACATGAAGCAGATAATTGAGGACGTGGTTTTTAAGAGGTATGTTGATGGGGGAGAAAAATCCGACTAGTACTTTTAGCGTGAATCGCATTCAACGAAACAAACAGATAGACGGAGAGACATTTTTCTTCGTAACTCATCTTCCTGTCATCGTATGAAGATGAAACATATCTCTAATTTTAATCCTGGTGCATTAGTATTCTATAGTGTGTAACAATCCATTGAGTAGTTTTATTGCGGAAATCGTTGTAAACGAAACGTAAGTTACTTCTCGCGGTCGTATATATTTGCATCTTATAATATATTAAAATACAAGTATGGCTCATTCACTTTTTTCAATTAATTCTGCTGGCAATACAGGCAATTTTCGATACTAAGGCAATATTTGATTATATGGGCATCATTGTAAGAATGAGCAATGGGAATCTAAAACGCAATTAAACTCTGCAATCGTCAGCAGAATGAACTGAATAGAGGAATACGAAATCGCATGGAAGAAGCGTATTGAAGAGAACTATATTTGTTCAGAGAAGTTGTATGCTTTTTGATTTCGTGATTTACCCCTCTCTACTACAGTTGTTTTTTTCCTACATTGATGATGCAGAATGATGGATTGAACTGAGATAATACTTCTCCTCCATATGTTTCTGGTATGAATGACGAAAATCGAAAATTATGAGATCTAGCATAGTTGCATATAAACATACTCCTTTTCTGTAGGAAGTACGAAACTATAAGTAAATAACATTTGCATTTGACAGGATAAGGGTTCAGATTCTCACCCGGCCATTCTGATTTTCCGAGATCTCTCTAACTTAATGCCTAGATGGTTCCCATAATTGGGTATAGCCGAACTCCTTGCCGTTTCTTATCCCTTTAGATTAGGTTGCCTGAAAAGGGATCGCGTCCTGTCATTTTCCTCGGATGCGTAAAAAAATGTTCTTTTTATTTCTTTAAGTAATGCTTTTCGTTTCAGAGCCTGTCAAATTCGTAAATTTCATGTTTTCGATGTTTTATAACCTTGTGATTTGGTGAGACCAATTATACAATACTATTCATAATCTGGAAACTGAACAATTACAATTTACGTAATTAAAAATAAATTGTATATCTCTTTGTAAACGTAGTAAATAAATTACATACGAATTATACTGGCTCAAAACAAGAGGAGAAATCAGCAAAAATATTGTTAATTAAGTATATCTAAGGAGGATCAATTCTAGGACTGCTGTCCAATTTTTTTATATTTTTTTGCTGTCATCAGTCTTTCGACTGGTTTGATGCAATCCCCACAACCCACGTCCTCAATTATCTGCTTCATGCATTCCAATCTTTGCTGTCCAAATATTATTTTTTTAAACTCTCAGACGTTAATTCAAAGGGTAATATTTTTACTTTTAGTGAAAATGAAGGACAGAAAGTCAGGTACACTGATTTTAGCAGTTATCACAGAAAACAAAATGTAATTTTTTAAATGTAATATGCAACAAAACAATTTCTGCAGGATCACATTGCTATAATACCATTTGGATAGGACAAAACAAAGTTATTGACAAAGCTTTCGGTATTAAGAGGTTGGCAAAGATATAGTGTGAATTGAATATTTCGTCCTTAATTTTTAATGTTTTATGCCGAAGATCATCTAAAAAAATTTGTATCCCTATTATTATTTTAAAATTCTCCTTCCCCTTTTATTTATTCCAAATTTTACTTGATATTCGTGTTTGGGGAGTTAAAAAGTAAAATACTGCGGTATTACAAATTCCAAACAATACTATTAAGGATGTACGTTCACTTGACTGTGACGTTAGCGGAAGCCGTTCACCGGCGTGGGCTACATAAGGGCGACCGCTTTAGGAAGCCGACACTTCTCACTACAGCTTGCCAGATTTCAACCGTTGCAGAGTGAACCTCCTCCAAATGACTCTACTGTAACCGAACGGCCAACGGAACGACGATCGGCACACACTCCACCGATTGTCGTTCTGATTGAGGAAAACTACAAGATACTTCATGACGGAGTCGACACAGTCGTGAAGAGCCACTTCTCCACCAAGACTACCGGCGGAGACAAGATTAAGTTCACTTTTACCATCACTGAGGACTACATCGCCGCTACGAGAATGCTTCAGGAAAGAGGAACCCCGTATTATACCTTCCCAATAGGTTCGGTCAAAATCTAAAAGTTGTCTTCAGGGGTATTCCTCACTCCTTGCCCACGGAGGATTTGAAGGACGAACTCATAGGGATGGGCTTTTCCGTACAGACGGTGATCCAACTTAAACGTCCCGGCAGTAACGTGCCAATGCCGCTGTTCCTGGTGGTTCTGGCCGATATACCAGAAAAAAGAACAATCTTCAGGGTTGACAGCACATGTCACCTTAAAGTGCAGGTCGAGAAGCTTCGGGCTACAGCAGGACCTTCTCAATGTTTCAACTGCCAGCGTTTTGGCCATGTTGCAAAGAATTTCAAAATGCCTCTCGTTTGTGTGAAGTGTGCCGGGATACATGATACCAATCAGTGCACCTCACAAAAGGGAAAAGACGCAGCAAAATGCTCCAACATCGGAGGGGGACACGTGGCTAGCTATAAAGGCTGCCCAGCCTTTAAAAGGGCTCGGGATCGACAAAGAGGATTATCGACATAGAAGGAAAATTCACCTCCAAGCCGTTACCAAACCCAAAAAGGTAAACCGCTAGGTACCACGCAAGCAGCAGAGCAGGAACGAGAACAGACCCCAGAAGGTTCCAAGGCCATCAACAACAAGACACAGCTCAATGCTAAGGCACAGTCCACGCAGCCCAGTAAGAAGTCAAACAGTAGAAGAAGGAAACAAACCAATCAGCAACATCAGAAACAAGACGACGGAAAATCACTGGCTACCAACGGTGATACTCCAGCTGACGCTTCTTCAAATTTCGCTTGTGCCACTGCTGCAACTCCAACTGATGGAATACTCACAGAGCTACCCACAACTACCAACAAAACAGGAGCAGCAAGTACTAATCATAGAAGACAAATATACGCAACCGAAGACTCCTCGAACGGCAACTTCAACAGGCTTACCTGCATGTTAGAGTCCATCATGAAAATGATGTGCACACTCACTGAGCAGATTGGAAATCTGACTGCTGCAATGACGATAGCCTTGGCTACACCAAAATGCGCTCATTGCAACCATGATGGTTAGACGCCGCACAATGCACTCTCTCAGTTTTTGCATTTGAAATGCTAACCGCATCTATAGCCAACTGCACGAATTCAGGCAGTTCCTCCTCGAGCAGACTGTAGACGTGGGTTTGGTGACGGAGACACATCTGAAACAAGTACTGCGTGCCTCTGTAGCCAACTACAACTGCTATCGGTGTGACAGGCCCACTGCTGGAGGAGGAGTAGCAATCTACATCAAAAGAAACATCCCCCACCACGAAATTACAGTTACAGCACTACAGCAGATAGAAGCCGTCGGTGTCGAGATGGTAACTGCCAACGACAAACTAACAGTAGTTTCTGCCTACCGGCCCCCCCCCCCCCCCCGTAGAGTACTGGAGAAGGCTGACTTCACAAATCTTGCCGCCATCAGAGGCAAACTCCTGATTGGAGGGGACCTAAATGCTAAGCACCCTGACTGGAACAGAAGGGTTGCTACCAAGCGGGTAATGCACTGCGACGATTAACCAACAGACACGACATGTGTATGACCGGCCATGAGGAGCATACGCATTATCCCGGATCTGGAGGAAGACCAGACGTACTTGACATACTCATAACGAAAGGTATTCCCGGATTTGTGGCTGCCTCCACCATTGACCGGATGACGTCAGACTAATGCCCAGTGCTATCAACAGCTACTTAAAGATGAATTCACTGCTGCCGCCGATACAGGCAATATCGATGAAGCAATCCAAAAATTTGAAATGGCAGTACGCAACGCCTCTGCGGCCACAACACCACTAACGTCACCCAAGCACGCATCCTCAGAGCTTCCGCCTCAACTTGTGGCGCAAATAAGACATAAAAATCGGGTTGCGAAAGAATGGAGGTTAACTAGGAATCCCCTTACGAAACTACTTCTGAACCGCCTGCAGAGAGAGCTAAAGGTTTCCCTGACGGAGTATAGAAATAGGGAATGGGTTGCCCGTATCTCTATGCTTAACCCAGATGATGAATCGCTTTGGAACCAAACCAGAAGGTTCACCCGACACAGGAAACGACTCACACCGCTCCACGGCGAGAGAGAGGACTTGTATATAGCCCTGTGTATAAGGCCAATGCCCTAGCAGACACCTTCGAAAAGAACCAACGTGAATCACCGCCATCTGAATACAGTGCGCCGTAGACTACAGGTCTTCCTCAATGCGGAGGACGAGTTTGAAATTGAGCCAATCACTGCTGATGAAGTAGCCATTTGTATTTCTCAACTGCCTCCTCTCAAGTCTCCTGGACGGGACAACGTTAACAGCCTTCTCCTCCGCAAACTACCAACTGAGGTGATAGCATACCTGGCAGCGACCTTCAATAAAATTCTAAGACTGCAACAATACCCCCGAAACTGGAAACACACAGAAGTGGTCGGTATAAACAAGAGCGGGAAAGACCCACTCTTCCCTCAACACTACCAACCTATTATCCTCCTTCCAGCCGTTAGTAAAGTGTTTGAGAGACTGCTACTCAAACGACTGTACACCCAAATAGAAGCAAACAGTATCATCCCAGACCACCAGCTAGGATTCTGTAAAGGACACTCCACCACTCAGCAACTCATGAGAGTCGTCGAGAAAGCTACCAGAGCCTTTAATTTCAAGGAATACTGCGGGTTTGACTGAGCGTTTGACTCGGTATGGCACTCGGGACTCCTGCTCAAGCTCTATGAGCAAGGGTTCCCAGGCCAGTATGTGAAACTTATTAGGAGCTACTTCACCGGCCGCACATTCAGTGTCCGTGTCAACAATGCTTTTTCAACTAGAAGACGGATCCGGGACGGTGTCCCCCAAGGGTCGGTTCTCGGACAAGTTCTTTATACATTGTACACTGCCGACGTGCCAAATAACCCCGGTGTAGAGATTGCGACCTACGCAGATGACACCGCATACTTCTCACTCAGCCGAAGCAGAGCTATTGTAACCAGGGAGTCCTACAGAAAACTCTTGCTTGGGCTAGGAGGTGGAGAATAGAAATAAACCCTGCTAATATGCAAGCCATTATGCTTACGCGAAGATGCGACCCAGCGCTTCCGGTGATACCACATCCTCTACTACACCTCAATGGCAAGGACATCCCCTGGTCCACAACTGCTCGCTATCTAGGGGTCACACTGGATAGGAGACTAACGTGGCACGCCAACATAGAGGAAATTAGATGCCGAGCGAGTGCGAGATTACAACAACTCTACCTACTCATCAATTTTAATAGCCGACTACCTCCAACTATTGGAATCAAAATCTACACAACCCTTATCCGACCTATTATGGAATATGCATGTCCCATATGGGCATACGCCGCAAATCATGAAATACAAAAGCTACAAGGCATTCAAAACCGGGCATTGAAGAGAGCCCTACACTTGCCACGTCACTTCCCGACAGATGCTCTACACGAGGCTACTGCTCTGCCTATGCTCCTGGATAGACTCAGGCTGTTGGCAAAATCATTCTACAAAAGCTCCCAGAAGTAAAAAAAAAATCAAATGGTCAAAAATATCGGCCAGTAAGATTTCAGCAGACCGACATAAAAGACCATTGAGTTTAATAAACTAATGCACCAACATAAAGACCTGCCAACCCAGAAGAATTGACCAACCTTGCTAATAGGAGAAAATATCCTAGGATAATAACTCCAATAAAACACTGCCTATTTATGAAATGGCAGAGAATGGTGGCTGATGATAAGCCGACACTTAACCAGACGGAGAAGAAGGAGAACTGCTCTGAAACGTCGTTTCAAATTGACACACTCTCCCTGTGGAAGGCCCGTAAACAATAAATTAAAGGGACTTGAAGTAACAAGGCTGCAACAGACAAGTATTCCATAAGAGTTCCATCTATGATTCAAAACGTCCCAGAACATAAAAATGGAAGCACACTTTTTAGCTGGAAGTTCTCTAAGATCCAATGAATCATTGTTCACTTCGCACAGTTCTACCAGTTTTTCTTTACTATTTTTGTTCCGATAGTTCATCTATTCCTGAAAGACATAGGTATCCCTCAGAAATAAAGTGAAACAAAGATGTGAAATCAACATGGACTAAACAAGTTGAGAACGCGTTTCCCGGGTATCGCGTGCGATCGCCTACAGTAAACAATGACCGTTGCAGCAGGTGCGCGGTGCGTTATGGTGCGTGCAGACTCCACGTCCGGCGTGGCGAGGCAGAAGCAGGTGCGGTACGCACCACTACGCAACGCGACACCTGCAGCTGGCGTGCGAAATCTCAGCTGTCCGCACGCTTCGGATAGTGGCTGCCCTCTGCTGTCACTCGTCGAGAAATCGTACAGATAACAATGTATTAACAAAGACAATCAAGAGAGGTTTTATAGCTTCAAACCTCGTCGATGTCGAGTGTATGGCTAAGGCTTTTTGAAGGAACCATGCTGGCATTAGTCAAGAGTGATTTGGCGAAATCATGGGTAACCGAAATTTGGATGACCGAAAAGGGAATGGAACCCACGTTCTCCCGAGTGCCAGACCCAACTGTTACTGCTCACCCACCAAGCTCGGTAATCGATGTTACAAAGCGTTTAAATACACTGATTTGTTCCACTCTTTTAGTTACATTATTTCAACAGAAAAAGAATATGTTTTTAATGCAACTATGCAAGTGCTTATTACTTTCGATTTTCTTCGTTCGTACCGGAGACTTATTGAGGAAAAGTATTATCTCGATTCATTCAATGAATTTGTACATAAATCACTTCGATTTTTTTTTTTTTTTTTTTTTTTTTTTTACAAGTATCGAATTTACTACTATCTCGAGATCATTAAAACACCAAATCAAGAAGAGTACAGTACTGTTCTGAACTGGTATAGTTTTCTTCAACATGCTTCTTTCACGTGATTAAAAGAGCCAGTTCATTATTTTCACAATGGTTCCAATGTGATTGCGTAAGAAGGATCCCATCAGCTCTCACTCCAGTTCATTATATCACGACGTACAAAGCCAACTGTTTCTTAACAAATATAAAGTACGGTTACTTCAACAGAAATTTTTCCTCTACCGGAACACATTCATTTAGCACTTAGAACAACTCAAATGATCACTTGGGTGATTCCTAATTACAATACAGTTCCATCCAGATCGCAGATTCGGGATCGGACATCGAAAAAGACCAGAAACGTGAAGCTAAGTGAACATTACCTTAAAAAATAAAGCTGAGTTCCTTAAATAAGTTAGATGTGTTGTTGATACCATTTTTTCAATGAATGTACTTAGCATTGATATCGAATTGGTGACTTATTAGTTCAACCACTAAAATACTGTAGTCAGAGTGCTTTTGGGCAAGGATAGTGAGCGTATGTGGATGTATCTACATCTACTTCAGTACTCTGCAATTCGCAAGAAATGTGGGTGGCAGAGATGTGCTAAGCACCAATCTTATTTCTGCGCATTACAATCATGAATAGCACGAGGAAAGAGAGAATACATAAAAGCATCAGTTCGGCATCTTATTTCTTGTATCTTATCCCTACGGTCATTGCGACCTAACTAGGTTGACGGAAGAAGTATTTCATTGCACACGCAAGTCAAAGAATATCGCATATTCTCCAATAAATTCAAACGAAAACGACTTCTCTGTCTTCCAAACGATCCAGCCAGATCTGTGTATCAATTCTGTGCATTCTGTGAGCAGAGGAACTCATCTGATGGAATTCCAGCTGTGCTCGTATCGTCCTCTTCAGTTCTTCAGTCAGCTTCTGTAGAACCTTCTTTGGGGTTAAGTCCCGACACCACTGTGTATTGCGACCACAGGCCGAAGATTAAAGTTGTTTTCAGTTCTAAGTACATGAAGGAAGGCGAGACTTGCGATGGTACCAGTTTATGGTCGTCGAAGACTGAGTAGTACATTTGACAACGTGCTGCAAAGTGGATTTGAACTGTCGCCAAAGTATCTTAGCCCCAATACGGCCATTAATGGTTCTATGAGCCCAGACTGGAACACTTAACTATTAGCCACTTGGTCACCCCAGATGGGAATTAAATGGGAGGGTGGTAGGTTCCTAACAGTGTACTCTACTAGAGGGTGGGAGAGAGAATAGAAAGAAAACTACGTTTTTCTGTTTACCAAGGTAGATTCTTAATTCTACACTCTCCGAAATGTTCTCAGCTTTAGCGATGCTGTCAGAAAATTACGAAATGTAGTAATCCACAAAAAATTGGAAACCATTACTCTCTATAAACAAACATTATTTCCCTGAGACATTATGTGCAATTATATAACTTATTAGAATAACTGGTTTTTAAATCTCGTTTAAGCCGAGAAGTTTTCGAATAGGATAGTGCAGAACGAAAAGATTGGATTCAAATCCCCGTGCGGCCATCCAGATTTTGATTTTCCATAGTGAATTCTGGAATGGTTACTCGAGAAGGCCATGGCTGAATTCGTTTTCGTTCCTTGCTCAGCCATAGTCCTTTTCAGCTTGTGATGACCTCGACGTCGACAAGGCGTAAAGCCATAAGCTAAATAGAAGTTAAGAACGCAAACATTAGCAACGTGCTCAGATTGTTATGTAACAACTCATCGATTAAGCTGAGCGATGTGACGTACTCGTGTTAGTGTTAGTTAGACTTAACTCGTAAGATGAGGTTTTGTTTTTGGTAACGTGATAACCTTGAAACGTGTGACGATCCTTGACACTCTATGTCAGTGTTTCTCAAAGTGGGGTACGCGAACTCGTAGGGGTTCGTCAGTTGGTCATAGGGGTTTTGCGACAAGATTTATGTAATGGTGGACAGGCAATCTCAAGCGTATAACACGAACAATGGTTTTTTAAAAAAATAATAATAAAAAAATAAAAAATGTAGCAGTTTTTTGTTAAGGGGGTTCGCCATTTCCTATTAAATTTTATTTTATGGTCAAAATCAAATCATCATATAGCATTGTTGGTCGAAATCCGGAAGGATTGTTCGACCGCCAAGCGACAGGGTTTTAGATTCGCCGCGCTACCGCAACTAGTCGTGGCCAACTAACCTATACCACTAATCCTACCCGGTGCAGGGTACCTACAGCTTAACGTGGAATCCGAAGCGTTCTGTTGTGCTTCGCATTCCCAGCAAGCTGAGCCAGAGATGAAGGTCGTATTAACGGCTTTTGAAAATCCCAGCCGAGATCTGAATTCACATCGGGGAAATTTCGATCTCCAGTGAGTTCCCAAGACCACTCTTACAATTGTGGAGAATTTTTTTTAAAGCTAACAGTCCCATCGACTTGTGATTTTTTTTATTTAATACTATGAGCAAAATGTAAAAATTCATAGTTACCTTATTATATGGCGACTAGTGTAAGCCGGTGACTGTTTTTTTAGCATCGTCACGGGTCTAGAATAGTTCCAGTTTTTACGATGAAAGATTATGCCAGGTTGATCTGATCCGGCCAAATATAAGCTTGACCTGTGTTTCACCCTTAGGATCAATAAAATCTCTTGATCTTCAAGAACGCAGAAGCATTAATAGAGGTAGGTATTAAACACGGACAGGAACGACCGCTATCGTGTAACTGTTTCAAAGGTCATTCACTCGAAATTGCTTAAATACGAACTTGATTTGTATTTGACCCTTAAAGTTCACTCTGCAAAATTAAAAAAAAAAAAAAAAATCCTGTTTGCTTCGAAAGCATCACGTTGTTTGTTATTGAGACTGGGCAAACACTCATAAAGAAAACATTGGTCATAGTATCTGTGGCGGCCAGAGAACTTAATACACATTCCATATTAGGAAACAGTTGAGCAACTCCGCAGAAATAAGTTGCCAGAATAGTCGATTCGGTGACACATTTGGTCTGATGACCACTTAAAATAACCTAATAACTCACATACAGCGAACATGAATAAAGACCAATAAGGAAAGTGGTCAGTAAAATGCCTAAAAAGCAAATAATCTGTAATGCATACATTTTTGTCACGTAACAACATTAATGAAAGTTGTATTTAAAATGAAATTTATTCTAAGTCGAAATGACAATTGGCATTCGTGGTTACATCAGCGACTATGAGTAATTTAATTATTTTTTAAGTTATTTTAATTAGTAACATGTTACTGAAAAGCAAATACCCATTTCTTCAGCCGCAAAATTTATTAAACATTCTTTAACTATGAAACGTGATGAAAAGCATACTTAATGAAGGTATTATACCAATCTAATTGGTAGAAGTTGCTCAGTTATTAAATTGTAGACATAACCACGAATTCCTACTAATGGTATCTCTGGTCGCTGTTTCGTTAGCGAAGACTGACACTTGACACCGTTCTCCAGCCAATAGCTATCGAGGTGAGTGGGTAACCTTACAAAATTATAAAATAGATAGCCTACATGCCTGTCAACTCATAAATATATACCTGGATGTCTGTTTTGATCAGCACTTGCAAATGTACTACAAACTTGGTATCTAAGGGAAAGGATGTAAACAACGTTTGTTTTGTACGGACATTTCAAGGGTGAGCGAGCACAGTACCGTGCCCGCAGCACATAGTCTTCTCGACGTCTGGCGAAGGTCGCTGTAGTATCAAAGGCACCGCCGGACTCCACACTGCCCAGTATCTCGTTTCTCCGCTCGCGTGCTCAGCCGCAATGCTCCTTTCCGGAGACCACTAATATATTTCAGGTGGCCGGAGGTAAAAGTAATGGATTCACTTTCAAACTAGCAGCGGCGCAATCTCGGAGACCACCGGCGACCAGGCGTCCGAGGAACCCCTCGAATCGACCTCCGTCAAGCGTGAGGTCGACTGCGCTGAGAGATTAGTCGACTCCAGTTTCCAGTAGCCGCGGCGCCAGAGCAGTAAATACGATTCCTAGGGCGCCATTAATTTGTTGGACCGGTGTGTGTTCGCGGTGAGGTTGATGATGGAGGTGGCTCCCCCGCGGTGATCCCCCGGTGAGCGCCGTTGGTGGGCTGCTCTGGCAGTCATCACGCACGCTCGGCGATAGCTTCGCCCGCGACCTGATTGATTCCTTTTAAGCAGGACCTGCGGGAGGAACCACAAAAACTGGCGATAAACTTGCTGTCCTTCCAAACTCTCAACGAACGAGGTTAAGAAACTGCAGCTAGCAACACCTACGCCCACAAGTACTAACCAACAGCTTGGTACATTTTGAATTCGTGTCTGTATACTTCAAAATGCTAACAGCATGTTCTCATCTCCTGTACACAGTGGAAAGTGAAGACAGCGTTTCTACCCATGCGTTACACGAATTCTGAAACAAAATACATTACAAATTAAACCAAATAACAGTCTCTAGGTTTCTTAATATGCATGTAGACCTGCAGTGGTTCCCAGTTAGTTTTTCTCGAGTAACCCTTCAAAAAAGAGCTAAACCTCACGTACCCCTAACAGATGAAGTGAAGAATAAAAAAAGAAACCTGTTTATAGTGATTTATTAAATTTTAATCCAGTAAAAAATCACAAACTTAAGAAATGTACAAAAAATATATTTGGAGACAGTTAATGTTTGCGTAATTTTTTAAAATTATCTTTGCGATTTCCTTAGCCAAGAGATTACCACGTGTAATCCTTGAAGCAACCCCTGGAGAAACGCGTCCCACCAACTGGAAACTACTGGTAGAATCATATTTACCGAAAACCAATTACTATACATTAATACGGGCGAAACTGTAGCTACGATTGGGTAAAATCTACAGAGATTTCCACCGGGATAGCGCGTCAGTAAAAGTACAAGGTGACGTTTCGGAGCCTTCCTCTGGCTCCATCGTTCGCCGGAAGATGGAGCCAGAGGCAGTCTCCCAAACGTCACCTTGTACTTTTACTGACGCGCTATCCCGATGGAAAAAGCTCGAGAAGATTTTACGCAACTGACTCACCGAAGAGCCTACTTTCTTTCATCGCAGTTACCATTGTGTAACAAGTGGTGATTTTCTAGTAAAAAATTCACCGTAAAGGTTAATACAGCTGTTCTGTAAGGCAATAAAATTAATCAAGGTTCCACTTTTACTGATATGTGCTTGTTTTTCCTTTATGTTTTCACTCTTTGAACAATATTTCCCTGAAACTAAATGACGGAATTGTCTATCCAGGTACATATAGCTTATTTCAGATGGCTGTCCCAGCAGAAGAGAAGAAAAACGACGGATGTTAATCGATTAATTAAAACTCAGATACAGAATTTGAGAGAACATAGGCCCATGCTGATTTCAGGTTTCAAAGGTTTCCGAAGATCATTCCAATCTACTATAAAATACTTTCGATACTCCGTTGACTTACCTATGTTTTTCCTCCCTCCTTCTTGAATTTAATCCTTTACGTCGACGTCATTGGAGACTGGAAAGGACTGGGGGCAAGTAAACTGGAATGAATTCGACCACGTCATTTTTGGGGAAAGAGTGGAACACCCAAAACTGGATGTGTGGACAGGGATTCTAACTCAAGTTCTCCATAATACGAAGGCAGTTGGTTGCCACTCAGCCACAACGATCGGTGACTCGCCTTTGTAGATTGCACGATGAATATTTGATAAAAGCTAACCTTGCGACTGAAACACTTAAGAATACGAATTCAAATGCAAAATCAATGAAATAGGGCTCTTCTATTTATTTATTTATTTTTTTGTCATTTCGGGAAAACATGAAATGGAAAATCGATTTTTGGATGGCGTGTTGGGGATGCTCAGCCGAGTTCCTATTACTTTCTTCAATAAGCAGTAATAAGCATTAAGTGTTTTAACTTCTATTGGCAGTCCACAATGATTGTAAATTAGTTTTCTCTCTCTCTCTCTCCTTTGTTTTAAAATCAAATCTAAACGAAACATTTTCGAGAACCTTTAGGAATGTGCGGAATGAAAAGTTCTGTATCCTCCTACCGAGCGAAATCGTCAATCCGATGCAACGCATCAGACTTACCGGTATACGCTCATCCGTAGGGAGAGCCTAGAATATTTCCTAAAATAATATTTTTATTATTATTATTAAAATGTATGGCCTTCGGCATTTTTTATTGCCATTTACCCAGCTTCACAACATTTCAATATTAAATCTACTGATCTACAATGATTTTCAAACTCTTCGTCATTTTTGTAACTGAACGTGTATTATCTCTCAAATGTTTTTTTTATTCACCATAGTATATACAACACAAGACGGACACAACATTTATTTAAAACCACCCATGCCCGAGGCGGGACTCGAACCGGTGACCCCAGCAACTCGAGGCCAACACGCTAGCCGTTACGCTGCCGGGGTCGGCTTTTCCTAAAGTAGATACGCCGGTAAGCATTTATTCTTTCTTCAATCTTCAGGAAGTTTGCAGTTTTCCTCGTACACTGTTTCGGTGCTGATTAGTTCCGAGATATTTCATTCTTACCGTAATCTGTTGGTATCTAGCTGCGTAAAAATTGTAGGCGAAACCATGCCACGTTGTTCGGAATTCAGTCAGCAGTGCAACCTTTAATCCTCAAGCTGGCCGGTTGTGTGTGAGGTCGCGTGGCTGTTGCTACTTGTTGCAAGTGGACGCACAGTAGTTGGGCGTCTCCCTGCACCAGCTCTACCCCAGCCTCCTCCTCAAGATGCCCGTCAAATCGTTACACGGGCGTTATTCACGACTAACCTCTTCTCATACTTTTTTTTTGCTACTAAATTGTAAATGTTTGTGCGTGTGAAGAAGGAACTCTTTAACCAGTCCGTTAACATTTTAAAAGGAAGCAGCGATTCGGAAACGTAAAAAAGGCGCCTCCCTTTCACGGTGGCTGATAAATGTTATGCAAATGCGCTCAGTCCGTGACTATTCATACGCCAGCGCTTGATTAAGTGGAAGCTGCCGGTCCCTCAGAGGGATCTCGGTAGAAAGACATCGTCTCGAAGAGCCCATAGTGAGACGAGGAAACGGAGAAACATACCTGTCTACGTTACAAGCAGACTCGTGTCGATTGCTGAAGATTTGTGTTATATGAAATACGGTATCAGATGAAGTAACTTCAATGATTATGAAATGATTTCACAAGTAGTATGTACCAGAAAGATGAAACCAAAAGTCTAATTAAGTTCTCGTTCACTAACAACGCTATATAATGAATTACAACACCGAATTTCATAGGATTTGAATTTATAGAGACTGTAGGTACACAGTGAACACCTCGGTTATTGACACCGTTGATTCTGTGAAGTATCTGGGGGTGATAGTACAAAACAACATGAAATGGGACCAGCACATTACTTTCGTTGTTGGTAAAGCTAATTTTAAGGTAAGATTCATAGGTCGTATTTTGAAGAATCGCAACACTCATAATATAAAAATACCTTATAAAACACTCGTGCTTCCACATCTGGATTACTGTTGTGGAGTTTGGGATCCTTATCGCAAGGGATTGATTGACGCGTTAGAAAAAGTACATAGGAGAGCTGCTCGATTTGTGACTGCTTGCTACAGCCCTTACGAAAGCGTCACAGAATTGACACACAGATTGGGTTGGGATGTCTGACAGAGAGACGACACAGGTTTCGTCTGAATTTGTTGGCGAAAATGCGAAATTCTTCTGTCATTTACGAGAGCAATGAAATATTTCGTCCACCAACCTAATTATGTCGCAATGACAGGAGAGGTAAGATTAGAGAAATGTATTCTTTATTTCCTCGGCCTATTCGAAATTGAAATAGATTTGGTGCAAAGTATCCTCTGCCAACCACAATATTTATGAATTGCAGAGTATTGATGTAGATGATGTAAATGCGGTAATACAGAGCGTTGCTATAAATTAAGCCGATCGATCAAGCAGAAATATAATTGAAGAATGTAACATGCGTAAAGATCATATGCAATTAACAAATCGTCCGAAATATATATTTCACTATCTGCCATACAAGATTTATAGTGTATTAATATGGTGTAGATTGCAAGTGAACATTTATAATAGGGTATATATAAAAAAGATAACATAAATTCTGTGATGAAGAGGTTTTGATGGAATAAATAGATATTTACATGATTAAAAATTAAAGAATTAAATGGACATCATTTTATTTTTTCCACTGACTCTATTGTATTAGATTTTTTTTAAATCCAACTGGATATACTTCATTTTCCTTCCTTTACTTGTGTTTTCCATGTGTCACCATAGTACCCAACCATCTTACACCATCAATTTTTTCGTAATAGATCAGTGGTTAAAGCATCTCACTGGAGTTGGAAAGGTCGCCGACTCCCGGTCACAGAGGGATTTACATAGAATAGCAGAGGTGAAGCTCCAATTTCGCCTGATCTCGGAATCAGAATTATTCTAATGTGGACAGTGTGACGCTTCATCCGCACTTATCCTACTGAACCACAAAAATTTACGCCACATCATCTTCTGTTTATTCTGTAGCATGCTGTGGACTCTCTGGCGGCCAATTTTATATGATCTTCTCCGTATGAACTACTTGCCCGTGGCGAGTGTAGGCGGTTACCACTCCATGTCAACGTGTGGGAAGATGAACTAGAGTGATTCCCGTTGTCTTCTCCTCTGTGATAGTGTTCGTAAGTGTGGATGATTATAACAGTGTGTATGTTCAGTGTAGAGGGTTGTTTGAATTATGGATGAGACATGAAAGATGGGAAAGTCTGATACCCGATTGTGGCTCATTCAGGCCTGCTCTTCCGAAATATACCCCTTGGGCCGTAAGGCCTAATATTCCCATCCGACAGACGAATCACCATCAACAATGTCGTATGCCCTCATTCCATACGCACTGCAGAGAGGTTTGGAATTTAACTCAGGGCTTTGGTTTTCAATCTGGTGATTAGGAATTGTGTACCACCTCCTTCTCTACCCTGCTAGCCAAGTCGTGATAGTAAAAAATTCTTCCACCACCAGGATTGTCAAGCACCAGACACTATCACGGTGCCGCAGCCAACTAAACTAATGGGGCAGGCTTTTTATGATCAGCTTTGAGAAAAATGGTTTCATGCGCAATGAATTTTGGTGGAAGTCAGTTTCTCAAGCAACTAAACTGTGTGCTTCCATTTGCGTATGCTGCATTTTAGAGATATAAACATTTGATAAATTCAGATTTTAAGAAGATGAGTGTGAAACAATTAGGATAACCTGTTTGTCATCACCGATAAGGCACCAGCAAATCGCCTTATGAGGTAATGGTTGAGCACTGATATTTAAGTCATACAATTCTTACTTCGCTAGATTGGATTTGAATAACGTGTAATACTAACATTTGCCAGCAGCATCTCCCACGTGGTCATAGGTGTGGGGACGATTGCACATACGCACACAGGGGTATTTGACACAAAAAGTCGATCAAAATTATTTCTACGTAACTTTGATTTTTGTTTCGCTTCTTTTGTGTATTAGAACTTATAACTGTGAAGTAGGAATAATTATAAAGAACACGTACTGTGTTCATACACTTTATAACATATTAAGCGAATATTTACAAAATACCTAAACAATAATCATATATGTACACTAAAAAATCATTCTGACGAACCGTCCCATCCTTCGTCGTCGGAACCTTCTCCTTATGGCTCGTTCTTTTCTTGAGTACTCGGGTCCCATTAAATCAATATTTTAATAGTTTCTGGATTGAATGATTTAGATGTTTTGGGAGTTTTGTGCCTGATAAAACTCAAATACGGATCCTAAGTTAATGAAAACCTATTAATGATATCTGTGTTGCACTAAACCCAACTAAGTTTTCTGGAGTGTGTCTCCCTAAATCGTCGATAATATTTGTTTCTAGTTTCTTCTGCTGCTTCTGACAGATTGCCTATAGGCAAAAGTGCATACTCTATTATAAGTGGGCCCTCAATAAATACTTCTTGATAAGTGACATTGGATGCCACGAGTACAGTTCAATGTACAGTACATCTAAAATTTTTCGTGGCGGTGGGGAATATTTTTTTATGCCTATCTTGTGGCCACTGTATATCATTCACATAATAGTATAAAATCGATCAATTAATGTTTTGTTAATACCTATTATCTCTGTGGACATCATTGGCCAAAATCGGTAAAATCATCGAAAGATTTTCTAGGACGACCCACATTGGTCGGATTAGATTTTATGGGGATTTCGATACATTTTTTTAACCAATCATGGCATTTCTTTAAAACTACACTCTCAGTACTCTTAGCAGCCTGCCATTTTCTTTTAATTTCCAATTTAAGCCTTGAAAACTTTTGTTCGAACTGTTGCGTTTGTTCGACCGTGAATGTCGGTTGATTTAAAATATTTTCCTTGACTAATTCCAACTTTTGCACGAAATCATTTCCTTCCTCGTGTTTACTCATATCATAAATAACTTTTCGGGTCATGAGCATGATACCAGAAGAGCCCATAACAAAGAAAATCTTAGACGAATTAATGTGACGGAAAAAAAAGTAAGTTTGTTTCATTGTAAATAATCTAGAATTTTTTCGAATAAATAGACGTTTGGCACTTTTTGGCACCTAATTTTCAATGAAACACCAAGATAGTACACTAAACTAATACCATACAAGAAATTAGACTTGGGAAAGGTCCGGAAACATAACAAAATCACTCTTTAATACTTTTCGTAATAAAAAAATCAGTACAAAATGAGTCAGTTTACAAAAATGTTCAGAAATAAAGTTGTGCGATACCTTTGGATGTATGTTACTATTATTTCAATTCTAGGTACCTGGCTGAACAATATCCATGATTAAAATCAGCCCTACTCACTTAATATCACTCACAAATTAAATTGGTACAACTTATAATTTTCTTGTATTTGCTTGGTAACAGTACGTGGGTCTTGGAATGTGCTCAGAAGATGACTGTTCCCGGGGTGGGGAATGAAGCTTATTTAAAAAACATAGTTAATTGTTATTCTATAGACATTTGCCTCGAGTCAGGTAGATACAAGTTCTTGGAATTTGCTTAAATTTTTTTTTTTTTACTTTTGATCGCCTTTTTGTGTCAGATACCCCTGTGTGATACGGTAGAAGTTTGCATTTTCGAAGATCAGGCTGTGGTTATGTTGAAAGACAGCCTACTCATAGTTCAGAATTCTTTACTAAAAATACGATAAAGTTTCACATTTCACAAATGTAAAGGAAAAAAGAAAAACCATATCCTGAAGTGATGTCCATCATCTCTCCGTAATCCCTTTTAAATTTTTCGCTAACATGTTTTGTATTGTCCTTTTCGTCCAATATTTAATTTATAGGTGAAAACTTCCTACCCTTACAGTCTAAATCTGACGATTTGCCTGTATAGTTCTATCAGTATTTGAAACTATAAAAGTCTTCCTACATATAAATCTGGCCTCTCACTTAATTAGCTGTTTGTAATTTACTTTATTAATTTACCTTGTTAATACAATTAGAATAACGGGAAGACGAATGTGTACTGCGATAGAGACAAAAGTGCTTGGATGTGAAATTATCTCACAAGATAAGAAGGGAAAACATGATAGCCAGAGAAAGACATACGAAGAAATATTGGATTCTTATTGGTTGGAAAGATTACGTCAAAGCGACTTATTTTATATTTTGTTTATGGTTTTACCTCTCTTCGAGTCATCATCAACGACGAGTTATTTGTATTGCTTAGTTACCTTTTTACCTAAAGCATGTTCTGATTGGCGTTATCTTTTCAACCAGTAATAAACAAAGCAACTGCAAAAAAAATGAACTGCATGGTTTTGGATTCTGTTCGTAATCATATTAATTCCATTCCCAGAATTTAAAGCCACTTCTTCAGGCATCATACTTCGATTGTATTATGAAGCGGGTTTTCAGTGGTTGAAAGACATTGATGGCAATGAATCCGGCAATAAAAGAAGTTGAAATATTGAGTTTTGAAAAGTGATTACATACATTTCATTCCAAATCCAGCTATCAGCAGTCATAAATTTTGATCTACTGAAAGGCCTTCTTCTGAGAGTAATCCTATTACGTGTGTCAACTTAAAATCCGCTTATATTAAAAAATTAACCCATTATATTAATTAAATGAACTACTTGCGGAGTTTAATTTGTAGTAACAAAGTGCCTCGATTCTACAAGAACTTTTATGATCGATACATTAATTTAGATCGAAATACTGTATTATAATAATGAGTTTATTTATTAATAATAAGGTCTGTCGTGTACTTTTTTTACTTAAATAACTAAAGATTACAAATATGTTTGAAGGTAACAATGACGTAATTTCAATACTGTATTTATTTCACGCTGGATTTCATTTGTTCCTGCCATTATTACCTGAACCTGCATGATATCATACAACATATATGATACTACCAATTCAACATCACAATTGTCCTTTAGTTGATCAGCTATTTATTAATGAAACCATTTTCTTGCTCTTCTGAGCATTTTGTAGTTATGCCTTTGTTCTTTGGGGAGAGCAATATGTAGAGATAAATAACAGTCGATACATACAATGAAATATACACATCATGCCTTACATGTAGGATATTTAATACCGAGAGAGTTTAGAGGTGGTTATACGCATACATATGTAGGCGTGCTTATGAATGAACAATAAAGCCGGCTTATCGCAACATGTAGATGTTTGAAGTGCCTTTATTTTGAACGAGACCTGTTGCAGGTTGCCTTTCGATTCGGGTGTTATTTCTGCTGCGGGGTTGGTCGGCTACGTACGTACTGGGTAACCGTGGGTCAAATTCTGATTAGTCTAAGGTATTCCACGAAAGTTAATATTTGTAATGCCCACATTTAGCCTGTTATTAAACGCCAGGAGAATTTTCCACCGTAATATGGAAGGGATGATTATCACACCATCTCAATTCTAATGCCAAGGTCGTGGTGGGGAGCAGGTAGCTCTACGTGTGTCACCCCACCTAGTGACCCTCAACGGTCAAGACAAAGGTAGCCTTCACCTTTTCTTCATCTGACACTTTCACGGTTACCTGCATCTGTTTTACAACGATGGAACTTGTATCTGTTTGTTCGAAGGATCATATTTTACCCTACAAACAAAGTGTTTCAGTTTGCGTGTGCGTATGCTGATGTACCAGCTGGAAAAAGGTAACCGAAGGTCGGAGCTCAAGTTAGCGATATGCTTTTTCGCTTTTTAATACAACGATATCCCCTGCAAACTGAAGTTGCGTTGTTGCGGGGATGTAGCACGGGTGTGTTATTTACGTCTTGCTCTGCATTTATAGTCTCTACTGCCGTCGTTACTGGCTTGAACCGCTAACCCAGAGGAGTGACTCAGTGGCATCGTAAAAAGTCACGTCCAGCGCGTCCAGAAATTACGGCCATCCAGTCCGGCAGTACAATGAGGACTGCTGGCGCTATTGTTCGTCCGCAAAGTGGTGTCCCGTCTAGGCATAAATAGGCATCGGGAGAGTGTCTTGCACAACGCACCGCTTGCAGCCGCGATGGTCTTACGCAAGACGCAGCGCTGTGGACTGGCTTCCCAGCTAGGGGACTGAGTTCGAAGCCCGGGGCGGACCCGTCCGGCGAGGTCTGTTTGAGGACGCTGCAACCGCAGCCGTATTCACACGGGACGGGAGAAAATCGTTAAGAAATTGCAACAAGCGGAGGGTTGAGATCACGTCTAGGAGAGGGTAAACGTAGACCGGATAGACACACGAACCCAGCTGTCCTCTACTGCAAACTAGGGAAGCGTTAACAGTGATCACAAATAGCTACATTCAGCGTTCCTCAACCTATTTCAACCAGAGGATAATTCTTAATAATATTTTCTTACAAGGACCTATTTTTTTTATCCATATGCATATTAACTCTTAAATTTCATCGGAATCACAATTTTAAATTAAAAATGAACTGTTAATAGTGAACTACTTATTCATCAGACCCTTAATATGTTTAACCAGATGAATAATAATGTTATGTCCATGGCGCTCCTACCCATTTATTTACCTGTTTATAGCGTTAAAAATAGCTCAGATTTGATAGAGAAGAAAAGTATTCAACGAGTCACAAGATTTATGTATCTACGGTCGGAGATAAGAATCAGTGTAAATATATGTCGATCTGATCTGCATATATTTCCATACTTGTCATCGAAATTGATAACTAAGGATCTATTAAGGAGCTGTTAGGTCAGTACTACGTCACAGCAAAAAATATGATGAACACATGTGAAACAAGTATAATAATAATCACAGTAGGGAAGAATTTTTAAAGTATGAAGAAAGTAGATATGTTTTTAGCATTCAAAATATAATGCCTATCGCAGCACAATTTCCAAAATAACTCTACGAACATCTCTTTTATATTGAGGTTGATATCTGTCTTTCAACACAATAATTCACTTCAAACTAAACTTTTTTTTTTTTTTAATTTAGTAGATCGAACTCTTTCCCAATAGTTTATGGCTGAAAAGACGTAGAAAGGTGTGTTTTTTTTTTTTGTCACAGGTAATTATCCCCTTCATACCTAACCGAAATCGATAAAAGAGGTATCATTATAAATATTAAGCTATCCGCATCAGTCACATCATATTTCAAAAATAATTTTTTCCAATTCGATGCTTAAAATGCAAATTTTAATATTTCTAAAATGTGTTTTTTGAGTCACGAGCCATTTATCACCCTACATACCTAGCAGAAATCGATAAATGATGTATCATTTGAAAGATTAAGATCTCCGCTTTGGCAACATCATATATCGAGAAAGGAATTTTTCGGAATTTGACCCTTAAAGGGCAAAAGTATCAATACTTCTACAACGTGTTTTAGTGTCACGAGGTATTCGTCTCGCTTGATATCTAACCGATGTAGATAAATGAGGTATCATTTTAAAGATCAAGGTCTCCACTTTGGTTACATCAAATTTTAAGAAAGGAATTTTCCGGAATTCAGCCTCTTAAAGGGCAAAAATATAATTATTTCCATAACATACTTTTTATCACAAGTCATTATCTCCCTTGATACAAAAAAGAAATAGATAAATGAGGTACCATTTAAAAGTTTAACGTCTCCACTCATGCAAAATTATAAAATAAGAACGTAATTTTTCGGAAATTGACCCTTGAAGGACAAACGTAATAACTGTGAAAGTCGCGCGTATGAGACAGCAGAAGCACATATCACAGAGATATTAATAAACTGTTTCACTGGTATCGACTTTTGTTACGTACCTATTACACTAAACAAATATCCAATTGATACAAATGAGGTGGTTCCTCTTTCATCCTATTACAAACTACTAATCTTACTCTTTATCGTTTTCACGAATTTTCTCACGGGTTATCTAGTAAAATTGTATTTTACGATTCAGAGAAGTACTTCCCGTTGTCATTTTTCATTCACTACCTCCACAATTATCGGCCACCTTTAGTTATTTACATTGGACATTAGACTGGAGGTAAAAACTACCACATGTAGAAAACGTCTTTTACTACACTGAATGAAATGAGAGAATTTCAGTTTCTTATTTCAGCGATATCAGTACACACCTTCATGATTTTGACCTAAAAAACTCATTTGTTGTTACTTTTAAATACTGCTGAAAGATTTTTTTGTTTAAATCGATCTTAAGAGGTTCCATGTAAGGATTGCAATCCCGCAGTGTTTACAATCCCGCGGGATTTATGCGTGCTTTGCGCCAACGCATATTTTTAAAACATAGTTATTTAAAGTTTTAACAATTTAAATAATAAAAGCCTGTTAATTAAATTAGTAAATCAATTTTAAGGTTAAATGATAAAAATTAACAGTTAACAATATCTTAATTGGGAAAATGACATTAAATTTCTTTTAGCCAAGTCTTGAGAATATTTCGAGCTTCACATTTAAAAAAAAATATAAACCAATTTTTTAATAAATAATCAAACAAAATATATAGTCTTGGGCCATATTAAGTATCTTACAATAAATCGCATCAGTTTGAAAGTATGGTATGCATAATGGTCAAGTCAAAAAGAGTTCTTTTTTAAAAATTATAAGTAAGCGTTCTATAACACATTGAGAAAGCATTCTGTTTCACAATGTGAAGAGAATATAATCTATAAAGTGTAGACTTGGCTCAGAACAAGACCTCATAATTTTTTGTCACTGTACAAGCATCAGACTTGGTCTATTTATACAAGATTTTTCTGCGAGATTCATTATTATGTCTCCTGATTTCTTGAATGATCGTATAGTTTATTCACTTTATTAAAAGAAACTATTCATCAAGACGTAAACTGTCAAGTATTTAAGTTTTATTTAAGTAGTATAATGACTTTTTAGAGTGGAAATTAATTTTGTCTGTATGAAAGGAGACTTTCTCGGTGCATAATTGCAATGAAAGATTCACGGGTGCATCGCCGGATTGTGTTGTAAAATCACCAAATTTGACACGTGAGGAAGACGGCGGAGGCAGCCGTCGAATTATAGTATTTTCACAACACAATTCGACGATACATCCTTGAAGACTTCCTTATACTTTTTTTGCAGTTAGTCGAAATAATAACAAGGAGTTGAAAGGACGCATGCTATTCACTCAAAAATAGTGTATAGTAGCGAATTACCAAATCATGCCAAGATAGATTAATCAAAAGCCACAGCGGCACATGTAAGCAAGCAACTTTCGTCGAAGAAACATGTGTTTCAAAACGTATTGAGCCGGCGGTCGAGACTGGATACTTTATTCCTGATATCTGAAAAAGATATTTAATTTTAAAATTACAATAAGATTAGTTTCGTGTCAACGAATAATCAAATTTTCAGCCGCAAATACAGGAGATTGTCACAATTACTTTATCTGCCAGTATAGATGATGTTTGTGACACATAAAAAAATACTTATTATATAGTAAGAAAATCGTATAAATTAATGGAATATGTTAAAACAAACATAAGTTTTAATGAATACGTAAAACAGGCTATATTTACTTACGAATAACGAAGGTTGACAAAAACAAATGATTGTTCACACGAGTCAAATGCCAACTGCAAGGGTACAGGCAAAACACTCAAACAGTGCAATACATCCCATAGATACCGAGTGTGTCCGAAAAACAACGACAGGGCAGCGAGTCACGCAGACTTACAAACGTTTTCGCCACATTTAGCGGATCCACTTAATTTTTGCGGGGTCCACCAGACTTTGTAATGATGCGGGATCCCGCTTTGCTGGATTGCAATCCCTAGTCCCAAGAAATGGATCAGTTCAGGTCGTAAAGTGTGAATCTAAAAATTCCTTTTTGTCCTTAAAAACGCCCTAGTTAGATTACTACCAAAAGAGTTGAGTATGTCTGTCAAGAGTAAGGTTGTTTTTATTTCCTGAATAACCATCCGAATCAATGCTGGTATGGCCTCAAGGATCTCAGCTTATGCCGGATGGGCTGAGACAATAAAACCTTGAGAAATGCCTCTGCGAATCTATCTTAGCAGCTCTACCAGCAAACCCTACTCCCACGTCCAGGAAGACGAAAGACTCGTGACCCATGGGCAATGCACTCTTTGGAGTGTAGCTAACGGGAGAGGATGGAAGGCGAGCCTCCGACGCCTTAAAACTGTGACACTCTGGCTAAGGGAAGGAAAACCATGAAATAAAACCCTGACCCTCCAGGATGAGGGTTGTGCGAAGGGCTGGTAACCCTTCCACACAAAAACATATATTACTCATTAACCTCAAAGTCGGAAAGCCGGATGGATCTAATAGGACAACAAAGCAAGGTAAAAGGACAAACGATTTGGAATTAAGGATAATTTGAAAAATAGGAACGTGGAATGTGAAGGTATAATAATAAAGAATATGATCTGGACATGAGTTGACTAGAAAGGGGGATCAATGTTGCTGTAATTACATAAAACAAAAAAGAAATTGAAAGGAACAGAAGAAATAGATAAATATACATGGTCCTACAGTGGAGTGGCACGAGAGAAAAGAGCTGCCGCAGGGAGTGACAATATTAGTGGACAGGAAACGGAAAAATAAAATTTTCAGTTACACTATGATAAGCGAAAGGATTCTGACTCTAAGATTGAAAGTAGAGAGAGGCAACCTAACCTTGATCGTAATATATGCTCCAGAAGAAAAACAACGAGAAGAGTCTGAACAATTTTATGAACAGCTCCAAGTGGTGATAGACAAAATTAATAAAAGTGGTTTCCTAATACTGGCTGGCGATTTTAACGCTCGCGTAGGAAATAGTCCAATTCCAGAGTTAATGGGGAATAAAGGCGAGTACACATTAAATAAAAAAGGGAAACTACTGAGAGAATTTGCGTCCT
Organism: Vandiemenella viatica; assembly: GCA_031002005.1. NCBI lineage: Eukaryota > Metazoa > Arthropoda > Insecta > Orthoptera > Morabidae > Vandiemenella > Vandiemenella viatica. The sequence continues at coordinate 78,438,690 of JARYHS010009186.1, read as the reverse complement.
TCAACCAGTTAAAGATAACAAATACATTCTTTACAATGAAAGTTATCCATAAATTTACATGGACGGCAAAAAGGAGAAAGGTTTATCATTGACTATGTAATGGTTAATAAAAAATTAGGTCCAGATGTGTAGTAGACACCAGTGTACGTAGAGGTAGTGAATATGTAGACAAATCACTATCTCGTTATATCAAAAATAAGGGTACTTGTAAATGGAGGAAAAGAAGGAATAAAACTTACAAAAAATCAAGAAGTTTTTAAGACCTACCTTTTAAAAGATGAAGGAATAAGACATCTATATCAAAGTCGATTACAACAGCACTTACTGGAAAATCCAATCCAACAAATAATGATATCAATAAAGAATGGGAAACTATAGCTTCATCAATACTGAAAGCAGCATATGTAGCCATTGGCAAGAAAAATAAATTTAGAAGAAAAAATGGACTTAAAATGTGGAATGAAGAAATTACAGAAGCCGTCAAACGAAAGCAAAAGTCTTTTCTAAAAATGATAAAGCATCGAACCTTAGAAAAAGAAAGTGAATATAAAAAAGGAGAAATATTGTTAAGACAAATAACAAAGAAGTTGAAACAAGATTCATGGGATAGATTAATCAGTTCAATAGAAGATGATGCCCATGGTAGACAAGAGATGACTTATAAACTTATGAAACATCTTAACAAGGATGAAAAGGAAAGAGGTAACATAAATGTAATTGAAGAAGAGGCATGGATAAAGCACTACAAAAAATTATGGTATAGTAGTAATTATAAAGAGGAAGAAATTAAAATTGGAATTGACCAAGTGAATACTAAAGAAGTAGATCTTATAGACATAGAGGAGGTTGATGCAGCTCTTAGATCATTTAAAAATAGAAAAGCTCCTGGACTAGATACAATTAATTTATAATTGATTAAATATGGGGGAATGATTTTGAAATTTAGATATTTATACTTAATTAACATGTGTTGGAAAAAGAGAATCATCCCAGAAGAATGGAGAAAGGCTAAAGTTATTTCACTGTTTAAAGAAAGGAATTAGGAATTCATGTGATAACTATCGAAGAATTAGTTTATTAAATACGGGCTACAAAATATATGCAAAAATAATAAATAACAGGCTAAAAGAAATAGTAGATGCTCTCCTATCAGAAGAACAATGTGGGTTTAGAAAGGAAGATCCTGCATAGATAATATATTTTGCCTTGTACAATTACTGTAAAAGAGAAGAGACTTTAATTTGAATACTATCATTGCTTTTATAGATTATAAAAAGGCGTTAGATAAAGTAAATAGACAAAAACTATGGGAAATAATGCAAATAAATGGATATCCAGAGCATTTAATACAAGTTATTCAAGATATGTATAGAAGGACAAAAATCTTATTAGATCTAGGAGGGCGGCAAGGTTGTAGCCTGTCTCCAAAAATCTTCAATATATATATATAGATGACTTATTTAGGAAATGGAAAGAAAATGGCCATCCTGGTATAAAAACAAGCAACAACACCTATATAAACACTATGTTGTTTGCATATGACCAATTTATCCTCCAGGAAAATGAAGATGGACTTCAAAAAGCAATTCATATACTAAACATTATCAGCAAAGATTACAATCTGCAGCTGTCTCGTGCAAAAACGAAAGTTATGGCATGGCAGGGGAAATACCCTATCAGAGTTAAAATAGTGGTAGACAATCAGCCAATATAATAAGTCTCCAGCTTTACTTATCTCGGATGTGAATTATCTTTTAACGAGGTGAAGAAGAAACTTCACCGATTTCAGTATATTCGACGAACAGTGAAAGCTAAAGCATGAGAGGAGATGCAACTCAAGTTTTATTAAACAATGGCCATACCGACTCTGCTATATGGCAGTGTAACATGGATAAATAAAACACAATACAAAAACAAAATTCAGTCATCTGAAATGAAGTTTTTAAGATCAGTAAAAGGGTATTCCCTAAATGATAGGAGGAGGAATGATGAAATAAGGGAACAACTGAATATCTCCCCGCTAAATCATAGAATTACCCAAAAAACGGATAACTGGAAGAACCATGTCCTACGGATGAGAAATGACAGATTTCCTAAGCTTGCCCTGGAGTACCATCCCACAGGCAGATGGGACATTGAAAGGGGAGGAAGAGATGGTTGGAAGAATGAGGTCAGAACAGGCTTTTGGCCTATCCATGAAGAGGAAGTAAGTAAGTAAGTATCATCCGAATACCCAAAGGAGGTGGTTAAAATCCTTTTCAAATGGAAAGGAAGCAGTTCCATGTTAAGTTGGTATTTGCCATGACAATTCACAAGTTCCATGGAAGACCATATGCAAAGCAAACATTTGCCTTCCTGAAGCTTTTTGCCTACTGGGAACTATTCTAGAGCTATGACAATGTCAAAAACATATTGAATAGTTGATACCTAGAATTAAGGTAATGCAAGAGGTAACGAAAGAAACTATCCACGAGAAAGTTACAGAGGAAAATACGAAAAAATTTTACTCGATACCTTATTCCTGATATCTGAAGAAAAGATTTAATTCGATTTAGCAGCTTTATGAAAGGTTTTTGTAAAAAGGTAGAAGGAATGATGAAAATATCTTTCTGTACAGATTCTATGGAAAACTTAATGTTTCGGCTCTTCAAATCTTTGTTTTGTTAAATTTTAACGTAGCAGTCCCACAAAAGATCACCAGTAGTATTGTAGCGTTTATGATCCATGTGAAAGCAAAATATACTCACTTCACTACAGAAGCGGAGTCTAGAGATGGATATAAACAGCATCTTAAAGGCAGCGGTTATTAAACTGAGCAATATCACCACTGAGTTCAGTTTATAACTGTAATTTGTCAGAGCTTTAAAGGAAACGTAATTTATATCCTGTTTTAAGTACAAGAAAAATTTTAATGCGCTGTAACGGTATAACAACAAACCTTTCTTTTCTAGCTCAATGTTTTATTGCGTAATATTCAAGAGAGTGGATACTTTCGGAAACCAATGAGTCCTAGCAGTTATCTGAACATTGTTTCTGTTTCCTGACAGTAAAGCCTACACCGGGTCTTATGGGTGAATGACAACCCAGCTATCTACATTTCTGTTTTCCATGGTTTCCCGAAATCACATCAGACAATTGCTTTGATGGTCCCTCCATAGTGGAATGCCCGAATCCCTTCCCGTTCCCCATACATTACTTGCCAAATGTTCCTGATCACGTTCCTTCCGATACTTTTATCAAAAATGTTCTTCATCGACATTTGGATTTGCTCAATAAACTTCTTCAGTTTTCTTTGGCGTATAGCCTCTACCGCAACCACAACGTTTATATGCTATTGCAACAACCTATTTAATTACGTCATACTTTTGTTGAACGAGACAATTGTTTAGTTAGCCGTGTTTAGGCAGTTCAGCAGCGTCCCTATCAATTTTGACTTGGAACATTGTTTTCATTTTCGGAATGATACTAATTTCTGTTTGTTTAATTACAACAGCCAATCCACAACGGTTTATATATCTCTTCATAGCTCACCTAGTTCTTTATTTCACGGTGCTCCTTTTGATCACGGAGCGGTTGTCGAAGTCACTATGATTGTATTTACGGCGTCGCGTGGATTTAATAACCGAAACTTAGGCTAATTAATTTTGTTCTGAAATATAATCAGTGAACTTAATGACGGAAGTCCCAGAAAAGAAGACTTGGTGATCATTAATTCATCAACCTTACTTCATTCCGATAATAATAGTGATATCGTCACCGTGGCAATTGTTAAATATGTTCATCAATATTGTTTAAGTTATATGTAAACACTAATAAGCCTTTAATAGTAACCTTCTGAATATTATTTTATTATTAGTGCTAAGAAATATAGCGTTGAGAAAACCATTTGTGATTTTATTTGAATTTTAAGGACAATTCTCTTGAATGTTTTCTGAAATTCGAAAGATGCATCGTCAATCTGTCTATCGGTTACTTATATATTCATTAGGAGATAATGCTAAATATATTTCAAAGCAACAGCTCTCAAAAACAATTCTTATTTTTCTAGATTGATGTTATTTAATGCCTCACGAAAATTATATCTCATTTTCTGTTCAGTCTGAACAATGGTTCAAATGAAGTTATTAACAACAGTAAGAACCAATATTACTTGTAACGAATCTATTGTGAAATCGTAGGTTTTATCGGTGAATATGCTGCTTGAAGATTTCCCGAGCATGCGGCCGGATCAATTGATCGTTGTTCAACGAATTTTCAACAGTATAACGTGCCATCATCTTCAGGTTACGTCTGCTGACTGGCGTGAGAAGCACAGTCCGAGACGAGACTGCCGTGCCGTATATCCGATAACTCTTCAGGCAACGAATCTCTAAGTCCGGCAGGATCAGCACAATGTCTAAAATTTCTGATCGCGTAAAAAATAAAATATATAAAAAGTAGCTTTTAGCAAATCTTAAAGATAACGGGCTTTTCTCCAGATGTACACTTCATCGTAGTAGGTACATCATAAGGTGATACAAGAGTGTATTGAAGCTTCTTCGAGATTGTTCATAGAAAGTCACTTCTATATTTTGGACTGAAGAATAAGTTCTCTGTTTGTGGAAAAGACATTTTTCTCGCAACAGATTTAATTGCGAAGGAGCATATGCTCCAGAGGCAATTTTCCTACTTACCTATTTACAACTGTTACGATTTTTTTTTAAATAATTCTTTTAGCGTGTAAGGTTTTTTTTTTAACTGCTTAACTCCTCTTAACAGCGAGGTCTTTAGAGACGGGAAAGGATGGGGGGCAAGGAATGGGAAGGAATTCGGCGATGGCATTTTGAAGGAAGCATCCCGGCATTCACCTGGAGTGATTTGGGGAAACCATGGAAAACCCAAATACGTGTAAGGTATATCATTCAGCATTTACATCCGTAATTTATTCCAATCCTTGACTCACCAATAAAACAAAATTTTGTTACCACCTTAGGCATGAAAGAAGTGGTATTAACTGGTTACGATCATCTACATAATGCTCTTAATTCTTCTACCAATATCCTTCTAGACCGCATCGCCAATATAGTCCTTATACACTTCCAGTACTCTCTTTATTAGGACCTTTCCCTCAAAGACACCCAACCTATCTATTTTATAGTTAACAGATTGATTTCAACAAACAAATCAAACTTTGTATTTGTTACTCATAATGTGTGTCTCATTCTACCCAACACTACGCAAGTAATGGTCAGTGAAATATTTTATATCCTGGTTCCCTCACTTTCCGAATACATACCCTATTCACACTCTACTGAAATTAGCGGATTTTAAAGCCTCTCTCGACCATCTTCTTAATTAAGTTGATCTTCAAATAACACGCCAAGATCATTCCAAGCATTGCTAGGATCTCTAACTACGTACCAGTATTGAACTCAGTTTATGAGTATCAAATAGTTGACTTGGAAACAGTATAAAGGAGGGCAGATGTGGAAATCTTCAAAGGATGCAAATATTTGGGTTGGGTGTAGAAAGCGTGTGAAGAGAACAGTGGGCATTTATTATGCATATTCTGGCGATAAGACCTGGATAAATATTCAAGGAAGATTTAGAAACGTTATGTGAAAAGGACCAGAGGTCGATGGCAACAAATTAATAACTGATTTCGGGCACAAGGGAGCAGGAAAATTTTACTTTCTTGGTAGGGGGAGGGATCTGTAACAAATTATCTAAGCAGGTGATACACAATATACATCAGACTGTGAAGGAATATAAAGTCAGTAGGTGTGTAGGGAAATTGTTTTCGGAGCATGAGATTCATCGCAATTAATATTAATAAAAAAATTAATAATAATAAATATGAATTGTAACTGTTCCTGGATAGTTTTCCGTAGCAAACACGTAGTTTCTTTTCCTCATTCCCAGCTTACGTGTATTAGTCAACTATTCTAATGATATGTGGAACTATCTGCCACACACAGTGCGAAATCCTGAGTACTGGTTGTGGCCGTGATCTATGAAATATACCGTGTCGCCCGGTGTTACTGTGGAGGAGCGAAAGCTGTCAAAGTGACTGATGAATTGCAGCATCTCCGTTGACGGCCAACAATTTTATCGACAGGTCGATCACGCTGGACAGCAGACAGGGACTGACGACAACCAGAGATAACGACTCGCGTGGGTGCCTATCACGGATATTGCTTACTATTACAATAACGTGACGCTCGCAAATATAAAGGTTGCCGAATACATTACTGTATAAATGGTTAACAAGTTTCAGTTGTGAGTTCCGGCAACAGACTTTTATTTTATTTAGTCTGTAGCGACACTTGGCGTATTCATATACAACTAGGATGTAAATAATGTGTTGAGATTTGAGAAACTGGTCTGTCCTGGCGTGTTGTTTCTATATAGTTCTAAGGTTGAATGGTTACAACGAAGGAATCTATTGATATGTCACGTAGAGTAGAAATTATTCAGCAGTACGTATATCGGTGTACTGAGATTATGCAGTTCAACGTCGGCCTCGGTAGCGTAGCAACTAGAGTGATAGCTAGCTCCACGTGCCGGAGGTCGTCGGTTCGAGTCCGGCCGCGGGCTTGCGTGTTGAAGTGTTGTGTGTCTGTGTGAATGTCCTATCCGTCCTGTTGTGCCCATACTTACAAGATCCATTGGATGACGACTGATTTATTGAGAGCTATAATAATCACACTGAGCTGGCTGTATGGCCGCAGTTGCCGAATGCCATTAAAAAAAATTATTGCTTTTCAACAAAAGTATGTTTCCTTGCTAAAAAATTTTATTTGCTATTTAACTTGACTTACAAAACAATAATTCAGGTTTTAAAATGGCTGGTTAACTGTTAATTTAAAGATCTTTCATTTCTATGATTTGTAAATCATATGGAAATTTCATTTTTTGCTGTTGGATATCCTGACTGAGAGCATTGATATTGTTACTTGAGATTAGTTTTCACTTATCTGCATTGCAAAGTTATGTTGTTGACACGCTATTTTCTTTCTTTGCTAAAATTCTGTGATTATTTCCTTTCGTCGAAATGACTCGTAAATTTGTTAGTGTTCCTGACAACTTTTGTTATGTTTTTGCTGAAATGGCAGTCTCTGCTAAGAAGTGACTTATTACATTAGTACAAACTGACAATTTTTATTACTTTGGTGTGAAGTGGGAGCTTTATTGGTTCCTAGATCCGAAAATTGCTAACAAACGAGAACTTTAAAAGGGCAAAAACAAAATTATGTGCCTATTTCCTTTCATCGAAATGACTCGCAAATTTGTTAATGTTCCTGACAACTTTTGTTATATTTTTGGTGAAATGGTAGTCCCTGCTAAGAAGTGACTTATTACACTAATACAAACTGACAATTTTTATTACTTTGGTGCGAAGTGGGAGCTATATTGGTTCCTAGATCCGAAAATTGCTAATAAACGATAACTTTAAAAGGGCAACAATATTAGCTGCTTGGGAGGCTTTTAAAGAGGTTGTAAGGAAATTTTTAGGTAAAAAGAGACCAAGAAAATATGTCAAAAATACAAATAAGCTCATAGGAAAATACCATCAGTTATGTCAAAATATGTCTTTGATTATTCACTTTCTCTACTTTCAACCTCGAATTCATTTCTGACAACTATGCAGATATCAATAACAAAAATGCTGAATGGTTTCATCTGGACATTTCAGTGTTAGAGAAGAGAAACATGTGCTATTGGGACATATCAACGCTTGTTGAATATAGCTGGTAAACTGTAAGAGATGGTGTAGAGCAAGTACACCCGTGGCAAACCAAGTGGATACGTTCCGAAACATGAATAAATCACAATAACTGAAACTTTAAAAAAATATATAAACATTGCTTCCTTGAATTTTTTAAGCATTGTTAACATTTATGATGTAAAAGTAATTTTTTTACTGCGTAAAATATAGTGTCTGTACATTACCATTATGCGACAATGTGGTGCAATAAGAACATGTTTTAAATTTCGTTTTATAAGTGATAAAGTTATGTAACACATTTATCAGTATCATGTGAATTAGACTACTTAAAATTTAAACACCATCGGTTGAAACTGTTACTGGTGTTTTGTCGCCTATAATACGCCAACATGATGAACAATTTTTCTATAGTTTTATATTGTTTAGCATAAACACTTGGAAATGAGATGATAGTTCGTGAAATCCCTGGATAACGTGATATCGCAACGGGGATTGTCATATCAATTTGCCGATTATCAGGAAGTCGTATAAATAGTCTGTGATGTATTGAATTATATTGACTTTGATATAAATTGCACATTGTTTCTTATCTTCCCACGAAAGGCATCCTCTGCACGTCATTTACGAACTGATAATTCTAACAATAGCGAGAGGAATTATATTTATGAAGCTTTTGATAGAGATATCAGTAATGAAGTAAGCAAAGTCACAAACAGTGAGGCACAAGTAAAGATCTAGTTCTCTAAGAGCCTTAAAATTATCTTAGATTTCATACTCGTAGATTTCTTATTAAGGTAGTTAGTTGCATTGTATATAGCACAGTTTTCTTATTCTCTTTTTGCACTAAGCTGTATACTTTCTTCCGCATTCAAAAACTTGGTCACTTAAACAACAGAAGTCGTTCGCTTAGGGATTCTTAACAGTGTGAGCTCGGATATATACCTATATATCAAAAAGTGAAGTGGCAAACAGGTTTGAAATTGTGTTCGTAATCCCATCCTGACCAAGCTGATTTCCATTTTCCCTGGAGCGATTTGGGGAAACAATGGAAAACCAAATTCTGCATGACCGGACGGGGATTCCAACGTACGTTCTCCCGAATGCGAGGCCAGAGCTTGGATTGTTCTTTGCCTGTGACTTATTTTCAAACAGCTGTTTTATCAGATGATATACAGACTACAACTTTGCTGTAATTTTTTTCACCTGTTATCCCTCTCTCAATAAGTTCGATACACTTTTCCAAGTATTTTTTTTATCACATTACTATTATATTCTATATTCTCAACTGTCTGATCAACATATTCCCTTCCTTGTATCCTGTTCCCTAATATACTGTACAGCGCAATTCCACGTACATTTAAGTGTGACACAAGTTCATCTTTATTGCTGTAAGATGGTTCCAAAAAGTGATTTCTTCATTTATCATTTATAGAAAATGTTCATTTTTTATGCTTTATCTGGTCATTTAACTTTTAATGTCACTTTATTATGGCACAATACGAATGCATCTATTTTCATTCTTTCTGGTATTTCTAAGATTTAGTCTATGCATTAATAAACCATCGTGCCTCTACAGTTTTAGAAACTTCTTTCTCTATTAAATAAATGTTAGAGAGAGATTACAAACATTGAAATACACAAAAACGCTGCCAACTTTCAGGCATGTGCCTTTCATACGTACCGTGGCATTATAGAATTGGTATTTACATCTGGGGAAGACAGCGAAACCATATGTCAGAACGTTGTATTTCTGCACCATCCACCTAGAAACCAGAGAAGACTATACGAGGGGTAACCAAAATAAATGAATTATTTTTTAAAAGCTATATATTTTCAAATTTTTTAATCAAAACAACTATATCCCCTTCAAAATATTCTCCATCACAACTAATACATTTGTTCCACTGCTGCATCCACTGTTCGAAACATTTTTCTTAGTCATCTTTAGAAATGACTGACAGCTCTTCCCTCGATTTTTTTCTTGACCTCTTCAATGTTGTCCTTTCGTGCTTTTTCATGCATGGAAATAAGAAAAAGTCGCACGCAGCCAGGTCAGGAGAGTAATCTGTTTGTGGCAGTGGAACCATACCATTGCAGCATTACGAATAGATTGTCTCCACACATACATCGCTAGAATATTGGTCATTTCAACTTTCTACATAACACGGGCTGAATAATCTTAAGAATTTGTTAAAATAGTGAATCCAGGTCTGGAAACGGCTGAATCTTAGGTTATAACAAGCAGTTATTTTGGGGTACCAATACGAATCATTGTTTGTAGTAATAAATATAATATTTATCTGAACTATTTTCACATTGACGACTGTAGTTCAAAATACTGTACCGCAGCTTCTTTGCATACATGACGTCACACTAAACTGTGTCATGACCTGTGGAATAATCTCGGTGTCGTCCTAATTACGTCACAGGGAGCAAAAATTCTTGTCAGGAGTTCCTCTTCAGTCTCAGTTGATTCGTATACAAGAAAACATTAAGTAGGGTCAGATCAGGTAAACAAGCTGGCCACGAAACAGAACTTCCTCTTCATATCCACTTTTGATGTAACTACTGACTAAGGAGTTCATGAGTGAGCTGAGAATCCGTCATAATGAAACCACATACGATGGCAAACAAGTGAGGGAACCATTATCTTTTACAGTCTGTAACCTCCGAGGAACGGCTTTGGCTTCAAACTTAAGACCGAGGCATTTCTGGACATGGGTTCCCTATATCGGATTAATGAATTTGCCCCTTTCTATTATCCCAGAAAGTTTTTATCATCATGGAAACATTGTAGGGTGATTCATATGTCTGTCTGGGATTGAGAACATTTATTGTGCAGTGACTATTAAAGAGACAGCAAAAACAGTAACATCTATAAATACAGAAACTCTCCTGGTTTCTGATAAACCTTACAAGCGCTCGGTATGTGCACCTTTGGTGACATGACAAACGTGACTCCTGTATTGAAGTTCCTGCCCCGTATTTTCCAACATCTCTTTTTTTTTTAACATATACCTTTACGCGTCATCGAGGTCATTAGAGGCGGGATGCGATGTGGGGCAAGAAAAGGGAAGGAATTCGGCCATGGCCTTTTGAAGGAAGCATCGCGGCATTCGCCTGGATTGATTTGGGGAAACACCAACATCTCGTGGTTAATAGCCCACAGGAAGCCAGTTTCCTTAAACTTGGTGTACCATGCACGGATTGTTTTGTCTGTAGGTGGTTCTGTATGATATTTCGTACGAAAATTGCGCTGCACTGTCAGAACTGACTAATATTTAGCGAATAATAAGACGTAGAATTATTTCTGTTCTCCATTGAACACATGTCGTTCTGACTGATCTGTAGTGATTAAATCAGGTAATACGCCAAGGCACCTATTATAAACCGGAAATTCGAGAGATTCTGCTCCAATCGATGTAACCATTTTTGCTGTACCTGTTATAGCTACCGCAAAATAAATGTATTAAATCCCAGAAGACTTATGAATTATCCTGTACATTCGCCATTTAATTCTGGAGCATATATTCTTCGGAAAACATGTATTTTTCGTCTGGAGCTTTCAAACCTTTTCTTTGGTGCGCTACTTCTTCTTTTGGAAATATTGTTGATAACTGACATCATTAATAATAGAAAACCCGAGATTTCAAGTTAATCGTGTAACACGTGCAAGTGTGTAGTTCTACCAGGCTCGTGCAACAGAAAAAGTGGTTGGACATACCGGATGATTATCCGCTAATCCTGTAGCTACCGGCGTTTTGCAAATCCGCGCCAGTGGAAGCTCTCGGAAAACCGTTGAGCGTCTTATTCAAACACAGTAGCCTTAAAAATGATGTGAACCAGAATGTGAAGAAGATATGCAAATGGCGGACAGCTTCTCGTCCTTGGACCTGCTGAGCGAATCTGTTTTGCAGGATTTTTTCCCTGGGACAGGTCCTGGAGCGGTTCTTACAAGGTTAATGACTGAGCGAGGGGTTGCGTGGTGCTCGCCGCAGGTGCAATTTAAAAATCTCCGCCGGGTGCAGCCCCATACCCCATGGGGTGTGCCCTAGTTGCAGCGCATCATCCATCAACCGGGATATCTCCTCTCACTCGGTAGGATGTGGCTGGCACGTTGACTGAAGAAGATTGTGCTGTTCCACTGTAATAAGATATCGCTGAAACAGAAAAATTGACACATTGTAACAGTCATAGTAAAATAATGCATTTTGAGGCACCAAGAAGCAGTTTTGAATTTTTGTATCAAAAATATCTGTACTGTTTCTTGTAGCCAGTAACATCAGCAATACTGATATAATTGAAATGAACTTTTCGTAGAGTTTACTAGTTCTAGGTGGCCCATGCGAAAATTTCATGAATTATATACGATGAAGAGCGAGGTTGGGGGTTCATAACAGGATGAAAGAAGTATTGGCTCATTTGTTGCAATTGTATAGTTATCGACTGAATAAGGTATGTAAGAAAACACTTACAACGTCTTACGAAATAATTAGAAAACGTTATTTGTTTCTCTAACGGAAACAAAAATATATGAAAAGCTATTTCCTCCAGAAAACACGCACAGCTTATCAATATTTGGTGTTACTATCTAGCGGTAAAGCGATAACATCGACTCCAGTGAAGCCTGGTGGCTTGACTCTGAACTATCACATACCGTGACCTTGATTGTTTATAACTTTGTCAGTTAGAGGTTGAATTTCTAAAAATTCGTTTCTTAATTGTTGATGTTACTAAAGTGATCGGAGAGCTTAATATTTAAAATGATACACCATTTATCGATTTTAGCTAACTACGAAGGGGGACATACGAACCATTACATTAAAAAAAAAACTTTCACAAATGATATATATAATTTCATGACTATATTTTTAATATACAGGAGCACAGGTTTACAAGGCATTCAACGCGAGTATTTTAGTTTATTCCATCACCGATTCGTTCAATGTTAACATACAGTATTTTATTTCCCACGGAATATGTCTGACATCACAACTTAAATCATGTAAATCAGAAATTTTTGATATGCCTGCTACGGAAAAGTTGAAGGCTGTGCGATCTCGTGTATTAAAGACCAATGAGTTATGCCTATAAAGTGTTGGAGATCTGTTTAAATCAAACCTTTGCAAGGGTGAAAGTACAACTGCACCCCCTCATTTCCAGGGGCGGATCCAGGGGGGGAGGGGCTAGGGGGCTCAAGCCTCCCTCCCCCCAAAAGTATCTAGGTCCATTTCCGACATTGTAATTTTGGAGACATTTTTTTATTTTATTTTAGCTCTACGGATTTGAGGCCCGAGGAGACTATAAATACCACCTTTTGCCCGACTCAAGCCCCCCACCCCAGGCCAAAACCCACAAGAGGCAAACTCCCCCCCCCCCAAACCAAAGTCCGCTCAAGCCACTCCCAAACC
>JARYHS010009186.1:78330249-78424571 GCA_031002005.1 Vandiemenella viatica | reverse complement strand
TGCGAAATCTATGAGATAATTGCAGTGTGCTTTTCTAATTTATTTATTTTATTTTTCCGGGAAAAGGGGGGGGGGGGGGGGCTTGTTAACGTCGACGCCATTAAATCCGGAAGAGGGTAAATGAACCATGCCGGCATTCGCTTGCTGTGATTTCGGGAAAACTTGAAATGGAAAATCGATTTTTGGATGGCATGGTGGGGATGCTCAACCGAGTTCCTTTTACTTTCTTCAATAAGCAGTAATAAGCATTAAGTGTTTTCACTTTTATCGGCAGTCCAACATTATTGTAAATTAGTTGTTTTTTTTTCTCTCTCTCTCCCTCTTTTGTTTTAAAATCAAATGTAAATGAAACATTTTCGAGAACCTTCAGGAATGTGCGGAATGAAAAGTTCTGTGACCTCCTACCGAGGGAAATCGTCAATCCGATGCAACGCATCAGACTTACCGGTATACGCTCATCCGTAGGGAGAGCCTAGAATATTTCCTAAAAATTTTTAAAATTATTATTATTAAAATATATGGCCTTCGGCTTTCTTTATTGCCATTTAGCCAGCTTCACAACATTGCAATATTAAATATACTGATCTACAATGATTTTCTAACTCTACGTCATTTTTGTAACTGAACGTGTATTATCTCTCAAATGTTTTTTTTATTCACAATAGTATATACAACACAAGACGGACACAACATTTATTTAAAACCACCCATGCCCGAGGCGGGACTTGAACCGGTGACCCCAGCAACTCGAGGCCAACACGCTAGCCGTTACGCTGCCGGGGTCGGCTTTTCCTAAAGTAGATACGCCGGTAAGCATTTATTCTTTCTTCAACCTTCAGGAAGTTTGCAGTTTTCCTCGTACGCTGTTTCGGTGCTGATTAGTTCCGAGATATTGCATTCTTACAGTAACCTATTAGAACTTAGCTGCATACATACTGCAGGCGAAACCATGTTCGGAATTCAGTCAGCAGTGCAGCCTTTAATCCTCAAGCTGGCCGGTTGTGTGTGAGGTCGCGTGGCTGTTGCTACTTGTTGCAAGTGCACGCACAGTAGTTGGGCGTCTCCCTGCACCAGCTATACCCCAGCCTCCTCCTCAAGATGCCCCGTCAAATCGTTACACGGGCGTTATTCACGACTAACCTCTTCTCATACTTTTTTTTGCTACTAAATTGTAAATGTTTGTGCGTGTGAAGAAGGAACTCTTTAACCAGTCCGTTAACATTTTAAAAGGAAGCAGCGATTCGGAAACGTAAAAAAGGCGCCTCCCTTTCACGGTGGCTGATAAATGTTATGCAAATGCGCTCAGTCCGTGACTATTCATACGCCAGCGCTTGATTAAGTGGAAGCTGCCGGTCCCTCAGAGGGATCTCGGTAGAAAGACATCGCCCATAGCGAGACGAGGAAACGGAGAAACATACCTGTCTACGTTACAAGCAGACTCGTGTCGATTGCTGAAGATTTGTGTCATATGAAATATGGTAGCAGATGAAGTAACTTGAATGATTATGAAATGATTTCACAAGTAGTATGGACCAGAAAGATGAAACCAAAAGTCTAATTAAGTTCTCGTTCACTAACAACGCTATGTAATGATTTACAACAACGAATTTCATAGGATTTGAATTTATAGAGACTGTAGGTACACAGCGAACACCTCAGTTGTTGACACCGTTGATTCTGTGAAGTATCTGGGGGTGATAGTACAAAACAACATGAAATGGGACCAGCACATTACTTTCGTTGTTGGTAAAGCTAATTTTAAGGTAAGATTCATATGTCGTATTTTGAAGAATCGCAACACTCATAATATAAAAATACCTAATAAAACACTCGTGCGTCCACATCTGGATTACTGTTGTGGAGTTTGGGATCCTTATCGCAAGGAATTGATTGACGCGTTAGAAAAAGTACATAGGAGATCTGCTCGATTTGTGTCTGCTTGCTACAGCCCTTACGAAAGCGTCACAGAATTGACACATAGATTGGGTTGGGATTTTTTTTTTTTTTTGTAACTGCTTTACGTCTCTTTTTAACATCGAGGTCTTTAGAGACGGGAAAGGATGGGGGGCAAGGATGGGGGCAAGGAATGGGAAGGAATTTGGCCATGGCCTTTTGAAGAAAGCATCCCGGCATTTGCCTGGAGTGATTTGGGGAAACCATGGAAAACCCAAATCTGGATGCCCGGACGGGGATTCGAACCGCCGTCCTCCCGATTGCGAGGCCAGAACGCTAACCGTTACACCACCCTGCTCGGTGGGGTTGGGATGTCTGACAGAGAGACGACACAGGTTTCGTCTTAGTTTGTTGGCGAAAATGCGTAATTCTTCTTTCATTTTACGAGTGTAATGAAATACTTCGTCTGCTCACCTATTTCTGTCGTAATGACGGGAGTGGTAACATTAGAGAAATAAAGTGGCGTACTAATTCTTTATTTCCTTTGTCTAATCGTGATTGAAATTCCCAGCGTCAGTTTTGGTGGAAAGCATCCTCTGCAAAACCACAATATTTGTGAATTGCAGAGTATGGATATATATATAAATGCGGTAATACGGAACGTTGTTATAAATTAAGCTGCTCGATCAAGCAGAAACATAACTGAAGAATGTAACATGCGTAAAGATCTTGTGCAAGGAACGAAACGTTGGAAATGTATATTTTTCTACCTGCCATACAAGATTTACGTGTATAGTGTATTAATATGGTGTAGATTGCAAGTGAACAAACGAATAAGACATTTATAATATAGTATGTGGAAAAAGATGATTACATAGTTTATAATATAAATTCTGTGATGAAGTAGTTTTTATAGAATAAATAGGTATGTACATCATTAAAAATTAAAGAATTATATGGACATAACTTTATTTATTCCACTCACTATACAGAATTAGATTTTTTTTTTTTTTTTTTTTTACGTATACCCTTAACCAGATTTTCACCTTTCTGTGATGTACGCCAGAATGCTTCCGTGGATCGGATTGCACGTTGAACTGTATATTCAGTGTATCCATTAGGATTACCGGGTTGGGTTAAGGTTAGCCTGGACACAGAAGCATGCACCGCAAATCGAAACACTACCGTTTGGGGCCCTGCAGCCAATAATACCTCACGTATTATTGTTGTTACTTTCCATCATTCTTTTTAGTAGAAATCATTCATACCCGTGGAGGCCACTTATAATTTTTTTTTTAAGTATTTTTTTTTTCTGGGTTTACACCTCGTCAACGTAGAGACCATATAGTGGTGAGGAACTGAAAGACATTCGACCATGGCATTCTGGAGGAACCATTCCAGCATTTTCTTGGGTTAATTTGGGGAAACCACGAAAAAAAACAAATCCGGAATTTGAACCTGCGTCCTCACGAATGACGAAAAATAAGCCATGTGGACTTAACTACCATCTATATCGCCCTAAATAAGGGACGGATTAGATTAAAATATTAGCAAAGCCATTGGATTTCGCCTTCCATAGTTTTAAAAATTGATTTATTTACGAATTACGTAGTAGTTTCTTGATCTAACTATATCAGGCTGCTGTTCAGTTTTAATAATTGTGGAAGTTCTCATAAGTTTAAAATCCACCAATGTCAAAAAACAAACACATCTGTTCGCTTCTGGTAAACATCAATGATACTAAATCTACGCACAAAAATCGGACGCAATACGCTTCGTTTCATAATTTGAAAAATAATTTTCATTTCAGTGCACATGAGACAAGTGGATCTATGGAGACTATGTTTCCCAAGGAAAGCAGGATGGGATCATCTAAGAGTAGCCTGGCCATTAAGAAACACACTTTGTGACTAGCAGTGGTGAAGCTCCAATTTCGCCTTATCTCGGCATCAGAATTATAGTAATGTGGACAGTGTGACGCTTGATCCACCCTGATTCTCCTGAACCACAAACATTTACGCCACATCATCTTCTGTTTAATCTATAGCAGGATGAGTACACCCTGGAAGCCCCTTTTATGTGACCTCCTTCTTCGTACGAAATCCTTGCCCGTGGCGAGCGTAGGCGGTTACCACTCTATCAACGTCTGGGAAGATGAACTGGAGTATCCGACGGTCTGCCGACCTGTGCAGATGACTCGACACTTGATGAAGACGACGGAGCTAGTCGTCGAAATATCATGTTTTCAAATAACTATTCGGCGGTACACCCGTGAAGACTTCATTTCAAGCATACGCCGGGAAAGTCTCCGTTCTTACATGAACTGGAGTGATTCCCGTTGCCTTCTCCTCTGTGATAGTGTTTGTAAGTGTGGATGACTGTAACAGTGTGTATGTTCAGTGTAGAGGGTTGTTTGAGTTATGGAAAAGACATGAAGGAAGGGAAAGTCTGATACCTGATAGTGGCTCATTCAATCCTGTTCTACAGAAAGACGGGCTTAAAGGCCTAACATTCCAATCCGATGGATGAATCACCATTAACAATGCCGTATGCCCTCACGCACTGCAGAGGGTTTGGAATTTAACCCAAGACTTTGGTTCCCAATCTGGTGATTAGGAATTGTGTACCATCACATTCTCTACCCTGCAGGCCAGGTCGTGATAGTAAAAATTCCTTCCATCACCAGGACTGCTAGCGCCAGACACCATCACGATACCGCAGCCAACTGAACTAATGGGATAGGCTTTTTTATGATCAGCTTTGAGAAAAATGGTTTCTTGCGCATCGAAATTTGGGTGCAAGTCAGTTTCTCTAGCAACGAAACTGTGTGCTTCGGACGTGTTGTGTTCCATTTGTGTATGCTGTATTTTAGAGATATAAACTGCGGATAAATCCAGATTTTAAGGAGATGAGTGTGAAACAATCAGGATAAACTTTTTGATATCACCGATAAGGCACCACCAAAACGCCTTATGCGATAATGGGTGAGTTCTTATATTTAAGCCATATAATTCTTACTTCGCTAGACTGGATTTGAATAACGTGTAATACTAGAATTTGCCAGCAGCATCTCCAACGTGGTCATAGGTGTGAGGACGATTGCGAATGCGGCAGAAGTTTGCATTTTCAAACAGCAGTGTGTGGTTATGTTGAAACGCAGCCTAGTTCGGAATTCTTTACTAAAAAAACGATCATGTTTCATATTTCACAAATTTAAAGGAAAAAAGAAAAACAATATCGTGAAGTGATGTCCATCAACTCTCCGGAACACTTACAAATTTTTCGCTAACATGTTTTGTACTATTCTCTTCGTCCAATATGTAATTTTTAGCCCAAATCTGATGATTTGCCTGTACAGTCCTAACAGTATTTAAAACTATAAAAGTCTTCCTACGAATAAATCTGGACTCTCACCTAATCAGCTGTTTTCAAATTCCCTTATTAATTTTCCTTATTAATAGAATTAGAATAACGGGAATGTGTACTGCGATACAGACAAAAGTGCTTGGAAGTGAAATTATTTCACAAGATAAGAAAGGAAAACATGATAGTCAGACGAATAAATTTTGGATTCTTATTGGTTTGAAAGATGACGTCAAAGAAACTTATTTTTTATCTTGTTTATGGTTTTACCTCTAATCCAGGCATCATCAACGACGAGTTATTTGTATTGGTTAGTTACCTTCTTACCTAAAGCATGTTCTGATTTGCGTTATCTTTTCAACCAGTAATAAACATAGCAACTGCAGAAAAAATGGCCTGCAAAAACATAGCATTGTTTTGGATTCTGTTCGTAATCAAATTAATTCCATTCCCAGAATTTAATGCCACTTCTTCAGGCATCATACTTTGATGATATTATGAAGCAGGTTTTCAGTGGTTGAAAGACATTGATGTTAATGAATTCGGAAATAAAAGAAGTTAAAAATATGCGTTTTGAAACGGGATTACATACATTTCAATCCGAATTCAGCTATCAGCAGTCAGATTGGAACTGTATAATTTCGATCTAATAAGAGGCCTTCTTCTGAGAGTAACCCGATTATGTGTGTCAACTTAAAATCCACTTATACTAAAAAATTAACACATTCTATTCATTAAATGAAAGAGTTGTGGAGTTTAATTTGTAGTAACAACGTGCCTGGATTCTACAAGAACTTTTATGATCGATACATTAATTTAGATCGAAATACTGTATTATAATAATGAGTTTATTTATTAATAATAAGGTCTGTCGTGTACTTTTTTGACTTAAATATCTAAAGATTACAAATATGTTTGAGGGTAACAATGACGTAATTTCAATACTGGATTTATTTCATTTGTTCCTGCCATTATTACCTGAATCTGCATGATATCATACAACATATATGATACTACCGATTCAACATCACAATTGTCCTTTAGTTGATCAGCTATTTATTAATGAAAGTTCCATTTTCTTGCTCTTCTGAAACTTACGCATTTTGTAGTTATGCCTTTGTTCTTTGGGGAGAGCAATATGTAGAGATAAATAACAGTCGATACATACAATGAAATATACACATCATGCCTTACATGTAGGATATTTAATACCGAGAGAGTTTAGAGGTGGTTATACGCATACATATGTAGGCGTGCTTATGAATGAACAATAAAGCCGGCTTATCGCAAAGGTTGAAGTACCTTTATTTTGAACGAGACCTGTTGCAGGTTGCCTTTCGATTCGGGCGTTATTTCTGCTGCGGGGTTGGTCGGCTACGTACGTACTGGGTAACCGTGGGTCAAATTCTGATGAGTCTAAGGTATTCCACGAAAGTTAATATTTGTAATGCCCACATTTAGCCTGTTATTAAACGCCAGGAGAATTTTCCACCGTAATATGGAAGGGATGATTATCACACCATCTCAATTCTAATGCCAAGGTCGTGGTGGGGAGCAGGTAGCTAGCTCTACGTGTGTCACCCCACCTAGTGACCCTCAACGGTCAAGACAAAGGTAGCCTTCACCTTTTCTTCATCTGACACTTTCACGGTTACCTGCATCTGTTTTACAACGATGGAACTTGTATCTGTTTGTTCGAAGGATCATATTTTACCCTACAAACAAAGTGTTTCAGTTTGCGTGTGCGTATGCTGATGTACCAGCTGGAAAAAGGTATCCGAAGGTCGGAGCTCAAGTTAGCGATATGCTTTTTTGCTTTTTAATACAACGATATCCCCTGCAAACTGATGTTGCGTTGTTACGGGGATGTAGCACGGGTGTGTTATTTACGTCTTGCTCTGCATTTATAGTCTCTACTGCCGTCGTTACTGGCTTGAACCGCTAACCCAGAGGAGTGACTCAGTGGCATCGTAAAAAGTCACGTCCAGCGCGTCCAGAAATTACGGCCATCCAGTCCGGCAGTACAATGAGGACTGCTGGCGCTATTGTTCGTCCGCAAAGTGGTGTCCCGTCTAGGCATAAATAGGCATCGGGAGAGTGTCTTGCACAACGTACCGCTTGCAGCCGCGATGGTCTTACGAAAGACCCAGCGCTGTGGACTGGCTTCCCAGCTAGGGGACTGAGTTCGAAGCCCGGGGCGGACCCGTCCGGCGAGGTCTGTTTGAGGACGCTGCAACCGCAGCCGTATTCACACGGGACGGGAGAAAATCGTTAAGAAATTGCAACAAGCGGAGGGTTGAGATCACGTCTAGGAGAGGGTAAACGTAGACCGGATAGACACACGAACCCAGCTGTCCTCTACTGCAAACTAGGGAAGCGTTAACAGTGATTGCAAATAGCTGCATTTCAGCGTTCCTCAACATATTCCAACCAGAGGATAATCCTCATAATACTATCTTACAAGAACCTAATTTTTTTACCCATGTGCATATTAACTTTTAATTTCCAACAGAATCACAATTTTGACTTAAAAAATGAACTGTTAATAGTGAACTACTTATTCATCAGACCCTTAATATGTTTAACCAGATGAATAATAATGTTATGTCCATGGCGCTCCTACCCATTTATTTACCTGTTTATAGCGCTAAAAATAGCTCAGATATGATAGAGAAGAAAAGTATTCAACGAGTCACAAGATTTATGTATCTACGGTCGGAGATAAGAATCAGTGTAAATATATGTCGATCTGATCTGCATATATTTCCATACTTGTCATCGAAATTGATAACTAAGGATCTATTAAGCAGCTGTTAGGTCAGTACTACGTCACAGCAAAAAATATGATGAACACATGTGAAACGAGAATAATAATAATCACAGTAGGGAAGAATTTTTAAGGTATAGTAAGATATGAAGAAAGTAGATATGCTTTTAGCATTCAAAATATAATGCCTTTCGCAGCACAATTTCCAAAATAACTCAAGGAACATCTCTTTTATATTGAGGTTGTTATCTGTCTTTCAACACGATAATTCACTTCAAACTAAACGGGTTTTTTTTTTTTTTAATTTAGTAGAGCGAACCCTTTTCCAATAGTTTACGACTGAAAAGACGTAGAAAGGTGTTTTTTTGTCATAGGTAATTATCCCCTTCATACCTAACCGGAATCGATAAAAGAGGTATCATTATAAATATTAAGCTATCCGCATCAGTCACATCATATTTCAAGAATTTTTTCCAATTCGATGCTTAAAATGCAAAAATTTTAATATTTCTAAAATGTGTTTTTTGAGTCACGAGCCATTTATCACCCTACATACCTAACAGAAATCGATAAATGATGTATCATTTGAAAGATTAAGATTTCCGCTTTGGCAACATCATATATCGAGAAAGGAATTTTTCGGAATTTGACCCTTAAAGGGCAAAAGTATCAATATTTCTACAGCGTGTTTTAGTGTCACGAGGTATTCGTCTCCTTGATATCTAACCGATGTAGATAAATGAGGTAAGATTAAGGTCTCCACTTTGGTTACATCAAATTTTAAGAAAGGAATTTTCCGGAATTCAACCTCTTAAATGCAAAAATTTTAATATTTCTAAAATGTGTTTTTTGAGTCACGAGCCATTTATCACCCTACATACCTAACAGAAATCGATAAATGATGTATCATTTGAAAGATTAAGATCTCCGCTTCGGCAACATCATATAACGAGAAAGGAATTTTTCGGAATTTGACCCTTAAAGGGCAAAAGTATCAATATTTCTACAACGTGTTTTAGTGTCACGAAGTATTCGTCTCCCTTGATATCTAACCGATGTAGATAAATGAGGTATCATTTTAAAGATTAAGGTCTCCACTTTTGTTACATCAAATTTTAAGAAAGGAATTTTCCGGAATTCAACCTCTAAAAAGGGCAAAAAAATCATTATTTCCATAACATACTTTTTATCACAAGTCATTTATCTCCCTTGATTCCTAACATAAATCGATAAATGAGGTATCATTTAAAATTTTAACGTCTCCACTCATGCAAAATTATAAATTAAGAACGGAATTTTTCGGAAATTGACCCTTGAAGGACAAACGTAATAACTGTGAAAGTCGCGCGTATGAGACAGCTCAGACAGAGTCAAGCCGCCAGACAGTAGAAGCACATATCACAGAGATATTAATAAACTGTTTCACTGGTATCGACTTTTGTTACGTCCCTATTACACTAAACAAATATCCAATTGATACAAATTAGGCGGTTCCTCTTTCATCCTATTACAAACTATTAATCTTACTCTTTATCGTTTTCGCAAATTTTCGCACGGGTCATCTAGTAAAATTGTATTTTACGATTCAGTGAAGTACTTCCCGTTGTCATTTTTCATTCACTACCTACACAATACTCGGCCACCTTTAGTTATTTATATTGGACATCAGACTGCAGGTAAAGTATACCATAAGTAGAAAAAGTTTTTCACTACACTGAATGTAATGTGAGAATTTCAGTTCGTATTTCAGCGACATCAGTACACACGTTCATGATTTTGACCTAAAAAACTCATTTGTTGTTACTTTTAAATACTACTGAAAGAATTTTTTGTTTAAATCGATCTTAAGAGGTTCCATGTAAGGATTGCAATCCCGCAGTGTTTACAATCCCGCGGGATTTTTGCGTGCTTTGCGCCAACGCATATTTTTAAAACTTAGCTATTTAAAGTTTTAACAAATTAAATAATAAAAGCCTGTTAATTAAATTAGTAAATAAATTTTAAGGTTAAATGATAAAAATTAACAGTTAACAATATCTTAATTGGAAAAATGACATTAAATTTATTTTAGCCAGTCTTAAGAATATTTCCAGCTTCACATTTAAAAAAAATTTAAATCAATTTTTAAATAAATAACCAAACAAAATATTTATTCTTGGGCCATATTAAGTATCTTACAATAAATCGCATCAGTTTGAAAGTATGGTATGCATAATGGTCAAGTCAAAAGAGTTCTTTTTAAAAAATTCTAAGTAAGCGTTCTATAACACATAGAGAAAGCATTCTGTTTCACAATGTGAAGAGAATATAATCTATAAAGTGTAGACTTGGCTCAGAACAAGACCTCATAATTTTTTGTCACTGTACAAGCATCAGACTTGGTCTATTTATACAAGATTTTTCTGTGAGATTCATTATTATGTCTCCTGATTTCTTGAATGATCGTATAGTTGATTCACTTTATTAAAAGAAACTATTCATCAAGACGTAAACTGTCAAGTATTTAAGTTTTATTTTAAGTTGTATAATGACTTTTTTAGAGTGGAAATTAATTTTTTCTGTATGAAAGGAGACTTTCTCGGTGCATAATTGCAATGAAAGATTCACGGGTGCATCGCCGGATTGTGTTGTAAAATCACCAAATTTGACACGTGAGGAAGACGGCGGAGGCAGCCGTCGAATTATAGTATTTTCACAACACAATTCGACGATACATCCTTGAAGACTTCCTTATAACTTTTTTTGCAGTTAGTCGAAATAATAACAAGGATTTGAAAGGACGCATGCTATTCACTCAAAAATAGTGTATAGTAGCGAATTACCAAATCATGCCAAGATAGATTAATCAAAAGCCACAGCGGCACATGTAAGCAAGCAACTTTCGTCGAAGAACATGTGTTTCAAACGTATTGAGCCGGCGGTCGAGACTGGATACTTTATTCCTGATATCTTAAAAAGATATTAAATTTTAAAATTACAATAAGATTAGTTTCGTGTCAACGAATAATCAAATTTTCAGCCGCAAATACAGGAGATTGTCACAATTACTTTATCTGCCAGTATAGATGATGTTTGTGACACATTATATAGTAAGAAAATCGTATAAATTAATGGAATATGTTAAAACAAACATAAGTTTTAATGAATAACGAAGGTTGACAAAAACAAATGATTGTTCACACGAGTCAAATGCCAACTGCAAGGGTACAGGCAAACACTCAAACAGTGCAATACATCCCATAGATACCGAGTGTGTCCGAAAAACAACGACAGGACAGCGAGTCACGCAGACTTACAAACGTTTTCGCCACATTTAGCGGATCCACTTAATTTTTTGCGGGGTCCACCAGACTGTGTAATGATGCGGGATCCCGCTTTGCTGGATTACAATCCCTAGTCCCAAGAAATGGATTAGTTCAGGTCATAAAGTGTGAATCTAAAAATTCCGTTTTGTCCTTAAAAACGCCCTAGTTACATTACTGCCAAAAGAGTTGACTTGGTCTGCCAAGAGTAAGGTTGTTTTTATTTCCTGAATAATCATCCGAATCAAGGCTGCTATGGCATCAAGGATCTCAGCTTATGCCGGATGGGCTGAGACAGTAAAACCTTGAGAAATACCTCTGCGATCTATCTTAGCAGCTCTGCCAGCAAACCCTACTCCCACGTCCACGAAGGCGCAAGCCGCGTGGCCCCTGGACAATGCACTCTTTCGAGTGTAGCTAACGGGAGAGGATGGAAGGCGAGCCCCCAGCGCCTTAAACCTGGGGCACTCTGGCTAAGGGAAGGAAAACCCTGAAATAAAACCCTGGCCCTCCAGGATGAGGGTTGTGCGAAGGGCGGGTAACCCTTGCACATAAAAACATATATTACTCATTAACCTCAAAGTCGGGAAAGTTGGATGGAACTAATGAGGACACGAAGGCAAGATAAAGGGACAAACGATTTGGAATTAAGGATAATTTGAAAATAGGAAGGGGAATGTGAGAGGTATAAATAATAAAGAATATGATCTGACATGTAGTTAAGTAGAAATGGGATCAATGTTACTGTAATTACATAAACAAAAAAGAAATTGAAAGGAACAGAAGAAATAGATAAATATACAATGATCTACAGTGGAGTGGCACGAGAGAAAAGAGCTGCAGCTGGAGTGGCAATATTAGTGGATAGGAAATGGAAAAATAAAATTTTCAGTTCACTGTGATAAGTGAAAGGATTCTGACTCTAAGATTGAAAGAGAGATTAAGAGAGAGGCAACCAAACCTTGATCGCCATATCTGCCCCCAGAAGAAAACAAACGAGAAGAATCTGTACAATTTTATGAACAGCTCCAAGTGCTGTTAGACAAAATTAATAAAAGTGATTTCCTAATACTGGCTGTCGATTTTAAGGCTCGCATAGGAAATAATCCAATTCCAGAGGTAATGGAGAATAAAGGCGAGTACACATTAAATGAAAATGGGAAACTAATGAGAGAATTTGCGTCCTTCAACCGGTTAATGATTACATATACATTCTTTACAATAAAAGGTATCCACAAATTTACATGGACTGAAAGAGGACAAAGGTCTATCATTGACTATGTAATGGTTAATAAAAAAATTAGGTCCAGATGTAGTAGACACCAGTGTACATAGAGGTAGTGATATGTATACAGATATACAGTTATATCAAAAATAAGGATACTTGCTAAATGGAGGAAAAGAATTAATAAAAGCTAACAAAAAGATCAAGAAGTTTTTAAGACCTACCTTTTAAAAGATGAAGGAATAAGACATCTATATCAAAGTCGATTACAACAGCACTTACTGGAAAATCCAACAAATAATGATATCAATAAAGAATGGGAAACTATAGCTTCATCAATACTGAAAGCAGCATATGTAGCCATTGGCAAGAAAAATAAATTTAGATGAGAAACTGGACTTAAAATGTGGAATGAAGAAATTGCAGAGGCCGTCAAACGAAAGCAAAAGTCTTTTCTAAAAATGATACATGATCGAACCCTAGAAAATGAAAATGAATATAAAAAAAGAAGAAATATTGTTAAGACAAAGAAGTTGAAACAAGAGTCATGGGATAGATTAATCAGTTCAATAGAAGATGATGTCCATGGTAGACAAGAGATGGCTTATAAACTTATTAAACATCTTAACAAGGATGAAAATGAAACTGCTAACATAAATGTAATTGAAGAAGAGGCATGGATAAAGCACTACAAAAAATTATGGTACAATAGTAATTATAAAGAGGAAGAAAAGAAAATAGGAATTGACCATGTGCATACTAAAGAAATTGATCTTATAGACATAGAGGAGGTTGATGCAGCTCTGAGATCATTTAAAAATAGAAAAGCTCCTGGACTAGGTACAATTAATTTAGAATTGATTAAATATGGGGGAATGATTTTGAAATTTAGATAGTTACACTTAATTAACATGTTGGAAAAAGAGAATCATCCCAGAAGAATGGAGGAAGGCTACAGTTATTTCACTTTTTAAGAAAGGAGATAGGAATTCATGTGATAACTATCGAGGAATTAGTTTTTTAAATACGGGCTACAAAATATATGCAAAAATAATAAATAACAGGCTAAAAGTAATAGTAGATGCTCTCCTATCAGAAGAACAATGTGGGTTTAGAAAGGAAGATCCTGCATAGATAATATATTTTGCCTTGTACAACTACTGGAAAAGAGAAGAGAATTTAATTTGAATACTATCACTGCTTTTATAGATTATGAAAAGGCGTTATATAAAGTAAATAGACAAAAACTATGGGAAATAATGCAAACAAATGGATAACCATAGCATTTAATACAAGTTATTCAAGATATGTATAGAAGGACAAAAATCGTATTTGATCTAGGAGGGCGGCAAGGTTGTAGCCTGTCTCCAACAATCTTCAATATATATATATAGATGACTTAGTTAGGAAATTGAAAGAAAATGGCCATCCTGGTATAAAAATAAGCCACAACACTTATATAAACACTATGTTGTTTGCAGATGACCAATTTATCCTCCAGGAAAATGAAGACGGACTTCAAAAAGCAATTCATATACTGAACATTATCAGCAAAGATTACAATCTGCAACTGTCTCGTGCAAAAACGAAAGTTATGGCATGGCAGGGGAAATACCCTATCAGAGTTAAAATAGTGGTAGACAATCAGCCAATAGAATAAGTCTCCAGCTTTACTTATCTCGGATGTGAATTATCTTTTAACGAGGTGAAGAAGAAACTTCACCGATTTCAGTATATGTGTGGAACAATTCGACGAACAGTGAAAGCTAAAGCATGAGAGGAGATGCAACTCAAGTTTTATAAAACAATGGCCATACCGACTCTGCTAAATGGCAGTGAAACATGGATAAATAAAACACAATACAAAAAACAAAATTCAGTCATCTGAAATGAAGTTTTTAAGATCAGTAAAAGGGTATTCCCTAAATGATAGGAGGAGGAATGATGAAATAAGGGAACAACTGAATATCTCCCCACTAAATGATAGAATTACCCAAAAAAGGGATAACTGGAAGAACCATGTCTTATGGATGAGAAATGACAGATTTCCTAAGCTTGCCCTGGAGTACCATCCAACAGGCAGAAGGGACATTGGAAGACCAAGGAAGAGATGGTCGGAAGAATGAGGTCGGAACAGGCTTTTGGCCTATCCATGAAGGGGAAGTAAGTATCATCCCAAAGGAGGTGGTTAAAATCCTTTTCAAATGGAAAGGAAGCAGTTCCATGTTAAATTGGTATTTGCCATGATAATTCACAAGTTCCATGGAAGACCATATGCAAAGCACACATTTGCCATCCTGAAGCTTTTTGCCTACTGGGAACTATTCTAGAGCTATGACAATATCAAAAACATATTGATTAGTTGATACCTAGAATTAAGGTAATGCAAGAGGTAACGAAAGAAACTATCAACGAGAAAGCCACAGTGAACGAGGAAAATACGCAAAAATTTTACTCGATACCTTATTCCTGATATCTGAAGAAGAGATTTAATTCGATTTAGCAGCTTTATGAAAGGTTTTTGTAAAAAAGGGTAGAAGGAATGATGAAAATAACTTTCTGTACAGATTCTATGCAAAACTTAATGTTTCGGCTCTTCAAATCTTTGTTTTGTTAAATTTTAACGAAGCAGTCCCACAAAAGATCACCAGTACTATTGTAGCGTTTATGATCGATGTGAAAGCAAAATATACTCACTTCACTACAGAAGCGGAGTCTAGAGATGGATATAAACAGCATCTTAAAGGCAGCGGTTATTAAACTGAGCAATATCACCACTGAGTTCAGTTTATAACTGTAATTTGTCAGAGCTTTAAAGGAAACGTAATTTATATCCTGTTTTAAGTACAAGAAAAATTTTAATGCGCTGTAACGGTATAACAACAAACCTTTCTTTTCTAGCTCAATGTTTTATTGCGTAATATTCAAGAGAGTGGATACTTTCGGAAACCAATGATTCCTGGCAGTTATCTGAACATTGTTTCTACATACATGTTACTGTTTCCTGACAGTAATGCCTACACCGGGTCTTATGGGTGAATGACAACCCAGCTATCTACATTTATGTTTTCCATGGTTTCCCGAAATCACATCAGACAATTGCTTTGATGGTTCCTCCATAGTGGAATGCCCGAATCCCTTCCCGTTCCCCATACATTACTTGCCAAATGATCCTGATCACGTTCTTTCCGATACTTTTATCAAAAATGTTCTTCATAGACATTTTGATTTGCTCAATAAACTTCTTCAGTTTTCTTTGGCGTATGCCCTATACCGCAACCACAACGTTTATATGCTATTCCAACAACCTATTTAATTACGTCATACTTTTGTTGAATGAGACAATTGTTTAGTAAGCCGTGTTTATGCAGTTCAGCAGCGTCCCTATCAATTTTGACTTGGAACATTGTTTTCATTTTCGCAATGATACTAATTTCTGTTTGTTTGATTACAACAGCCAATCCACAATGGTTTATATATCTCTTCATAGCTCACCTAGTTCTTTATTTCACAGTGCTCCTTTTGTTCACGAAGTCACTATGGTTGTATTTACTGTGTCGCGTGGATTTAATAACCGAAGCTTAGGCTAATTAATTTTGTTCTGAAATATAATCAGTGAACTTAATGACGGAAGTCCCAGAAAAGAAGACTTGGTGATCATTAATTCATCAACCTTACTTCATCCCGATAATAATAGTGATATCGTCACCGTGGCATTTGTTAAATATGTTCATCAATATTGTTTAAGTGATATGTAAACACTAATAAGCCTTTAATAGTAACCTTCTGAATATTATTTTATTATTAGTGCCAAGAAGTGTTGAGAAAACCATCTATGATGTTATTTGAATTTTAAGGACAATTCTATTGAATGTTTTCTGAAATTCGAAACATGCATCGTCAATCTATCTATCGGTTACTTATGTAAATTCATTAGAAGATAAAGCTAAATATATTTCAAAGCAACAGCTTCTCAAAAACAATTCTTATTTTTATAGATTGATGTTATTTAATGCCTCACGAAAATTATATCTCATTTCTGTTCAATCTGAACAAAGATTCAAATGAAGTTATTGATAACAGCAAGAACCAATATTACTTGTAACGAATCTATTGTGAAATCGTAGGTTTTCTCGGCGAATATGCTGCTTGAAGATTTCTCGAGCATGCCGCCGGATCAATTGATCGTTGTTCAACGAATTTTCGGCAGTATAACGTGCCATCATCTTCAGGTTACGTCTGCTGACTGGA
Organism: Vandiemenella viatica; assembly: GCA_031002005.1. Lineage (NCBI taxonomy): Eukaryota > Metazoa > Arthropoda > Insecta > Orthoptera > Morabidae > Vandiemenella > Vandiemenella viatica. The sequence continues at coordinate 78,407,770 of JARYHS010009186.1, read as the reverse complement.
GTGAGGAGTACAGCCCGAGACGAGACTGCTGTGCCGTATGTCCGATAAATCTTCAGGCAACGAATCTATTGTTCTCTAAGTCCTGCAGGATCAGCAAAATGTCTAAAATTTCTGATCGCGTAAGAAATAAAATATATAAAAAGTAGCTTTTAGTAAATCTTAAATATTACGGTTTTTTTTCGTACACTTCATCGTAGTAGGTACATCATAAGGCGATACAAGAGTGTATTGAAGCTTCTTCGAGATTGTTCATAGAAAGTCACTTCTATATTTTTGGCTGAAAAATAAGTTCTCAGTTTGTGGAAAATACATTTTTTCGCAACAGATTTAATTGCGAAGGAGCATATGCTCCAGAGCCAATTTTCCTACTTACCTATTTACAACAGTTACGATTTTTTTAAAAATAATTCTTTTAGCGTGTAAGGGTTTTTTTTTACTGCTTAATGCCTCTTAACAGCGAGGTCTTTAGAGACGGGAAAGGATGGGGGGCAAGGAATGGGAAGAAATTCGGCCATGGCATTTTGAAGGAAGCATCCCGGCATTCACCTGAAGTGATTTGGGGAACCCATGAAAACCCAAATGCATGTAAGGTAAGTCGTTCAGCATTTTCATCCGTAATTTATTCCAATCCTTGACTCACTTATCAATAAAACAAAATTTTGTTACCACCTTAGGCATGAAAGAAGTGGTATTAACTGGTTACGATCATCTACATACTGCTCTTAATTCTTCTACCAATATCCTTCTAGACCGCATCGCCAATATAGTCCTTATACACTTCCAGTACTCTCTTTATTAGGACCTTTCCCTCAAAGACGCCCAACCTATCTATTTTATAGTTAACAGATTGATTTCAACAAACATATCAAACTTTGTATTTGTTAATCATAATGTGTGTCTCATTCTACCCAACACTACTCCAGTAATGGTAAGTGAAATGTTTTATATCCTGGTTCCCTCACTTTCCGAATACATACCCTATTCACACTCTCCTGAAATTAGCGGATTTTAAAGCCTCTCTCGACCATCTTCTTAATTAAGTTGGTCTTCAGATAACACGCCAAGATCATTCCAAGCATTGCTAGAATCGCTAACTACGTACCAGTATTGAACTCAGTTTATGAGTATCAAATAGTTGACTTGGAAACAGTATAAAGGAGGGCAGATGTGGAAATCTTCAAAGGATGCAAAGATTTGGGTTGGCTGTAGAAAGCGTGTGAAGAGAACAGTGGGAATTTATAAGGCATATTCTGGCGATGAGACCTGGATAAATATTCAAGGAAGATTTAGAAACGGTATGTGAAAGGGACGAGAGGTCGATGGCAACAAATTAGAAACTGATTTCGGGCACAAGGTAGTAGGAAAATTTTACTTTCTTGGTAGGAGAGTGGGATTTGGAACAAATTATCTAAGCAGGTGATGCACAATATACATCAGACTATGAAGGAATATAAAGTCAATAGGTGTGTAGGGAAATTGTTTTCGGAGCATGAGATTCATCGCAATTAATAGTAATAACACATTAATAACCATAAATATGAATTGTAATTGTTCCTGGATAGATTTCCGGAACAAACACGTAGTTTCTTTCCCTCATTCCCATCTTACGTGTATTAGTCAACTATTCTAATGATATGTGGTACTATCTGCCACACACAGTGCGAAATCCTGAGTACTGGTTGTGGCCATGATCTATGAAATATACCGTGTCGCGCGGTGTTACTGTGGAGGGGCGAAAACTGTCAAAGTGACTGATGAATTGCAGCATCTCCGTTGACGGCCAACAATTTTATCGACAGGTCGATCACGCGGGACAGCAGACAGGGACTGACGACAACCAGAGATAACGACATGCGTGGGTGCCTATCACGGATATTGCTTACTATTACAATAACGTGACGCTCGCAAATATAAAGGTTGCCGAATACATTACTGTATAAATGGTTAACAAGTTTTCAGTTGTGAGTTCCGGGAACAGACTGTTTTATTTTATTTAGTCTGTAGCGACACTTGGCGTATTCATATACAACTAGGATGTAAATAATGTGTTGAGATTTGAGAAACTGGTCTGTCCTGGCGTGTTGTTTCTATATAGTTCTAAGGTTGAATGGTTACAACGAAGGAATCTATTGATATGTCACGTAGAGTAGAAATTATTCAGCAGTACGTATATCGGTGTACTGAGATTATGCAGTTCAACGTCGGCCTCGGTAGCGTAGCAGCTAGAGTGCTAGCTCCACGTGCCGGAGGTCACCGGTTCGAGTCCGGCCGCGGGCATGCGTGTTGTTGTGTTGTGTGTCTGTGTGAATGTTCTATCCATCCTGTTGTGTCCATACTTACAAGATCCATTGGATGACGACTGATTTATTGAGAGCTATAATAATCACACTGAGCTGGCTGTATGGCCGCAGTTGTCGAATGCCATTAAAAAAAAATATTGCTGTTCAACAAAAGTATGTTTCCTTGCTAAAATTTTTTATTTGCTATTTAACTTGACTTACAAAACAATAATTCAGGTTTTAAAATGGCTGGTTAACTGTTAATTTAAAGATCTTTCATTTCTATGATTTGTAAATCATATGGAAATTTCATTTTTTTGCTGTTGGATATCCTGACTGAGAGCATTGTTATTGTTACTTGAGATTAGTTTTCACTTATCTGCATTGCAAAGTTATGTTGTTGACGAGCTATTTTCTTTCTTTGCTAAAATACTGTGATTATTTCCTTTCATCGAAATGACTGGCAAATTTGTTAGTGTTCCTGACAACTTTTGTTATGTTTTTGCTGAAATGGCAGTCTCTGCTAAGAAGTGACTTATTACACTAGTACAAACTGACAATTTTTATTACTTTGGTGTGAAGTGGGAGCTTTATTGGTTCCTAGATCCGAAAATTGCTAACAAACGATAACTTTAAAAGGGCAACAACATTAGCGACAAAGCTGCTTGGAAGGCTTTTGAAGAGGTTGTAAGGAAAAATAAAGGTAAAAAGAGACCAAGAAAATATGTTGAAAATACAAATGAGCTCGTAGGAAAATACCATCAGCTATGGCGAAATATGTTTATGATGATTCACTTTCTCTACTTTCATCTCGAATTCTTTGCTGGAAACTTTGCAGATATAAATGAAAAAACTGCTGAAAGATTTCATCTGGATATTTCAGTGTTAGAGAAGAGAAACATGTGCTATTGGGACGTATCAACGCTTGTTGAATACAGCTGGTAAACTGTAAGAGATGGTGTAGAGCAAGTACACCCGTGGAAAACCAAGTGGATACGTTCCGAAACATGAATAAATCACAATAACTGAAACTTTAAAAAAATATAAACATTGCTTCCTTGAATTTTTGAAGCATTGTTAACATTTATGATGTAAAAGTAACTTTTTTACTGCGTAAAATATAGTATCTGTACATTACCATTATGCGACAATGTGGTGCAATAAGAACATGTTTTTAATTTCGTTTTATAAGTGATAAAGTTTTGTAACACATTTATCAGTATCATGTGAATTAGACTACTTAAAATTTAGACACCATCGGTTGAAACTGTTACTGGTAAAACATGCCAACATGATGAACAATTTTTCTATAGTTTTATATTGTTTAGCATAAACACTTGGAAATGAGATGATAGTTCGTGAAATCCCTGGATAACGTGATACCGCAACGGGGATTGTCATATCAATTTGCCGATTATCAGGAAGTCGTATAAATAGTCTGTGATGTATTGAATTATATTGACTTTGATATAAATTGCACATTGTTTCTTATCTTCCCACGAAAGGCATCCTCTGCACGTCATTTACGAACTGATAATTCTAACAATATCGAGAGGAATTATATTTATGAAGCTCTTGATAGAGATATCAGTAATGAAGTAAGCAAAGTCACAAACAGTGAGGCACAAGTAAAGATCTAGTCCTCTAAGAGCCTTAAAATTATCTTAGATTTCATACTCGTAGATTTCTTATTAAGGTAGTTAGTTGCATTGTATATAGCACAGTTTTCTTATTCTCTTTTTGCACTAAGCTGTATACTTTCTTCCGCATTCAAAAAGATGGTCACTTAAACAACAGAAGTCGTTCGCTTAGGGATTCTTAACAGTGTGAGCTCGGATATATACCTATATATCAAAAAGTGAAGTGGCATACAGGTTTGAAATTGTGTTCGTAATCCCATCCTGACCAAGATGATTTCCATTTTCCCTGGAGCGACTTGGGGAAACAATGGAAAACCAAATTCTGCATGACCGGACGGGGATTCCAACCTACGTTCTCCCGAATGCGAGGCCAGAGCTTGGATTGTTCCTTGCTTGTGACTTATTTTCAAACAGCTGTTTTATCAGATGATATACAGACTACAACTTTGCTGTAATTTTTTTCTCCTGTCATCCCTCTCTCAATAAGTTCGATACACTTTTCCATGTATTCTTCTATCACATTACTATTATATTCTATTTTCTCAACTGTCTGATCAACATATTCCCTTCCTTGTATCCTGTTCCCTAATATACTGTACAGCGCAATTCCACGTACATTTAAGTGTGACACAAGTTCATCTTTATTGCTGTAAGATGGTTCCAAAAAGTGATCATTTATAGAAAATGTTCATTTTTTATGCTTTATCTGGTCATTTAACGTCACTTTATTATGGCACAATACGAATGCATCTATTTTAATTCTTTCTGGTATTTCTAAGATTTAGTCTATGCGTTAATAAACCATCGTGCCTCTACAGTTTTAGAAACTTCTTTCTCTATTAAATAAATGTTAGAAAGAGATTACAAACATTGAAATGCACAAAAACGCTGCCAACTTTCAGGAATGTGCCTTTCATCCGTACCGTGGCTTTATAGAATTGGTATTTACACCTGAGGAAGACAGCGAAACCATACGTCAGAACGTTGTATTTCTGCACCATCCACCTAGAAACCAGAGAAGACTATACGAGGGGTCCCCAAAAAAAAAATGAATTATTTTTTAAAAGCTATATATTTTCAAATTTTTTTAGCAAAACAACTATATCCCCTTCAAAATATTCTCCATCACAACTAATACATTTGTTCCACTGCTGCATCCACTGTTCGAAACATTTTTCGTAGTCATCTTTAGAAATGACTGACAGCTCCTCCCTCGATTTTTTCTTGACCTCTTCAGTGTTGTCAAATCGTTGTCCTTTCGTGCCTTCTCATGCATGGAAATAAGAAAAAGTCCTCGCATTTGGGAGGACGGCGGTTCGAATCCCCGTCCGGGCATCCTGATTTGGGTTTTCCATGGTTTCCCCAAATCACTCCAGGCAAATGCCGGGATGCTTCCTTCAAAAGGCCATGGCCGAATTCCTTCCCATTCCTTGCCCCCATCCTTGCCCCCCCCATCCTTTCCCGTCTCTAAAGACCTCGATGTTAAAAAGAGACTTAAAGCAGTTACAAAAAAAAAAAAAAAAAAAAAAAAAAAAAAAAAAAAAAAAAAAGTCGCACGTAGCCAGGTCAGGAGAGTAATCTGTTTGTGGCAGTGGAACCATACCATTGCAGCATTACGAATATATTGTCTCCACACACACATCTCTAGAGGATTGGTCATTTCAACTGTCTACATAACGCGGACTGAATAATCTTAAGAATTGGTTAAAATAGTGAATCCAGGTCTGGAAACGGCTGAATCGTAGGTTATAACAAGCAGTTATTTTGGGATACCAATACGAATCATTGTTTGTAGTCATAGTGATAATATTTATCTGAACTATTTTCACATTCACGACTGTAGTTCAAAATACTGTACCGCAGCTTCTTTGCATACATGACGTCACACTAAACTGTGTCATGACCTGTGGAATAACCTCGGTGTCATCTTAATTACGTCACAGGGAACAAAAATTCTTGTCAGGAGTTCCTCTTCAGTCTCAGTTGATTCGTATATAAGAAAACACTAAGTAGGGTCAGATCAGGTAAACAAGCTGGCCACGAAACAGAACTTCCTCTTCATATCCACTTTCGATGTAACTACTGACTAAGGAGTTCATGAGTGAGCTGAGACTCCGTCATAATGAACCCACATACGATGGCAAACAAGTGGGGGAGCCATTATCTTTTACAGTCTGTAACCTCCGAGGAACGGCTTTGGCTTCAAACATAAGACCGAGGCATTTCTGGACATGGGTTCCCTATATCAGTTTAATGAATTTACCCCTTTCTATTATCCCAGAAAGTTTTTATCGTCATGGAAACATTGTAGGGTGATTCATATGTCTCTCCGGGATTGAGAACATTTATTATGCAGTGACTATTAAAGAGAAAGCAAAAACAGTAACATCTATAAATACAGAAACTCTCCTGGTTTCTGATAAACCTTACAAGCGCTCGGTATGTGCACCTTTGGTGACACGACAAACGTGACTCCTGTATTGAAGTTCCTGCCCCGTATTTTCCCACATCTCTTTTTTTAACATATGGCTTTACGCCTCGTCGACGTCGAGGTCATTAGAGGCGGGATGGGATGGGGGTCAAGGAAAGGGAAGGAATTCAGCCATGGCCTTTTGAAGGAACCATCGCGGCATTCGCCTGGAGTGATTTGGGGAAACACCAACATCTCGTGGTTAATAGCCCACAGGAAGCCAGTTTCCTTAAACTTGGTGTACCATGCACGGATTGTTTTGTCTGTAGGTGGTTCTGTATGATATTTCATACGAAAATTGCGCTGCACTGTCAGAACTGACTTATATTTAGCGAATAATAAGACGTAGAATGATTTCTGTTCTCCAATGAACACATGTCGTTCTGACTGATCTGTAGTGATTAAATCAGGTAATACGCCAAGGCACCTATTATAAACCGGAACTTCTAGAGATTCTGCACCAATAGATGTAACCATTTTTGCTGTACCTGTTATAGCTACCGCAAAATAAATATACACTGACGGAAAAAAAAAATCCCAACACCAAGAAAAAATTATTGTAGAGTAATGAAATTTGGACAATGCATTTGTCAAGTTAACATGTTTAATTGATTAAATTTTCAAGATCACAGGTTAATTTAAGCTCAAGAAAATGCATTTCAAATGTGAAATACTGTTAAATTAATAGCCGGTGTAACCTCCAGAATTTTGAATGCAAGCCTGCAAACGTGAATGCATTGTGTCATACAGGTTTCGAATGTCACTTTGTGGTATGGAGTTCCATGCTTGTTGTACTTGTGCTGTCAATACTGGGACGGTCAGTGCTGGCTGTGGATGATGCTGGAGTTGTCGTCCAATGATATCCCATACGTGTTCAATTGGAGACAGATCTGGTGATCTCGCAGGCCAAGGTAACATGTCGACACTCTGTAGAGCACGTTGCGAGACAACAGCGGTATGAGGGCGAGCGTTATCCTGTTGAAAAACTCCCCCTTGAATGCTGTTCATGAATGGCAGCACTACAGGTTGAATTACCAGACTGACGTACAAATTTGCAGTCAGTGTGTTTGGTATAACCACAAGAGTGCTCCTGCTGTCATAGGAAATCGGTTACTTCAAGGACAGCTCCGAGCCAGGCGCCCTGTAGCGTGCATTCCACTGACTACAAGCCATCGCCGTTTGCGACTCCAGTGGTGTCAAGCCAGAGCTCATTGGAGGACGGAGTGGAGATCTGTTGTGTTTTCTGATGAAAGCAGGTTCTGCCTTGGTGCCAGTGATGGCCGAGTGTTGGTCAGAAGGAGGCCAGGGGAACGCCTGCAACCAAACTGTCTGCGGCCTAGACACACTGGACCTACACCTGGAGTCATGGTCTGGGGAGCAATTTCCTATGACAGCAGGAGCACTCTTGTGGTTATACCAAACACACTGACTGCAAATTTGTACGTCAGTCTGGTAATTCAACCTGTAGTGCTGCCATTCATGAACAGCATTCAAGGGGGAGTTTTTCAACAGGATAACGCTCGCCCTCATACCGCTGTTGTCTCGCAACGTGCTCTACAGAGTGTCGACATGTTACCTTGGCCTGCGAGATCACCAGATCTGTCTCCAATTGAACACGTATGGGATATCATTGGACGACAACTCCAGCATCATCCACAGCCAGCACTGACCGTCCCAGTATTGACAGCACAAGTACAACAAGCATGGAACTCCATACCACAAAGTGACATTCGAAACCTGTATGACACAATGCATTCACGTTTGCAGGCTTGCATTCAAAATTCTGGAGGTTACACCGGCTATTAATTTAACAGTATTTCACATTTGAAATGCATTTTCTTGAGCTTAAATTAACCTGTGATCTTGAAAATTTAATCAATTAAACATGTTAACTTGACAAATGCATTGTCCAAATTTCATTACTCTACAATAATTTTTTCTTGGTGTTGGGATTTTTTTTTCCGTCTGTGTATGTAAATCCCAGAAGACTTATGAATTATCCTGTACATTCGCCATTTATTTCTGGAACATATATTCTTCGGAAAACATGTATTTTTCGTCTGGAGCTTTCAAAACTTTTTTTTGGTGCACTACTTCTTGTTTTGGAAACATTGTTGATAACTGACATCATTAATAATAGAAAACCCGAGATTTCAAGTTAATCGTGTAACACGTGCAAGTGTGTAGTTCTACGAGGCTCTTGCAACAGAAGAAGTGGTTGGACATACCGGATGGTTATCCGCTAATCCCGTAGCTACCGGCGTTTTGCAAATCCGCGCCAGTGGAAGCTCTCGGAAAACCGTTGAGCGTCTTATTCAAACACAGTAGCCTTAAAAATGATGTGAACCAGAATGTGAAGAAGATATGCAAATGGCGGACTGCTTCTCATCCTTGGACCTGCTGAGCGAATCTGTTTTGCAGGATTTTTTCCCTGGGACAGGTCCTGGAGCGGTTCTTACAAGGTTAATGACTGAGCGAGGGGTTGCGTGGTGCTCGCCGCAGGTGCAATTTAAAAATCTCCGCCGGGTGCAGCCCCATACCCCATGGGGTGTGCCCTAGTTGCAGCGCATCATCCATCAACCGGGATATGTCCTCTCACTCGGTAGGATGAGGCTGGCACGTTGACTGAAGAAATTGTGCTGTTCCACTGTAATAAGATATCACTGAAACAGAAAAATTGACACATTGTAACAGTCATAATAAATTAACGCTTTTTGAGGCACCAAGAAGCAGTTTTGAATTTTTGTATCAAAAATATCTGTACTGTTTCTTGTAGCCAGTAACATCAGCAATACTGATATAATTGAAATGAAGTTTTCGTACAGTACTAAGTGGCCCATGCGAAAATTTTGTGAATTATATACGATGAAGAGCGAGGTTGGTGGTTTATAACAGGATGAAAGAGGTCTTGGCTCATTTGTGGCAATTTTATAGTTATAGACTGAATAAGGTACTTATGTAAGAAAACGCTTACAGCTTCTTACGAAACAATTAGAATTAGTTAATTGTTTCTCTAACGGAAACAAAAATATATTAAAAGCTACTTCCTCTGGAAAAAACGCACAGCTTATCAATATTTGGTGTTGCTATCTAGTGGTAAAGCGATAACTTCGACTCCAGTGAAGCCTGGTGCCTTGACTCTGAACTATCACATACCCATGACCTTGATTATTTATAACTTTGTCAGGAGTTGAGTTTCTAAAAATTCGTTTCTTAATTGCCGATGTTACTAAAGCGGAGAACTTAATATTTAATATGATACACCATTTATCGATTTTAGCTAACTATGAAGGGAGACAGATGAATCGTTACAAAAAAAAACTTTCACAATGATATACACGAATTCAGGACTATATTTTTAATATACAGGAGCACAGGTTTACAAGGCATTCAACGCGAGTATTTTAGTTTATTCCATCACCGATTCGTTCAATGTTAACATACAGTATTTTATTTCCCACGGAATATGTCAGACATCACAACTTAAATCATGTAAATCAGAAATTTTTTATATGCCTGCTACGGGAAAGTTAAAGGCTGTGCGATCTCGTGTATTGAAGACCAATGAGTTATGCCTATAAAGTGTTGGAGATCCGTTTAAATCAAACCTTTGCAAGGGTGAAAGTGAAACTGCACCTCCTCATTTCCAGGGGCGGATCCTGGGGGGGGGGGGGCTAGGGGGTTCAAGCCTCACTCCCCCCAAAAGTATCTAGGTCCATCTCCGAAATTGCCATTTTGGAGACATATTTTTTTATTTTTTTTAGCTCTACGGATTTGAGGCCCGAGGAGACTATAAATACCACCTTTTGCCCGACTCAAGCCCCCCCCCCCCCCAAGGCAAAAATCCACTAGAGGCAACCCCCCCCCAACCAAAGTCCGCTCAAGCCCCTCCCAAACCAAAATCCTTGATCCGCCTCTGCTCACTTCTAAAACTTTAATTCGTTTCGGAGATATTTAAGAACTTTTGCGATGAATACATTTAAAGGAATTCTCGTCTGGAGCGAATAAAAGATGGGTTTAATAATTTTGTGTCAAGTTCAAACAGGAATGGCGTTCACAATAATTCTCATTCAACCGCTACGATTAAATGACACTATTTATGAAGGAAACGAGAATTCACACATAGCAAGAGGGTCCCATAACTTTCCTGCAAGAGAAATCCCAGATTTATTTGCCTGTCCCACCCCCCTTCCCAACCGAAACAAACGTTTCATAATGCAAGTTTCTTTCAAGTACGCTACCTACCTTACTAATTTAAATTTAATATTCTTATTTCAATAGTAGGCTACTTTTATCACAGCATGTTTCGACTGAAAGTATAATCCCTTCCGCAATAAAGTCAGATTGGTTTTAATTTTTCAAAACAAGCCATTTCACAAAATTCTGTTACATAACTTTGATAGCCTAGCTGATGAAGGGTTAACGGAAAATTTTTAATTTTCCACAACATAATAAAAAAAAAGTTAAATTTGATTGAAATGATTGGAGATATTAAAAAAAATTCTTGTTACAGAGAATAAAAGTATGAGCGCGCAGAACTAATACCTAGCACTAATATAAGTGATTATTTAATAAGAGGTATTTTTTTTTTTTTGAAGATTTGATCTCTAATCCACCTTTTATATTCTAAAAGCAGAAACAATAATCATGTCAAAAAAGCAAAACGTCGTCAGATTTATAGATATAGATTATTCACATCTTATACTACCTACCTAGCTTAGGGGACATCCATAAATTACGTGAGGTGTTTTTCCGAATTTCCGGATCTCCCCCCCTCCCTCTGGTGAGATTTCGTGAGATCTGGCTGGACCCCCCCCCCCCTCTCTGGTGAGATCTGCTCGGTGAGAACCCTCCCCTAGAAATCGCCCTCGAAACTTTTGGAGAACTTTTTTTTTAGGTCTCACCATTCAAAACCCCACTTTTCGACGAAATACCCCCTTAAAATCGACTTTCGCGCAATTTGTAGACTTTTTTTTTAGCTCCACAGTCCAGAATTTTTTTCCCATAACCTCACGTGAGATTTCCGTAGACCCCTCCCCCTCCCCCCTTGGTGAGATTTCACCGGACCCCCCCCTTATTTCACCTCACGTAATTTATGGATGTCCCCTTACTATTGCTAAAAAACGATTAATATTTTACTTATCCCAATTCCCTGAAAGCTGTAATTTTGATTCACGGTTGTCTAATATACATCATCACGGAAATGATGAAAGTATTTTTAGTAAGATATATAACAAAATGCAGTAGTAAAGCGGAATATTATGCATAATTAAGTAATTCCCAAATAAACTAAACTCAAACATTAAAAAAAATGATTTTTCCTGTATCAATATAAATTATAACTATCACATCTGACTACTCCTACCAATCAGCTAATTTTAGTCATTAGTTATTGACTAATAACTTCATATCAGTTTCATGTAATTTGACATGAATATTTGTGATAATACTAAAAGAAAAGTATATATTGCGTTTTAATTATTATTGGATTTTTATTTATATATATTCGTTCGATGTAGATGGTTTCGTTAAATTCTTTGCTCACAAATGTCAATATTTCGATCTATGCGGCTTGGACCATCTTTAAAACTAATAGTACGTGCCATAACGTATGTTATTAATATTTATTTTATTTTGCTTTACGCAATATTACTGACATTATTTCAGGCGCGAGTAAGTGGTTCGACTGTATCGCGATGCAAAGTACTATCGAAATATTTGCAACATATGGGCGTTATTTAATTATAAGTGAATTTGGTGAAACAAATGGGAAAAAATGACGTTTTAGAATACTCCGTACAACCCGTCATTTTTGGCGGGGTTAGAAGCTCGCAAATAAATAAATAGGTGCACGAAATGTGAGCTCAGATCTCGTTGTCGGCGTATCGGCCACTGATATAAAGATTTTTTTCACTTTGGCGGATGTTAAAATTTTTATAATTGCCTCTTCAAAGCTACACAAGCAGACCAGTATAAAAGAAATAAGCAGCAAGTTTTCACCATTTCCGATCAGAAGACAACAGTCACTACCTTATATTACATTCATCATTAATGACCGTGAGAATGTTACAGTAATACAAAGCAAAATACAAATTCGACAACGCAAAATCTTTGGCTCCTGATGGTTATCTAACTCACAACAACAAACGTTTATATCAGTGATGAGTTCAGGTAGAACCACAACAGTCTTCTCCAGGTCGTATGATCTTGAGCGATCCTCTGCCAGTTAACTCCAACAACCTTGCGTATGTCGTTGTCATCCTCTCGGTCTGGGGTGATCTCTTGGACTCCACTCTAATACTGTTTTTGTCCATCTTTGGTCTTTTCTCGGAGTAATATGGCCGACCCATTATCACTTCAAGAATGCTGTATTCTATAAGATGTCTGTGTATTTTTTTTTTTTTACTTTACGCCTCGTCGACGGCTGAGGTCATTAGAAGCGGGATGGGACTGGAGCCAAGGAACGGGAAGGAAATTCGGCCATGGCCTTTTTGAAGGAAGCATCTCGGCATTCGCCTGGAGTGATTTGGGGAAACCATGGAAAAACCAAATCTGGATGCCCGGATAGGGATAAGGGGACATCCATAAATTACGTGAGGTGTTTTTCCGGATTTACGGACCCCCCCCCCTTTTCTGGTGAGATCTGGTCCTTGAGAACCCCCCCCCCCCTAGTAATCGCCTCGAAACTTTTGTTTAGAGACCTTTTTTTCTTTTTGGTCTCACCCTTCGAAATCCGGTCACAAACCCACTTTTAGCCGAAATACCGCTATTTGTAGGACTTTTTTCCCAAAAAATTTGTACCAAAACCCCACGTGAGATTTCCGTACAAATCCCCCCCCCCCCATTTCACCTCACATAATAAGGATGCCCCTAAGATGTCTGTGACCTTCGTTACTGATCTAATGTTGGTTGCTCTTTTCTTGTCTTTTCTTGCTAAACCTAGCATTGTCCTATCCAAAGCTCTATGGGTAGTACGTAGTTTACCTTCAGGTCTCACAGCCGTATGTCAACACAGGAAGAATGCACTTGTCATAAACTATTTTCTTTAGATATGCCAGCATATTAGATTTGAGTAATAGAATGCTTCCCGAAAGCTTGCCAAACACATAACATCCAAAAGGTGCCCCTGTTAAGCCAAGCAGCCCAATGGAAGTTTCGGGTATCCAACACCAGCATGAAGTTGGGTTGGCGAGCAAATCAGCGCAGGGAAATCATCAATCTGTCATTGAAGCAGGCGTGGTGATTAAGCTATATATATGCACCTAGCGCACTGATGATGTCTTAATTAAAGGCGAAACGCGTTTGTGATAAAAAATCATTTTGTTAGTTGCACGATGGAAGACCAGTAACAAAAACAAGTAGTACCAAGGTCGGTGTTTTGAATGTAAGGAAGTTAGTGGTGTTGAAGAGTGTACCTGGGAGCGGCAATAGCTACGATCATGATGAGTGTGTCACTAATTTGTCAGTGTGTGGCTGGGAGCAGTGAAAGGCTGCGCCGTCGGGCGCTTCCCACAGGGTTTGTCGCGCACAGCCGGGAAGCGCATGCGGGAGCACGTTGCCGGATCAAGACGTCGTCAACTCTTTGGTGCCGGCTGATCTCATCCCAGACGGGCATGTTAGCGCGGCCGTCTGGAATGCGGACGGTCGAAGGTGCAAGGTGAAACGTCACACCACACATTCCTACGCTGATGTCCCACACACAGCGTGATAGATAAGACCATCCAAATTGACGTAATCCCAGCGGCAGTTTCCATCAACCACAGGTCCGAGAGCTTCTGATAAGAAATAAGACCGTCATAATTGGAGAGTTGTACTGACAAAATTAATACAACAGTGATTGAAATTTAAATTTAATTACGATGGAGCGAATACTCCGGTGGCATGTTGCCTGGACATTTATTTACCCCATTCTTTTTTATTATTAGTATTACTATTATTATCGTATATACTTTGAGTGTTAAATTCTCCCACCAATCTACTTTTACCATTTTGTAATTTTAATTTTAAATTCCTTCAGCATTTTTCGTAAAGTATTCACCACTTCCCTTACTAACCTATTCCAATCCACGACATCCTTACCCATAAAATAAAAATTTTCCATTTACTTATGCATGAAATCATAGTCATCTTTTACCGTACATGCACTAGACTTAATTCTTCTTAATTCTTCAACCAATATTCCTCCAGGCCTCATCATTAGGGTTCGGATCCATAAAAAAAGGAGATAAATATGCATGCAAATATGAACTTAAAAAGGGAAAATATGACCTAAAAATGACTTTTTTTAAAACTGCTTAATGTCTCTTAACAGCGAGGTCTTTAGAGACGGGAAAGGATGGGGTTCAAGGAATGGAAAGGAGTTCGGCCATGGCCTTTTGAAGGAAGCATCCCGGCATTTGCCTGGAGTGATTTGGGCTAAAAATGACAAAATACAACCAATCATTTAAATGTACTATACATCAAAACAAGCTCAATTATACATAATTTATTTTATCTAGTAGTTCCCCTTTCATGTAGACAGTAATTTGCTTCCGTGCACTCACTGCACCATTTTGAAATTAAACTTTAAATCGCTTTGTTTAAGTCAGTTTAATCTCACATAATTTACAGAAAATAACTCTTTCGTTACTCCTCTTCAAATTCCTTTAGGTAACTCCGTAATAGCGCACTTTCAGAATAAAAAAAATTCAGCATGGCAATACGCACTGATCCATTGGAGATTTAATACTGACTGAGGAATTATTTTGAAAAGTATTGGTGACAATTAGTCATTGATTGACGCGGATCGACACAAGCATGCGGCTGCTACATTGACGATATTAACAGACGGGATGAAAATTAACGTTTAGAGAGTGAAAATAATGTATAACTTTAATTCTGGACTGGTGAATTCTGACCAATTCGGTGACAATTAGTTTTGTTTTTTTCCTCCAGTGTATAATAGGAGTACAGTTCTGCGAAGAATTGTCTTAATTTCTTCTGATCTAAAACTTCTAGTGAATTCCCGGTATTATTAAAAATTAAAAGATTTCTCCTCAAAATCTGACAATTAATATTAACATAATATGACCAAAACTAGGAAAACGGCCTGAATATGCGTTTATCTTTATATATATAAAAATTTCGTGTCACGATGTTCGTCCGGGATGAACTCCGAAACTACATAACCGATTTAGATGAAATTTGGCTTAATGTGTGTAATTTAGTCCAACTTAAAAGATAGGATAGTTTTTAACTGGATTATATCCCTCAATATTTATTATTTGCGAAATAAATGTTCATTAAATGTTTGTCATAGGACAATGGTTTGTAATTATTTGTAAGCCACCAAGGCTAAGCGGTCTGCTGGCTAAGTGGTTAGGGAGTCTGACTGGAGATGGAAAGGTCCCCGGTTCGAGTCCCTCTCTCGCCGAGGATTTTTATAGACACTTAACCCGGCGTTAACCCCCGGCGCAGCATGCTGTATGAGGTGAAATACGCCAGGACGGTACTGTGGTTCGGATTCGACGTATAAATGTAGGTCCCCTGTACCAGGCAGGATGGGCGGGCTACGTAAAGGTGGCTACGACGGGGGCAGAATGCCCAGCCAGTAGAAACCATGTCACCAGGTCATTACGACCACACGTAATTATTATTATAGTTCCATAAGTTTCTAACAGATGGCGATGTGTTAACTTACCTATACAACACTTGGTTAGCTAGGTTGGGCAATCATCCAGTAGATCACGTTATGTTACAATTTATTTATGCTACAGTTTATTCCTAACAGATGGCGGTGTGTTAATTTATCGAACAATCCAGTAGATGGCGTTGTATTTCGATTTATTTATGCTACGGTCTATTCCACGCCATATGTGTGAGTTTCTTCAATTTTAATTGTGCTGTGTATTGTGTTATAATTATGCTGTATTGTTGTTCATCGTTTGTGTGTCTTTATACCTAACGACAAAGTAATTACCCACATGAATATAACATTGCAGAAAACGTTACGATAAATTCGAATCGTGTAAGCATTTCTCGCTAGCTTATCATTTTTCTTCTTCTTTTTGTTATGGTCAGCTAGAGACCACGTGTCAATTTCAATTCCTCTCCTGTCGTTTTTTTTTTTCTTCCTCCCCAGTACTCCTTCATTATTACACTCCTCTCTACCTTTGAATCCTGCCATATTCAAAGTCGGCTATCGAAAAAATTTTCTTTCCATACAGTTCACTGGTATTATTTCGTTTGAAATCTTTCTAAACCTCTTGAAAGCCTGGTGTCATCCATGCTATAAATGTATCAAAAAAATATCATTCTTCTTTTTCTATTATTTTTTTCAATGTTATTTTATATTTCCTCATTAGTTCTTAACTTCCATTTTACTGTATTTTTCAATGGACCTACTGTATTATAGTGTCTTATTTTAAGGATTTCAGAAAGGCACTTTTTGCTGTAATTCAAATATTTTTCAGTGAAATGTCGCAAAAGAATCTAACCTTGACAATGCGTGTAGCAGAGAGGTAAGACGCACGACGAGAGAGCTCATCAATCAGCAATACAAATCGCGGCAAGTAAGGAAGTTCAAAGAATCACGACAGCTGAGCGTCGTATGCAAGAATATCAAGAACAGCATGATGAACGTCTGTGACAGAATATATCGAGAACAAGAGCGGCACGAGAACAGCACATAGCTACATTTAGAGATAGAGAATGAGAGATACAGTAAACCAGCCGTGCATTAACACGTGTGTCATTTGTTCGTCTTGAGTTCGAACATGCACCAGATATTGATTACTCTGCACATTCTAAAATTGCAATCGGTGCAATGGACAAAGTATGCCAATACTGTCAGGCGTTGAAATTCCGCAATGAAGCAGCCGGCATGTGTGGCGCATCAGGAAAAGTTGTATTATTACCACTTCCCACTTCCACAGAACCTTTGCAATCACTTCTTGCTGGCGAATCAAACGATTCGAAATTGTTTCTGCGCAAGACACGCAAATTCAATTTCTGTTTCCAGATGACGTCTTTTGGAGCAACTAAAATTTGCGATCTCACATCTGATGGACGTCATTTTGAAACTACATTCAAAATACAAGGCCAGGTGTACCATAAGATTGATTCGTCGATGCCGATGCCTAATGAGGTCCCGAAGTTTCTCCAAATCTATTTTATGGGAAGTTGTGAGGAACACATGACAACTCGGTGCCAGTATAATTTCATCGAACAATCAGAAGAGAGAGCAATTGTGGTATTGTTGAAAAATTTTTTTGGAAAATAATAATCAACTTATTCAATTGTTTAAAAGAGCGTCACCACAATTAAAAAATGACAACTATCAAATTGTCATCAAAGCTGACAAATTACCATCAGTAGAACATGCTGGCTGGTTCAACGCGGCAACTGTAGATGAAGTTGCAGTTATTATAGTTGGTGATCCAGTTGACAATAGAGCCATTAAAATCACACTACGAGATAGCACTGTTAGTATAATTTCGGATCTACACCGTTCGAATGACGCACTCCAGTATCCACTGATATTCTGGCAAGGGCAGGATGAATATCACATTAACATCAAACAGTGTGATCCAGTTACTGGTAAATTTAATATTCAACTATTTAATTCCTTATTTTATTAATACAGTAGACCCCGGGCATTCCGAGGCCGGATTATCGTGGACCCACTACATTAATTTCTTATTCTTCTAATGTTTTTTCCTATTTAATTTCTTATTTTTTCAGGTAATGAAACAAGTAAAAAAGTGATTTCAATGAAGTACTACGCCCACCGGTTGATGATTAGACGAAATCAGGAGAACTATATCCTTCGATATCTTCAACTGTACCATCAATACGCCGTGGATATGTACGCTGAGATTGAAAACTAACGTTTGCGATTTATTCGATACAACCAGGCTAAATTACGATCGGAGGAATACATCCACTTACGAGATGCTATAATCGGCAATATAGATGAAACTTTAAATGCCAATGATATCGGTAATGCATTTATTTTACCTTCAAGCTATATCGGCAGTCCACGGAACATGCAGGAATATATACAAGGTGCGATGACTTACGTACGTCATTATGGTCGTCCAGATTTTTTTATTACATTTACATGTAATCCGAATTGGGAGGAAATACAAACTTTGCTATTACCAGGCCAATCATTGATTGATTTAATCGTAAAATATTCGGTTTTTTGTAACACACGTTACTATCTGGATTCGATTGAGTTTTCCTCATTCTCACATTTTGATTTGGCTTGAAGTTAAAATCTGCCCAGAAGAAATTGGTCAAATAATTTCAGCCGAAATTCCGGACCCGGTAATTGATCTAGAATTGTTTGATATTTTTACCAGTCACATGATCCACGGGTCATGCGGTGCTTTTGACATGACATTGCCATGCATGGAAGATTTAAGAAGCGTTTCCCAAAGCAACATACGAATGATACTATTATGGATATGGACGGTTATCCGTTGTATCGCCGCAGAAACGTTGAGAATGGTGGCCACACATTTACGGTGCGAATGTTAAATTCTAGAAACCAAGTTGAAATTGACAATCAGTGGGTGGTACCATACTCACCATTGCTTTCAAAAACGTATTAGGCTCATATTAATGTCGAGTTTTGTAGTTCTGTAAAATCCATTAAGCACATTTGCAAATACGTTAATAAAGGCAGTGATTTGACCGTATTTGAAGTAAAAAATGTAAATAAAAATGACGAAATAATACGATACCAGATAGGTAGATACATCAGCAGCAACGAAGCTATCTGACATATTTTTAGTTTTCCCATGCATGAAATTGAAAAAACGTGATCCAACGTACTATGACTACTGAGTCACAGCAACGCGTGACCGGGTCAGCTAGTATGCTATAAAAAATTCATTAAAATACAATCAGAAACCTTCAATCAGTGTTTAATTCAGCTTTGCAGCTCAAAAAGAAGGCAGAAAAAAAATATGACCTGTGCTAAAGATCTTAACCCTTCTCATTATCAACATACACCATATGTACTACTAGCACTCTCTTTAACCTCCTCCTGTCTTCCAGTGATTCCCAGTCCATCTTCTTTATCATATCAGCTACTGACTGGGTCTTGCTGAATCTAGTTTGTTTCCTTTGCACGCCCTCCACTCCTGTATTTGATACCTAAAATGTGTGTCCAAAACTACACCACCATATTCAAGCCATGGTGTGACCAAAGTTTTATAACCCAATTCTCTCACTTCTCTGATACATCCTCTCACCACTCTCTCCAGTAAATGGAGGATTTTTTTTTTTTTTCGCCTTTTCGACAGTTAGGGACATTAGAGGCGGGATGGGAAGGAGTGGGAAGGAATTCGGCCATGGCCTTTTTGAAGGAAACATCCCGGCATTCGCCTGGAGTGATTTGGGGAAACCATGGAAAACCCAAATCTGGATGCCCGGCCAGAGATTCGAACCCGCGTCCTCCCGAATGCGAGGCCAGAACGTTAACCATTCACCCACCACGCTCGGTATGGAGGATTTTGTAACCTTTTCCAACCACCTGTGTAATGTGCCCTGCCCAGCTGAGTTTATTATTAAACGTTATGCTTAGATATTTACACTTCAAGTAATCAACAAGCAATTCTGTCTCCATTCTGTAATTATAAACAAACTTCAGTTTTTTTTTATCTGTGTATATAATAAGTTTAATCTCCTTGGTATTTAACCTTCAATGTTGGCCTACCCAGTTAAATATTCTATCCATGTTAGCAACCGCTCGGTAGCATAGAGGTAGAATTTTTCGCCCTTCGACCCGGCCACCAAAGACCACGCGTCACCGACCACCTCTTGTGCACAGGTGGCCAGTGTGAATCATGAGAGGAGGAGAAGGAAGTGTCCTGCCCTAATTCAAGCTGGGTTTGCTAAACCCAACGTACTTAACCTATTTTAGGAAAGTCTGTATTGTTCTGTTCCTGCGAAACGTAAAACTTTTTGTATTTTGTACGTTCTCGCCTCGCATTCGGGAGGACGGCGGTTCGATCCCCGTCCGGGCATCCAGATTTGGGTTTTCCATGGTTTCCCAAATCACTCCAGGCAAATGCCGGGATGCTTCCTTCAAAAGGCCATGGCCGAATTCCTTCCCATTCCTTGCCCCCATCCTTGCCCCCCATCCTTTCCCGTCTCTAAAGACCTCGATGTTGAGAGACGTAAATACAATAAAAAAAATAAAAAAATGTATTTTGTATGGATTTAGTCAGATCGGTAGTTAATGAGGCGGAGATTGCGGATCATCCGAGTATTCACCTAAATGATAGCGGGAGACAGCCTAAAAACCGCAAACAACACGGCCAGTACGCAGGGAACATGACTCCAACCTGGTCCTCCCCTATCCACTGTGCGGCGCCTTAACACACTGAGCCTGGCAAGCACGTTTCCTGTGGTTATTTATATTTCCACGTGTGTTACATGCTTTGTGTATTAATGATTTGTTTTCCATTAGGTGCTCAGCAAATGGATAATGGTTTGTTTGTTTTTTCTTTTTGTTTTTTTTTTTTTTTTTTTTTTTTTTGCTTATGGCTTTACGCCTCGTCGACGTCGAGGTCATTGGAGGCGGGAAAGGACTGGGGACAAGGAACGGGTAGTAATTCGGCCATGGCCTTTTAATGGAAGCAACCTGGCATTGGGGAAACTATGGAAAACCCATTTCTGAATCCCGGACGGGCATTCAAACCCGCGTCCTTTCAAATACGAGGAAAGAGAGTTACCGCTCACCCACCACATTTGGTGATATGTGGGCCTGTTGTCGTTAGGTGCTCTATATATCTGATTTCGAATTTACTGGCTGTGTTCCCTATAAATATTCTTGATTATTGATGCTTGTTTTCAGAATTATCTCATTGACACTACTTCCGGGTAGTATTATGTGGCTATGGTTCTGTTTAAGATTTGTTGGAGAGAGTGATGAGGGGAAGAACCAGAGAAATAAAGGAATTGGGTTACAAAACTTCAGACCGTTTCTTGAATATCGTGGTGTAGTATGGGACCCAGATTTGGGTATCAAATACAGGAGTTGCAGGGGGTGCAAAGAAGAGCTGATAGATTTGTCTCTGGAAATTATCGTAGAACGCAATCAGTAACCGATATGACAAAACAGTTGGAATGAGATTCATTGGAAGACAGAAGGAGGGTCAAGAGAATCACTTTTTTTTACTTAGGGCTTTACGCCTTGTCGACGGCTAAGGTCATTAGAGGCGAGATGGGACAAGGGACGGGAAGGAATTCGGACATAGCCCTTTTGAAGGAAGTATCCCGGCTTTCGCCTGGATTGATTTGGGTAAACCATGGAAAACCCAAATCTGGATGCCCGGACGGGGATTCGAACCCGCGTCCTCCCGAAAGCGAAGCCAGAACGTTAACCGTTCACCCACCACGCTCGGTGAGAGTCACGGGAGTGTACGAGGCGCATGTTGGTGATGAGGAATGGAAAGAATTAAAAGTAATGTATGGAAGGGAAGAGATGACGATGACCACAACGGTGACACAACGGTGTGGGAAGATTTTCTTTCATTGGTAAGGGGCTCAGATATTGGATACCAAGAGAAATGATGAATAATTTATCAAAAACGGTGAAATAATTTAAAGTTAAATTTTTAGAGGGTGGTTGTAGGTGGGTACATGAAAGGGGGAAAATTGGGTGTGTAGGAAAATTGCTACCGGAGCGTGTGCTCAACCACAGTTAAATTAAATTAAATTAAGATAGTGCTGCTTCCGAGGTTATTTCTGCAGTTCATTAAAGGTGTGACAAGTCGGTGTCTCCAATCGCTCGCTGTTAATCCAATATTCCAACTAGCCGCGGGTGTGTTAGACGCTCGACATTCCTGTGCGGGCATTACCATGCGGTCTCATTGTTCTGCCACTCATCGTCCACAACGGCGGCGGGAGCAACAACCCAAACCAGCGACACTCCCGGAAGCACTGTGCCCCAAGCACTGCTTAGATGACATCACTCCATCGCAAGACAGTGCTCGGAGATACGGAAGAAAAGCCACATAATTCGCTTCACAGCATTTATAACCTGGTAGATGTGTGTTGACAGTCTGATCTTGCATTCGAGAGGAAGTTGGTTCGAATCCTCGTCCAGCCATCTATATTCTGGAATGCCACGATAGTTCTTCCCAAAAGACCTTTCCCTAATGTCATCGCGTTCCTTGCCCCATCCTCTATGATCTCTAATGACCTCAGCGTCAGAAAAAAAAAAAACTTTGCAGTAACAATTTGTCGCTAAAAGCAAAATAAATAAATAAATTCATTAAACTACTTT
The DNA here is from genome assembly GCA_031002005.1 of Vandiemenella viatica. Lineage (NCBI taxonomy): Eukaryota > Metazoa > Arthropoda > Insecta > Orthoptera > Morabidae > Vandiemenella > Vandiemenella viatica. The sequence continues at coordinate 78,385,099 of JARYHS010009186.1, read as the reverse complement.
GCAGGTTGTTGTGATGAAGTTGATTCCTATGAATTTTCAATCATCACCTGGAATCATTTTCAGGTGAACTGGCCGAATGCTGAAAACAAGAATCCCTTGTTCCACTAAATATGATCCAAGGAGAATATCGGATTGTCCGAGAGGAAAAGGAGCTGAAGGATTTCAATGGATATGAATATGACGAATAAGAAAAGCAAGAAAATTTACAACATAAAATTAATCTTTCGGTTTCATTTTTATCTTTAGCAATGATAGATCATCCGTCTGGTGGTTAAATGTGATTTCTTTCCTAAGTTTTCTGCATTAGAACGAATATTAGTCAATACTTTCCAAATAAACTGATTTAATTACTAAACTATGCAGTTCTTTTTTATATTTCGTCATATGTAAGTGTACACAGTTTCTACAGTGCATAAAATTACACTTAATAACAGATACACTTTGCAATGATCCAACTAGAACTGAAATTTCTGGTGTCTCAACAAACCATTAGTTGGAGTACGTCAAAGCAACACCTTCGGAAAATGAAGCCGTCTTTCCTGTCAACCCGAACACAATTTAAAGTGGTATCTTGTTACAATCTAGATGCATACGCAGAACGTCTCCAAATTCCACTTTCTCTAACAGTAACATGATGTTAATGTTTGCACAAAGCTCAGTAATTTCCTGTCCTGTCTGTAACATAATCTTTATACTGAAAAACGTCATAAAATCCGGTAGAAGGAAAACGAACAGAACACAAAAGCAAGTAATGAACAACGAAATCGTTGAAATCTGTAAAGAGAGGAAACAAATCAATACGTGCTAGAGAATAAAGGGGATCATTTTTTGTATTTCCACGACGAAGAATCTTTGATTGTAAATTGTTCAGAAAATATTGACACTTGATTCACAAATCCCGATAGATGAGCAGTAATATTCTGGCCTGGTAATCTGGAGAATGCAGATTTGAATCCCAGACAAGATATCTAGACTTCAACTTTCTAAGATTTTGCAAAAACATTTCAGGTGTATGCGTGTATGGTTCATAAAAAAAGTCATGGTTGAATTCCTGTTCGTTCCTTGCCCAAGTCATTTCTTGTAATGGCGTCGCAGTCAACGTGGGGTAAAGACTTTAAAAAAATAATAGTTGATTCACTCTTTATTCCACACAACTGATTTTCACTTGTTATTTACTAAGCTTCATCAAACTCTGAACTATTTCCATACTTATTCATGCAAATCTCACGTCTTTAAAGAATCATTTATTTAAAAATCTATTAAACAATTTTATATTTGTAGTAGAAAAAAGTCCCAGATCCAAAGTATCATGTCACGACCGTCTTTTCTTTTCTAGAAGTATAGTGGGTGCGCTGACGCACTGTAATGTGCTACATGGAGAATAGCCACTAGAATTGCCTGCATCATGGGCACGGGCCGTCTGCTGTTGCCTGTAGCCGCAAAATTCCAGTGATATAGCTGACGCTAGATTTTCCTCAAATACTGCGCTGAATATACAGTAAATGTATTGCCATCACATCTGATGGTTCGTCAATCATCATCAACAGCAGGCTACCTGGGAGGTGCCGCAAGTCGAGAAAAAATTCTGTTATTGTCATGCCGATCATTCTAATTGGAACTGTTGAATGATACGTTATAATGATTCAAAAGACTGCTGTGCAGTTCCAAACACAGCTCACAAACCAAAAGAACTGTTCTTCAAAAATTACTCGACACGTCCTCAAATTGCGGTAAAATACTTAAAACAGATTATATTCAACTAGATTACCCATACGAAAATCAGAATATGATGAATAGTGTTCTGGTGGAATGTGATGGGTTGAAAGAAGTACCGCCTCATTTGTAACGATTGATTAGTGTAGAACATATTACGAAGAAATTAGGAAAAACTTCTGTACGCGTAAAAAATATCTCTGACAATCTGCCACTGTTCTTAACAGAATACAACTAACCTGAAAAAATACAGCTTATACGTATCACTGTGATATGTGTTGTAGCGAACATAGTCCTTGAGAAAATTTTGTGAATAAAATATTTACATATGAACGGTGTAGCAAAACAGAAAAGTTTCCGTAACAAAAAAAAAAAAAAAAAAAAAAACCAAACTGCTACTATAATATTATGAAACACACAAATCTTTGAGAACTTTGAGAAATGTGATGCTCCTATCTTTCGGTAACGTTTCCTTGCCGACGTCAGTGAAGCAGTTTATTAATATCTCCATGATGTGTGCTACTGCTATCTAGTGGCTTGGCTATGAACTGTCTCATTCGCAGTTATTACTTTTGCCCTTTTAGCATCGAATTAGGAAAAATCCCTTCCTTAAAATATAATGTGATCAAAGTGGAGACCTTTAAAATGATACCTCATTTCTCGATTATGGTTTTTTATGAAGCAAAAAAAAAGTTTTATAAATAATAATACTTTAGCCCATTAAGGGTGGAATTTGGAATAAAATCCTTTCTTAAAACATAACGTTACCAAAGCAGAGATTTTAATTTACAAAATGATACCTCATTTATCGATTTCTATTGGGATGTGACCAAAAATAAAATAAAATAGAAATAATATATACGATTATTTGAATTCTCGGAAACACCTTGGACCCCATTCTTCATTCAAACTTTATAAAAATGAAATGATATGTTTTCTTGTCATTTTAAAATATTCAAATAGATAGAAAATAAACCGTGTAAATGTTGGCAAAAAAAAATTACATAATAAGTTAATAACCAATGTAATTTATTATACACGCCTTCCACCTTGAGATTTTAATCACTGTTGTTGGTATAGACTTGAATTTAAACTGTGACCTCGAGAGAAAATAGTTTCTTTCATATCTCTCAAGTAATAGTTAATTTTCTTTCTAAATATTGTAAGGTCTAAATTAATGTAATCTAAAGCAATTGCATCGAAATTTACTAATAAGTTTTATCAGCCTCCGTACATAATAAAGTGTATTGCTTGAAATAATAGCATCAAGATTTTAAAAGTTCAAATAAGTTGCTGATGTGTAACAATTGTTATTGCTTAAAAAACGTCCGGGAAGTCAAAGGTGACCCAGAGCAGAAAATAGTGAAATAAAGGAATATGCGTTAATACATATGTACGAACGAATAACGGCGCTCAATGGGTGAGCGGTAACGCTTGCGCCTGGTATTCCGGAGTATATGGGCTCAAATTCCAGACTAGCCTTCCTTATCTCGTATTTCGATGGTTTCCCGAAATCATTCCACACAAATTCCGGGGCGGTTCCTTCAAAAGGCGATGGCTGAATTCCTTCCCATTTGTTGCCTATAACCACTAAAGACCTCAATGTCAACAAGGCGTAAAAAAATTTGCTAAAAGATAAGACTGTATGTTATTCATTGATCTACCGATAGAATTGACACTTTTTTATATACGCACCATACTATTACACTGCGTTAATACTGAACAAATCTGAGAAATTATGATAGCTAAACATAGTTGAAAAGTCGTCAGACACAAAGAAGAATTGGCGTACGAAGAATAGTGTTCTGTCAACTGCGGTAAAAATGATTAACTAGTAGAGGCAAAATATGTCTGCCACCTTCACTGATGGATCGATACACGATTAATTTACTTTGTAATGCAAAGCACAAGTCGTTCTTCTAAACTGAGTCAGTTTTCGTCCGAATTGCTCCAACTTCAGTCCAAGGTGATTGATCTAAGTTAACTTCCTACTCAGCTCCCCCAAAATATACACTTCATCATGTCTGTAGATTCCAGGAATATGCGACAACGCACAACCCAAGCACTGTGGGGGGGGGGGGGGGCTGTTATACCTGCCCTCTGCTACCTGAACTAATTACCATCCACAAGATACAATACGCGGCAAAAGGGCGTATTTTTCTCAATTGCAATTATTACACAAAATCGTTGGTGCTTGACGGAAGGTGCTGAATATTTATTTTTATTGAATTGACAAAACACATCAGTATGGATCTTAGTTACTGGAATCGAAGTGGAGTAATTTACATAATTATTTCTTCTTCTAATATAAGCTTCTCAGATTTGTTGCAGACAATTGATACAGGCATCGCAAGTGTTGTGGTTGGATTAGATTACATATTCTCGCTTTGAGTACGAATATTTCAATCATAGGTGGCCAGGGTAATGGTTTCACTATTGTCGAGACAAATCTTTCTCAACTATCTCAATTACTGGCTTCCGCAGGCACTGATACATTAGTCCTGGAGGGCCAGTATTTTATAATACAAGGGACTAGAAATAGTAGTAGAGAAATACAAGCTCCACTATATTTACGTGACAGCTTGGCCGTTTTTCACCCTATAGAATTAGTTTCTCTGTTTACAAGGATTATAAATATAATTTAATAAAATATTCGTTGTTTAACATGATTTCTCAGCAACAAATGGCATGCAACTGGGGGGATATTAATTCTTGTCAGCTCAACTTATTATTATTTGCGACTATTGTGCAGCTTGAAAAATGAATCTGAATATTTTTAGTCGCTGATATGTTTCTTCTCGTGTGCACTAATTCTAAGGGAGCGTGCATAAACCACGTAGCTCTATTTTGGCCACCTGTGAACCCCCTTCCCCCCCACGTAGCTTTTTTTCCTTTTGATTCCAGAAGACATTTGTATTGTTTTCTCTCGTCAGACTATCGGAAATTACATGCGGAGATAATTAACTGAGGGAAATAACTATTCACATGCTGTTGTGTGTTCTGTTCCTCATTTTAACTGTAAAAAATGTTATGAAAGGAAAGCTATGTGGCCTGGCTCGAGACCCCCCCTCCCCCCACGTAGCCCAGCGTAGCCTTCCAGCCAACCCCTCCCGCCCTGGACCGAGCCACGTAGTTTGTGCACGCTCCCTAACTGAATACAGAGTGTTCCATTTGCGTGACTAAATAATACACTACCCTTAAGGTGAGTCCACTTTATGCCCTATGGCAAGACATGGCAAGAGCATGTCACATAGCGTGGCTACTGCGGACATGTATGATTGCCTGTGTCTAATGGCGTAAACAGGCCGTGTGACTTGCAATCTCACAGCCGACTGGTATCGGACCACTTCAAAGGATCCCATGCCATTTCTGAAGATAATCGGTAGTAGGGACGTTTCTGTTGGCCTAGGCTGGATTCAACTAACATTCCACCCTAAAGCTGGAGTGGACTAACGAGAAAGTCTATGCATAATAGTGCTTTACCGCACTCGTTATGTTTTGTGGGCTCGTAAATTAGAAATTAGAAGAATACAAAGATCGTAACAAAAAGCGTGATGCGCTCACGGAATACGCAGTTAATTTTGGTGTTGGTAAGGAAGAAATTTAAAGAAAATAATATTGAATCTTGTTCGATATTTTCAATAGAGATTGAAAACCGCTGTGTAAGTGCTAAACTTTCATTGGTTGGAATAGCTCTTCTAAATTATGTGTCACTCTTGCTGTTTTTCAGCCCTATCGAATTGAGCGCTGTCTCAAAAACAAAAAGACTACTGGGAGTTCTGAAAAGGAACTAAAAACAGTAAAAAAATACAAGTTCCGCCATATTTACGTGGCAGCTTGGCCGGTTTCCAAACTCTAGAATTAGTTTTTCTGTATACAAAGGTTTGTAACAGAAATTAACAACATATTCTTGGTCAGACATGTTTTCTCAGCAATTGACGCAAATGGATGGAGATTAATTCCTGTCAATGCAGCCTATTATTATTTGCGACTATGTGTCTCTTGAAATATGAGTCTGTTGGCACATTTTTAGTTGCTGATGTTTTTCGTCACATATACGCCAATTCTAATTGAAAATAGAGTGTTCCATTTGCATGACTAAATAATAATCTCCCGCCTATAAATCGCAAAAGCGCACCTAAACCTAAGGCGCGTCCACACCATGCCTTATGGAAAGGCAAGGCCAGACCATGTGTGATAGCGTGGCTAGTGCGGACGTGTGTGATTTCCTGTGACTAATGGCGAAAACGGGCCGTGTGGCTTGCCATCTCACTGCCGACTAGAGTCGGTCCACTTCAAAGGAACCCATGGCATTTCTGAAGAGAGTAGGTAGTGATAAAGTGTCTGTTGGCCTAGGGTGGCTTCTACTGACATTCCACCCAAAAGATGGAGTGGACTAACGAGAAAGTCTATGCAATAATTGAGCTTCACCGCACTCGATATGTTTTGTAGATTGAAAGAATATAAAGAACGTAATAAAATTCATGATGCGGTTACGGTTAGTTTTGGTGTTGATACGGAAGAAATTAATAGAAAAACGTGGAATCTGGTAAGACATTTTTCATTAGAGATTAGAGAAGAAAGAGAGAGTGATAAATCCGGTGCAGGAACTGATTCAGTTTATAAAATTCGGTGGTTCTGCTACGGCAGCACACTGTTCCTAAAAGACAGAAATCGAGCAAGAGGAAGGACAGACACAGAAACAATAATATATTCAAATTTATATTGTTTGAGTGATCGTTCTGTTTTATTTCTTGCAATATTTTTTACATCTACAAACATTATTTATATCTATTTCAGACAAATGTATACAATTTGAATATTTAACAATTTAGTTCAGTTTTTACTATTGGTCTTATTGAAAATATTCCATACCATCTAGGGCAGCGGTTCCCAAACAGTGGGTTGCGACCCACTGGTGAGTTACGGCGTATAGTTTGGTGGGTCGCGGAACAATCGAGGTTTTTGCCATAAAAAAATATCATTTATTTCATTTCTTGCTCCCAGTGTTCCATAATTTCATACATTTCAGTGCAGTTAAACACAATGATCAACCTACTAATCAACCACTAAAATCAGGGGTGCAGGTGGTTTCCACCAAAAAGCGACTTGGTAGACCAGTTATATTTTAATATGCTCATCCAGTTACTTTTAATCGTGGAATTTCAGAACTCACCTACCAATCAATGACTGAAATCGGGTCTGCATGTGGTTTCTACCAAAAAGCGACTTGGCAGGCAAGATGCATTTTAATATGCTGATCGAATTATTTCTAATAATGGAATTTCAGCAGTCAACTTGATGAGGTGATGGTCTGTGCAGCCGCTCCCCGGTCTATAATATGTTGTATGTATTATTAATTCTTGTGTTTGTTGATAGTATATCCTTTGTATGAAAATTTGCCTTTTCGTAGAATAGGATAGTCGATAGCGTGTCGAGGTCATACAACAGTTCCCATTCTGATATTAGATAGAGTCTTATATTAGGTAAGTCACGAAAATTATTTTTACTTAAAAGTGGGACGTGTACCAAGAAAGTTTGGGAACCGCTAATATAGGGAATTAAAAAACTCGGCAAATTCTTATCTAATCGCCTGTGCATCCTCGTCGGTAAACATTTTGTCACTGAATTCCATTTCCTATGTGGACACAGTGAATGTTCAGTGGATCTGTATGGTTTTAGGAGCTTACTTTGCCTTATGAGCTTCCCTTGTCTGCTACATGGCACAGAGTGGACACGGCTTTACATTTGAATAGTGTCGCTCCACTTCAAAGGAAGCCATGCCATTTCTGAAGAAAATAGGTAGTGGAGACGCGTCGCTTAGCATAGAACCACTGCTGATGTTCCACCCCAAAGATGGAGTGGATTAACAAGAAAGTCTATGCATTAATATATTTTTATTGCACTCGATATGTTTTGTGGAATTGTAGATTAGAGAAATACAAATATCGTAAAAAAAAGGCATGATACACTTACGGAAATAGTAACTAATTTTGGTGTTTACAAGGAAGAAATTAATAAATAAAATGATGAATCTAGTTAGATATTTTCCATAAAGATTAAAAAAAGAGTCCACAGCTACCAAAAACTGCAGACTAAGTGCTAAACGTTCATTTAGCTGGGATAGATCTTCTAAATGAAGTGTCACTCTTACTGATTTTCAACGCTATAAAATTGAGAGGAGTCTAAAAAAACATTGATCTACATTCGAAAAAATTTCGGAGAGCACCCTCACTTCTATACTCGATACGGATCTAATCTGCATCGACCATTAATAACCCAATGATTAAGTTACAGCATTCTCTACCTCGGAGAGTTTGAAGTATCCAAAACCATCGTTTGCGTAATTTACAACGCGATTAACTTTCTACTATGATTGCTGGAGCTGCGGCAACATAAAGATCCTCGTCGGTAACGCTCTCAGTGGAGCCACATGGCTTTACCAGCTGAATTTGTCATATGACCTTGTCTGTCTTGCCGTCAGGGCTAGACCATTCGGGAGGACACAGGTTCGAATCCCATCCAGGCATCCAGATTTGTTTTTTCCATGGTTTCTCCAAATCACTCCAGGCGAATGCTTGAATACTTGGCGACATCGATCTTCCAGGATGGTAGGGCATTATAGATGCTTGTGCACCTATATCACCTGTGCGCTTTTAGTCAGAAACCAAATTCCAGATTATGGAGCAGTTTTTTTTCTCGACGTCACTAAAGCTACTCATGTACATGAACAACAGTTTACAGACAACTTGCGTAGATCAATAAATATTTTTTTTCTTTTTTGCTTAAGGTTTTAGGAGTCGTTGATATAAAGATCATTAAAGGCGAGAAAGGACTGGGAGCTAGATTTACTTGGGAAACGATGGAAAATACAAATCTTGACGGCCGGATGAGTATTAGAAGCTCAGTTCTCAATAACGCGAAGGCAAAGCTCTCTGTATCTCTCACCAATCTTGTTCGGTGCCACTATTTATACCGAATATGTGCTACAAATAAAGTACAATAAGAAACAAGCACATAAGGGAGGTATTTAAAATATTCTTAATAAATGCAGGGTGAAAAAACGGTTGGAAAGACGATCTCAGTAAAATAGAGGGAAATAAAATTATAAAAATATCATATGAATAAAAGCCTAAAAGGAAAACAGGCTTAGCAAGACCACGAAACATAGTACAGATGAAGATGGAACAAGTAAAAGTGCACAATATCCGTGAAAGAGAAGATGAATATCTATACTGAAGTGCCACCCCAACTTTCGTCTTATCTGATTTCAGGAAACCACAAACGGTCAATGCCACCGACCCTTACCCAACGGTTAAACCTGAACGGTAGACGAAAATAACAGAAATTGTTATGAAATGTTTGAGGGACGTTTCCCCCTACGGTGGAGAAGCAAGTCACCGTGGAATGCGGGTAGTGAGAAAATCAGATAGCAATTTCACACCTGCCTCCATGGTAACGGACATGTTGAAGAAACAGGTTTTCCCCAATCACTTTGGCGGATGACCCTTGAGCAATTTAGCACTGTGTTTTCCGTGTTGACGCTATCGGTATGAGCCTAAAAGGAAAACTGCGTTAGCAAGACCACGGAAACCTAGGACAGAGGAAGTGGGAACGAGTAAATGGGTACATTATCCGTGAGAGGGAGGAATAAAAGATAATTCTGCAACCGCAGATACATGTTCTACTATACGACAAAATTTTATTTTCGTAAAAGTCACTCCATTTTCGAGATAATGATTTTTTAATTTTTTTTTCAAAACATATGACTTTCTTCCGTTTATTCCATGCCATTTTTACAAATTAAGACTTTATGAACCCTGTTTTCTTTTTTTTTTTTTTTTGTTTGTTTTTTACTTTACTCAAAGATATTTGAGTCATCTAAAACAATGTTTTTTTTTTCTTGAAACGTTAAAAAAACTTATAAAAACGACTTAAATGGTGTAATTATTTTATACTTCTTTTAAAATGATTGTTTAATGGTAGTTCAATCAGCTAAAGATACCATTGTGCGTTTTAAACATGTAGGCCCTAGTAAAAAATGATGATAATGATTTTTAAAAAAATATTTTTAAAGGTTTTTTTTTAATGTTTGAAGAAAAAGAAAATTGCTTCAGATGACTCAACAATCCTTAACTAATTTTTTTTTTTTTAAAAAAAAGGGTTAAGTAAGTCTTAATTTGTCGAAATGGCATGGAATAAACTAAAAAAATGTCAGGTGTTTGAAAAAAAAAATCAGTATCTCGAAAATGGCGAGACTTTTACTAAATAAAATTTTGTCATGTAGTAGGACATGATGTGACCTATCTGCGTTTTCAGGATTATCCTTACATTCCTGTTACTGAAGTGCCGCCACAACTTTCGGCATGTTCGATGGATGTTTTTCCCCTTGCGGTGGAGAAGGAAGACACCGTAGAATTCAGGTCGTGACAAAATCAGATACCAATTTCACGCCAACTGAGATGAAGAAATAGGTTTTCCCCAATCACTTTGGCGGGTGACCCTCGTACCTCTTCGCACAGTAGTTTCCTTGTTGACGCTACCGGATCCAGTGACAGGCACGTCCGCCGTTCTACCACACTGTCCCCACGTCCTTGCATACCGATACGTTGTCAACGCCAATTAAAAGCTACGGGTGCTCGTTTAACATATACAGCTGGACCATAAACCGAGCCTGCCGTTATTACCCGCTATAAGCCGCGCAGTTAACGTTAACGACATTCTGCCGTCCGTACGTTTTGTGTGCGAGTGGGATCGAGTCCAGTAACTCACGCCAATGTCTTCATATCGGGCCGGCAGACACGCCCGGTCCGCTTTCTCCAGCACGATAACATCAAAAGCTCTTGGGCAATGATCGCGTCTTGCTTCCCTACTACATGTTGCGAAAGGGCGGTCACTGTCCTGTCTGTTTCATGTTGACAATACTGTCAATCACATAAATGTTTATCATTACCAGTGGCCTCACACAGCATCTACCATATAATTTCCTGAGCTCACTCATTCACTCACCTCGATAGCTATTGGCTGGAGAACGGTGTCACGTGTCAGCCTTCGCTCGCAAAACAGCGACCAGAGATACCATTTGAAGATATTCGTGGTTATATCCACAGTTTAATACCTATGCAACTGCTACCAATTTAATTGCCATGATATATTCATTAACTTCGTTTTTCGTAGAGTTCCATAGTTAAAAAAATTGATTAATTTTTCGGTTGGAAAAACGTGGATCTGCTTTTCAGCAACATGTTGCTAATGAAAGCAACTTTTAAAAAAATTAAATTATTCACACTGTTGTAACCACGAATGCCTATTGTCATTCCGGCTTAAGATAAATTTCAATTTAATTAAAACTTTCACTATGTTGTTGCTTTACCTGTTTATGCATTACGGTTTATTTGCATTTTTAGTATTTTACTGACCACTTTCGTTAATAGTCAGTGTTCATGTTCGCTTTACGAGAGATATTAAGTTATTTTAAGTGGACATCAGACAAAATATGTTACCAAATCAACTATACTGGCAACTCATTTCATCGGAGTTGTTCAACTGTTTAATATTATGGAATGTGTATTAAATTCTCTGGCCGTCAATGATAGTATGACCAATAATTATTACATTATGAGTGTTTGCCCAGTGTCAATAAAAAAACAACGCGATGCTTTCGAAGCAAACAGAAATTTTTAAAATTAAGTCAAGTTTGTATTTAAGCAATTATACGATTGCGCTAGCGTCCCAGTTCGTATTTAATACCTACATCTATTAATGCTTCTGAGTTCTTCAAGCTCAAGAGATTTTATTCCCCCTGTATCACATGTCATGTTTATCTTTGGTCAGATCAGGTAAACCTGTCATAATCTTTCATCCTAAAAACTGGAACTATTCTAGACCCGTGACGATACGCAAAAACGGTCACGGGCTTACATTAGTTTAAAAAAAATTATATCTAATTTCAAGTTTCTACATCGCCAGCAGAAGCTTTATGACAACTACTGTGGCATGATGCTGGGACGTCTCCGACTAGCTCAATATTTTTGAAGGAAATAATAATACCATGCCTTGGGAATAAGAGAGGTTATATCCGGGCCCAGAACTCGGAAGGTCATGATTTCGAATCTCGGTCCGGTGGTACAGATTTCTGATTTATAGTGTTTTCCCGAAATCACGCAAATGTTGGAATGGTTCCTTAAAAGGTCAACATCTAATTTAGCCACATTCATCGTTGCGCTAATGACCTCAATGATGACTAGTCGTAAATCGCTAAAAAATAAAAAAGTGTCATTCTAATAGAGTCAAAATTTTTTTAAATACTTATATTCAAATATCTTGAAAGGAATGTTACCAGTCACAGCTGAAGTTCCTTCAACTACAATCGCAAACTGAATCTACCCTGCAGTACGTAATTTATTGTTGACTTGTATCGGTAAAATACACGTTTAATTAATCTCAAATAATATTTCGCTCATATAAACACCAGCAGAAGAAACTTCTTGATTTAGACTCCATTTAACGAATGCAGTGGCTAATTCATGAAATGAATAATCGTAGCTACATCATCAACTCCAGAAATTTCGTTACCACACGTGTTTTCAAGTAATTATATGCATGTAATATAATTTTTTCGTAAAATTCCATGTACCAGGCGTCCAACTCGAAGAATAAAACAATTACATGCATAATAGGCCAAAATTATTAATAATTTATTTTATTGTTAACAATTTTCTCTCTTCTAATATATCTAATAACGTGTTTGCAAGAACAAAAGTAAAAATAGTGTTATCAATATATTAAGATTTAGACCAAACGCTTCAAGCGTTCAGGTTAGCAGATGTAAAAATCTACAAACTCTCAGAACAGTGTAATCTTGTAGAGAAGATTTCCTCTAATCTGCTGTTGAGATTAGTACCGGAAAAGTTTAACACGATTTCTCTGTGAATTTATAAAATAATTTAGTAGTTGTAGTTAATCTGATTTAGATTTCACATAGTTTCAAGAATCCACTCCAGCAAAATTTGCATGATTCGTTAAAATTAACCAATTGACGAATCATCCGAATATTTAAGTCTTACAGAGCTTCCGACAGTATTTTATACCCATTGTAATGTATCTTCTATCTCGCAATAAGTGTGAACCATTGGGATATATTGATACCAGTAATTACTGATTAAGGTGCATTGTCGTTTATGTATTATCGAAACAGACATAGCATTATTTAACGTCATAACAACATATACTTTGACCGTACTATCTCACACAATTGTCATCAAACGAAGCAGAATCAAAACAGTTTTTTTTTTAACTGCATTACGTCTCTCAACAGCGAGGTCTTTAGAGACGGGAAAGGATGGGGTACAAGGAATGGGAAGGAATACGGCCATGGCCTTTTGAAGGAAGCATCCCGGCATTTGCCTGGAGTGATTTGGGAAACCATGGAAAACCCAAATCTGGATGCCCGGATAGGGATTCGAACCGCCGTCCTCCCGAATGCGAGGCGAGAACGCTAACCGTTACACCGCCACGCTCGGTAATCAAAAGACAATTACAGAAATAGACTGGGAGCACTGAATGTGAAGTAATTCGACCATTACCTTTTCAAGGAACCATCCCAGAATTTTTCTGGAGTGATTTATGGAAATCATGAAAAATCTAAATCTAGATGTACAGATGGGCGATTCGAACCACCATCCTCTCGAATGCGAGTCCAGAACATTACCGCTCACACTCCGCGCCGAGTAGTCCGCAATAACTAGGAAAGAGTTAAATGGTTCAACCACAATATTTTTTTTTCTCTCTGGAGAAAACTTTACAAGTTACGCTAATCTCAACAGCTATTTAGACCATACAATTTTTTCATTTTTTTGTGCCTATAAATTAACAGAACTGCTTACATTGACTTTACAAGACAATAATGCATAATCATTAATCCTCATGTTCAGTTGGTCTGCCTTTCTATTCACTTTTGGGAATGGTAAATTTTCGGTTATGCGCTCGCTTTATGTGCAGTGTTAAAGATGAAATCAAATGAGATATATTTTTACATCGAAAATTGAGAATTTTATGAACGTGAAGTTCAAAGACTGAATAACTATTTTTTAAATATTTTTATACTAAAACCCTAAGTCACTCGCTGTTTGAAAAACCGATTATAGATGAAGAATTACCTCATTCACGATGATAAAGAAGGCACGGGCATTAATTATTTGAATAGGTAGTCTTAAGATTCGGTACTTTGTGAATGAAAAGCAGAACATTCAAAGATTCTCTCGTATGTCCGTTTATCAGTATGTATATTTGTATGCTACACCATCACAACTTCTAAACACTTTAACATTGTAAATACAACTTGTCTTCTTCTTAACTTTAGTGCAGTTACAACAAGAAATTTGGAAAAATAATGGGGATGTGAAAATAGTATTATAAGGGGCTTAGTGGGCAGCTGAAGACAAAATTCTTGAGATAATCTATACAATTATCACATCAAAGTTGCCGTCCCGTCGACACTCAAAATGTTAGGATTTCTTTTTACTCCACGATGTATTTATACTTTGGACAGACATATTAGCTTCATTAGTTCTGAAACTACTGGTCCAAAAATTCTTTCCAAATTTGAGGTAAAGTATGCAAAAAAACTACAGCGATCTCTCTGGAGAGCTTCCTTTTAATAAACCAATTGAATTAGTAATTTTAAAAAATCTGATACTTCAGGAGACAATTTGTAAACAACAGTCATAGATATCATGCGACAGAGAATTTCACGAATCTGTTAGTAAATATTCTATGAAATATATTTTTAAAAAATTCTCAAGCATGGTTGAGATATATTTAAATAAAACGGCCAATTTGAAAATGACTTTTAACACTCTCTTACAAAGACAGGACAAAATCGTTTTCAAGTGTTAAATTTTAAAGATAAAGAAAAAATCAATACTTTGCTTGAAATGTCTCTTCTAAATAATGCGCTGAGTGTGGTAGGTAAGCCGTAATGCTGTTGACACGCATTCAGAAACACGCGGGCTCAAATCACGTGCTGCTATCCCGATCTAGGTTTTCGATGGTCTCCTTTCTCACAACGAAAAAAAGGAAAGATAAATCTACATAGATTTTGTGTCTCTTTTTTGCGGCATTGCTCGCTTTGTAATTAATTTGTTTCTATTTATGCCTGAAACATGTATTTCTTTCGTGTTGTTGAAACACTTGTGTGTATCTTAATTATTATAGTAAGATGGAGTGTCAAAAATTAAAAAAAAACTTGGCGAAAAATGAAATAGAGACCCAATCAGACTTTTTCTTATGCTTTTGAAATTTTTTCTTGTATTGTTGATGACAAAAACAACGCATCATTAGTGGAATGAATTGAGGCATGTATCCTGTATCTCTGAGCATAATTGGAGGAGCAAATTCTAAAGTTACATCAAAGCAGTATATGGGAAGCAGAGTCCAGTTTCATTAAACTCACCACCTTAGGTGACACCGAAGTTATAAAGTAAATTCCAGACTGAATGTTAGGGAGCTAGTGACATTGTTGTCGATGCACCATAAAGCCACAATAACAACAACCAAACTGGAAGCTTAAGAATTTCTTATGCTTCCAAAGAAAAAAGACGTTCTTTTATAATCGATTTGACTGTGACGGAGAGAATATGAAAGTTTATACTGTAAGACAAGGAGAGAGAGGGGGGAAAAAAAAACCACACTCACACACTGAAGGTCGTAATCGTTTTTCAAATAATGCAAATATTTGTTTCTGGGGCGGTACCTGAGTTATCTGCAAAGGAGTTATATTGGAGAAGTAGCAGCTACCGATTCAAAACGTTACTGGCCTGTATTACTAGCGTGTATTGCTGTCTTTAATAAATGATAAATTGGAGGTTAAACAGCTAGAAGTGCTCATGAATAAAGTGATGCAGCTGACAGAGAACATATCAATCTCTTCGGCCAGAGCTTGTATGTTGAAAGCAGTTTATCCGGTATTCCATATCTTTACTCACCCTACATGTTCCTCACTTCTTTATTTTCTCATATATTAAGCATCCTTTCAGAGAAAGCCACTTGGTCACTATTGTAACTTACCGTTGGTTATATCCATGCGAACAAAGGGGTTATTATGGCCGCGCAGTCCACTTGTGAGCGTCTAGATTGATTTGGGGGTTGTTCTTAGAAGCATCTTAGGATTTTAGGCTAACTTCCAGATTATAACAGATTAACTACTTGTGGGCACCAAGATGTTATTTGTCAGGATAAGGATATTGACACCAGGGCGATCTTTGATATAGCAGGGATCCCGAACTGCTCTAACAGTGATATACTTATAATAGATCTTACCTTGCCGATATATCACAAACTCTTCCACATAATTATCTGAAATAACATGGGTTCTAACCTAACGACTGTAAATGACTGAGGCGACACAACTGATAATTTAAACACATTTTACTTATAAAAGCCGAACAATACATTTATCCGCAAAACTGCCTAACGTTATGCTGGAAGGGAAATGACACGCAAGCACTGATACAATTATTAACAACTTACTAAATGAATTAATAGCTTCTTCATACGAGTATAATGGAAAGATGTCTTTCACTGATTAAATGCAACTAACTGAATAATTAACGATCCTGATTATAACCCGACATTACCAAATAAGATTATAACGAGGCTACAACATTACGACAACAACGGCAAACGACTCGTTTAGGTTACACTGACTGAATAATTTATCAAACTACTTTAACTAACCAAATACTAATTTACATGAGACTATGGGCAAGCATAGCTTGCCCAGTGCCGAAAGGCACACAGACAAGACACAAGTCTTACCTCTTACATGCTGGAGGAATCGTTCGAACTGAATAGAATAGAACGAGATCACACCACGATCGCGTATTTATGCGTGAGCTATCACGTGCACTGTACATGCATACGCGCTACGCTGTGCTGTGCTGCAGACCTTGGACTGCCAACTTGCAAGTCTGCACTTTTACGCACGTATGCTCGAAGCAGCTTACAATATTCACAGATTAAAACATCAAAACTATCAATTTAAACCCTAATTCACAGACTGCCCGTCACATATCCCCGCCTTTTCGAAAACGCGCTACTCCCGGAGCGCGGAAATAAAACCAAACCTTACCGCCAAATGATTTTGCACTCCAGTGTATAGATGCAACAAAATTTAAGTAAAATGGAAAATATGGTATAGAACAAATTATCTGAAAGTTTATCGTGTGAAGAAGCATTAGAAATCAAAAACTCAAAGAATCGTTGAAAAAATAAAACTGAAAAATTATGCTTGCTATGCATGTCACTTCCTTCAAATCAAATCTAACTAGCGGATATCGTTGATCATATAAACTTCAAGTGTCAAATTCAGACAGTAAATCACATTGAAAAATAAAATCAGATTTCAACTCAAATGAAAAGTAAAAATAGTTAAAAATGTGTATAAATGCATAAATATGAAAATAATATAATCAGTTATCATGAATAAGTCAAAACGTAAATCAAAATGAAAACATTATTTTGATCCAAGTTATCAGAAAAAAAAGTTAAAATCAATGTGTACAAACTCGATAAATTGCTGAATATACTAGTTACTTTCTGTCCTCCAAAATTCATCAATATATACTCTGTCACTGATTACATGAACATTACATAAAGAAAAGGAATTAAAACAAAACAAAAAAATCATTCTTGTTCTATCAAAAAAAGTTACATAAAATCCCATTAATAAATCTACTGTAATCCCAAAATTAAAAAATTAATCATCATGGAAAGAAAAATTACACTTGAATCACTATCAACAATCGTTCAAAGACTCAAAACTCACAGAAAAAAAACTCTTCAAAATCATAAATATTCCCAAAAAAATCAATATGCTTTCTTCAATAAATCATCAGCATAGTTATACTCATTAATCACATCAAAATGCATCATAAATCCTCTTTAATAAACCTCTGAATCAACTTCAAAATTCTTTTCAATGTTTAGAATCCACTAGTACATACTACTCGACACAAAGTCCAACCAAATTTAAAGTTTCACACTCATACATTAGAATCATTCATACATAAATTACTTATTACTTGACAAGAAGAAAGTGTTAAGACAGTATATGAATAGAACAGAAAAAGATTCTTTCCTTTTTTTCAAATTTCAAATCAAAATATTTTAAATTCATATCACAAAGCAAGATATTAATCCAAAGTTTAAGCAAATCTTTTAATGCAAGAATTTACTGATCTCAATTGCAATGCATGTCATTATGAATTTCACTCAAACAAAATTTACTCCTCAAAATTTCAAAATGCTCCTTGCTTAATTCCCCAAAATAAAAAAATTCTCTCTGCTCAAGATGTTTTTGTTTCTTTCAGAGACCTGGACAAGCAAACAGGCTTATAAACTCGTATAACAGTCAGCATCAGGTTCCGGATTCCATCCACTAGACATGAGCTTGTATTTCAGCCATATAACGACAGTAATTAGCGTACACTCTCGTGTTTCTGTACCACTGCACGTTCTGCTATATCCATTCCCCTAACATGCGCGTATGGTGGTTTACCTGGCAACCGTCTATCCAAACTCTGACTAAACAGAGAAGTTCTTGAAGCCTAAGAACCAATATCCATACCGCAATACATTCTCAAAATATTCAACAACATATTCACATATTCTCCCAATATTCAACAAAATATTCTCATTAACAACATATTGCTCTCCCTGGCAATAATCAAATCATCTCATTAAAACATTTGACTGTTCTCTGGCAATCAAAACTCATTTCATTAAATCTCATAGTCTCATTGCAACATTATAACTTCTTGAAACTGCATTGAATCATCTCATTAAATATCATCACATAAACCCACTGAAACAATATATTATTCCCATTATTGAAACTGTTGAGTTTCCATTCATACAAACTGCATTGACATATTTGAAAAGTTAACTAATGGTACTCGATAGGAAAGTTTCTATTCACAGTAAAAGATTGAAATAATGAAACACTGAAAAACAGATTGGCCTAGCCTTACAAATGAGGTGTTGAAAAAAAGATTGACCAAAGTGATCTATCTAGCAGTATAAAGCAAAAACTAGATCATAAGCCACTGGAAAAAAAAAGTAAACCATAGTAGCCTAGGGGGCTTCATAATTGCTTATGTCTTGTCGTATTAGTTATGCACACATGAAGTATAATTACAATAAAACATAAAATTCCCTACACTGAAACAAAACCATGAAATGAAACTAAACTGTCCCAAAAAGAAAAAAACCCATAGAAAATTAAAATCTAAGATCTAGTGTACTCATAGTTGCTGCCATCGATGTCTTGAAAAGATGTTCTGTCTTGATGTTTCCACTGCTTGATGTAACTGCATAAAGTCCTCGTGTCCATATCGCCTCGAAATTGCTGTAACATATAACCTGGACCAGTATTTGCTCTTCACTATTTCACATTTAATAAGTTATGCACTTTTAGTAAACACCGTGTTAAACTTTTGCTCACAGAAAATGTTTCATTGTTAAAGTTCAACTTTCAACTGTCTGCTTTGGTCAGGGATCAACTTGGAACTTTATCTCAATTTTCTATATGCAATGTTCTGTTTGTTCAAACTTTATACTTGTTTAACCTTCCACTTGTTCAAACATTCTAACTGTTCAACCTTCTAATTGTCAGCATTATGATTTTAAGAAAAATTGAATTGAAAAGGCTTTTAATGGAAAGGAAACTTGAAATTATCAACATTAGCTTAAAAATTTGAAAAATAATTGCAATTAAGTGAATACTTCACTACTTAAGAGTGTGTGTGTATGGGGGGGGGGGGGAGAGGGGGGGGAAGAGGACATCCTTTTACAAATTTCAAATACAATATATGAAACATCAAAATTCACTTGCATCAATTGGTTCAAAAATAAATAATCATCCTATTAATTGGCATTAAAATTCAAATGCTTACTTCACTTTCCTAAAATTTATCACAAACACAATTAATCAGAAACAGATTTATAAGGAAAATAATTTTTTCTAGACTTATCACATGATTATAAACAAGAATAGTTACATGTACAACTCATAAATTACAACACAGAAAAAAAGAAAAATACACATTAATGCAGAACTGAATTTAAAAATACTGCTACTTACAGCATGAGAATTTCTAAGTATCATGTCATTTCACCAACAAATTTATCATATACATGTGCATCCATTCTCAAAAACTATCATTCGAGCATTTTTATGTTCCCTAAGGTAACCTCATAAGAGGACTCGACATTCCTAGGTTCAGTTGTGAACATATGTTAACTGACCTGGTAATCCAACTTAAAAACAATCCATATTCATTCAACATGCAGTTTTAGACAAATCGTCATTATGCTTGACATTATTACCAAGAAAAATTCCAAGAAAATGAACCAGTGAACTATTTTCTCACCAAAGGAAGAAGATTTTTTTTTTATGACTTCAGATTATTTTAGTATTTCCCCATAAAAACTCAAAGAAACTTTGGATACAATATTTTTAAACCAACAAACTTTATAGATCCATTAAAACATGTACATTAAACTTTAAAATCCACTTGTGGCTTCATAACAATTTTAAACTCCTCATTATACATGTGGCTTGCCATCTGATGTAAATACTTATTTCAATAGTGATTTTGATATAATTTCACCTATTACTGCTGAAACTTTAGAACATAATAACAAACTTCTCATTAGTGGCTAAAAATTTCCCAAATACTGCATATCATCTCATATCACATCAATACTCACTTCAACATAACTTCCATAAAAAAATACTTCTGATGCATCATTATACTCCATAAAACACAATAAATCACGTATACTTCATAAATCGTCATACTTCATCTTTATAAACGTTGCAACATAACTTATTAACCATATAATATCTTCATATAACCATAAAAAAAACCTCAAAATCTCATAATTCCTCAAAATACTTCATTATCACATTTCTCATCTCAACAACACATAAATGAACTAAACAATAGACTCAAAACAACATTTCACACTCAGATCCCTAAAGATAAGGCTTCATTTGCTGCTGGACCATTGTTTTAATTCTTACCCCT
This sequence comes from Vandiemenella viatica, assembly GCA_031002005.1. Classification (NCBI taxonomy): domain Eukaryota; kingdom Metazoa; phylum Arthropoda; class Insecta; order Orthoptera; family Morabidae; genus Vandiemenella; species Vandiemenella viatica. The sequence goes on along the minus strand of JARYHS010009186.1, from coordinate 78,364,295 downwards.
TCTACTCATCTCATAAAATCAAATTTTGATATGAAAGTTTTCTGTGAAGATAGATTATCGACAACTACGACTTCTGAATCTGCATAACGAGTGAACTTTGAGTAGCTAATTCAAATTCCATTCTAGATCCGTATTTCGCCGTGTAAATTACTATAGTTGGGTCCACCTGATGGTCCTCAGAACTTAGTAATATTGCCTCAAACCCACTAACACAGTTACTGACATTAACTCCAAAACACTCAACTATAACAAAAAAAAAAAGAATACTCCCACTATGCCACTTTAAAGATGTTAATTTCACAAATAACAATAATTTTCAAATTAAGCCACTTTAAAAAGATACTGTTATCAAATGACAGAACAGGTTTTGTGCAGTGAAATGTCTTTAACCTATTTGTTAGGCTGTATTTCGACAAAAACACATGATTGAAAAACTGTCTACCCTTTAACAGATCTTTTATACTGAATGAAATCAATTGCGACAGATTTAAATACATTTGAAAACATTTTCCAGAATACCAAAACACTGCCACATTTTAACCAAAGTGCATATTTCCCTTATAATTTAATACAAATCTCTCAACAAAAAAAACATAGTTTACATAGTATAAAAAAATTTAAGGATGCCCCCATATGCTGACAAAATAGAAAAAATGAATGCTTACTTTATCTTCTGGATATCTGCCATATGGTTGATACGTTTTGTCTGCTTTTGCCGCTAAAATTGAAAGCGCCACGCTTTCCATCCCATCATGCATCACGGTTTTCTCTGATTGGCTGCTCAGCTGCTGTCTACGTGTCGTCTGCTTGCTTGCGTTGGCAAGGAAGAGCGCCACTTTGCGGCCAAACTTGGTACTTCTCTTGAAATTTACTCAAACATACGAAACGAGATTTTACATTAATAAAATATTATTTAACAATTTTCCAACTTAATAGTAAAAGATAAGAGCATGTGACATGTCTGTAAGCCTCGAATTGTCTCAGAAAAAAAGAAAAAATAAAGATCATACATACTTTCTAACAGTCGCAAAAAATTTACGGAATATTTGAACATACACGTTAGCGAAATATTACCAAAAAAAGACACTTCTAAAGAACCGTTTTCTTCTGACACCAGTTGTAACTTGAATTCTGAAATTACGAAGGGTTTAAAATGACGACTGTAAATGGTTAGGGGCGATTCATACTCATAATTTAAGACATACTTTAATTATAAAAACCTAAACATACATTTATCCGCAAAACTGCCTAACGTTATGCTGGAAGGGAAATGACACGCAAGCACTGATACAATTATTAACAACTTACTAAATGAATTAATAGCTTCTTCATACGAGTATAATGGAAAGATGTCTTTACTGATTAAATGCAACTAACTGAATAATTAACGATCCTGATTATAACCCGACATTACCAAATAAGATTATAACGAGGCTACAACATTACGACAACAACGGCAAACGACTCGTTTAGGTTACACTGACTGAATAATTTATCAAACTACTTTAACTAACCAAATACTAACATGAGACTATGGGCAAGCATAGCTTGCCCAGTGCCGAAAGGCACACAGACAAGACACAAGTCTTACCTCTTACATGCTGGAGGAATCGTTACCGAATCGAATAGAATAGAACGAGATCACACCACGATCGCTTATTTATGCGTGAGCTATCACGTGCACTGTACATGCATACGCGCTACGCTGTGCTGTGCTGCAGACCTTGGACTGCCACTTGCAAGTCTGCACTTTTACGCACGTGCGCATCTTCTCGCTCGAAGCAGCTTACAATATTCACAGATTAAAACATCGAAACTATCAATTTAAACCCTAATTCACAGACTGCCCGTCACACTATCAATGCAGTAAGATATTGTTTCAGACCCGAAGTGCAGTGTATTATAAAATCAGGGCAAGTTCTAGTCAAGCATCGTGAAATTAAATGACATTATCAAATATGCCATATGTCGCAGATCAGACTGCAGTAGATTGGCGTAAAAATCAGAAACTGGTATATTTATGGGATACGTATACAGAAACAATTCTACTACTCTCCAAAGCAACACGTTGCACACAGGGGTATTTGACACAAAAAGGCAATCAAAATTATTTCTACATAATTTGCATTTTTGTTTCGCTTCTTTTGTGTATTAGAACTTATAACTGTGAAGTAGAAGTAATAATAAAGAACACGTACTGTGTTCATACACTTTATAACATATTAAGCGAATATTTACAGAATACCTAAACAATAATCATACATGTACAGTACACTAAAATATCATTCTGACGAACCATCCCATCCTTCGTCATCGGAACCTTCACCTTATGACTCGTTCTCTTGAGTACTCGGGTCCCATTAAAGTAATATTTTAATAGTGTCTAGATTGAATGATTTAGATGTTTTGGGGGTTTTGTGCCCGATGAAGCTTAAATACGGATCCTACGTTAATGAAAGCCTATTAATGACATCTGTGTTGCACTAAACCTAACTAAGTTTTCTGGAGTGTCTCCCTAAATCGTCGAAAATGTTTGTTTCTAGCTTCTGCTGCTGCTTCTGACAGATTACCTATCGGCAAAAGTGTATACTCTATTATAAGTGGGCCCTCAATAAATACTTCTTGTATAGGGGACATTGGATGAAACGAGTACAGTTCAGTGTACAGTACACCTTAAATTTTTCGTGGCAGTGAGGAGTATTTTATATATATATATATATATATATATATCTTGTGACCACTATATATCACTCACATAACAGTATAAAACCTGTCAATCAATGTTTTGTTAATACCTATTATCTCTGCGGACATCATTTGCTAAAATCGGTCAAATCATCGAAAGATTTTCTAGGCCGACCCACAGTGGTCGGACTGGATTTTATGGGGATTTCGATACATCTTTTGAACCAATCATGGTATTTCTTTAAAAACACACTCTCAGTTCTCTTAGCAGCCTGCCATTATCTTTTAATTTCAAATTTAAGCCTTGAAAACTTTTGTTCGAACTGTTGCGTTTGTTCGACCGTGAATGTTGGTTGATTTAAAATATTTTCCTCGACTAATTACATCTTTTGAACGAAATCATTTCCTTTCTCGTATTTAATCATATCATAAATAACTTTTCGGGTCATGAGCATGATACCAGAAGAGCCCATAACAAAGAAAATCTTAGATAAATTAATGTGACGGAAGAAAAGTAGGTTTGTTTTATTGTAAATAATCTAGAATTTTTTAGAATAAAAACACGTTTGGCACTTTTTGGCACCTAATTTCCAATGAAACACCAAGATAGTACACTAAACTAATACCATACAAGAAATCAGACTCGGGAAAGGTCCGGAAATATAACAAAATCACTCTTTAATACTTTTCGTAATAAAAAAATCAGTACAAAATGAGTCAGCTTACAAAAATGTACAGAAATAAAGTTGTGTGATACTTCTGGATGTATGTTACTATTATTTCAGTTGTAGGTACCTGGCTGAACAATATCCATGATTAAAATCACCACTACACACTTAACATCACTCACAAATTAAATTGGCACAATTTATAATTTTCTTGTATTTGCTTGGTAACAGTACGTGGGTCTTGGAATGTGCTCAGAAGATGACTGTTCACAGGGTGGGGAATGAAGCTTATCTTAAAAATATAGCTGATTGTTATTCTATAGACATTTGCCTCGAGTCAGGTGTATACGGGTTCTTGGAATTAGCTAAAAAAAATTGACTTTTGATCAGCTTTTTGTATCAAATACCCTCCAACTTTTATAGTACTGCTGTTAATTTCCGTTAAAATTTTGACTCGTCCATTAAGATGAAATGCATTCAGAATTACGAATATTTTCAATAAAATAATATTAATTATTATCTTGGTTCTCCGGGTGGAGCCGCGTCGATTTGGTGAAACCTATCGTTTCGACCATCGTGCTGTAGGATTCATCAGAGGACTGGCAGAACCAAGATAATACCTATGACGATCGCGGAAGCCTGCGCAATTAACTAATTAATATTAACATATGCAAAGTATCCTGGTTAGTTGACTTAGGTGATTGCGGAACGGTGGTTGTGTTCGGCGCCTGACACGAGGTTAGCTGTTTTGAGTTCTGTTAACCGAAAAAAATTTAGCTGGCGTTGTAGGTGAAGTGCGTGCACAATACCTAATCACCAGATTGCGCACAAAAGTCCTGGGCGTAGTGCGTACGGAATTAAAGCATGCGGTGCCCTAGATGGGGACGTTAAGCTTGTCGGCCCCGATGATGTCACTGGACGATGTAGATCTGAATGGGCTGGCACCGGGTTTCACCCTCTTCATTCCTTCAGATTTCCATCATTCACAACACAATCAACACTATTCACAGAACACAAACACTTTACTGTCACCCCCACAACAATAACACATATACGAGTACTTTTATCGCTGAGAGAGGAAAGAGGAATTCACCCTACTATTATGTCCTAAGACACTTCATTGGATCAATGGCTATGGCGATGATCATCAAATGACTAAATAACCACAAAATTACTAGCTACTTAAAATCCGACAGGAGTAGTTCTAGAGAAACCGTTTTCCATCGTTTTTACTCAGATCGCTCCAGGCGAATGCCGGGATGTTTCTTCAAAATAGCCCATGGGCGCCTCCTGCCATATCCCTTCCAAACTATTACACTTTCGGATAGGTACAATACACCCTCCACCACACACTCTTAGTGAATCGCGGAGTAATAATAATAATAATAATAATCTGTTTTGAGCAACATCGATTGCACTTAAGGTTGCGAAGTACTGGGCCAAATTTGTTTAAAGTTGTTAATTTTCACAATGTTTTAACTGCGTTTTTGATGTTTATGGTTCAAGAATAATAATAAGCTGATAACTCTCCCTCTTTTGTTGACTGTGTTTTGTGAGGACGGAAGGGACAGGACAGCTTTCTAGCGGGGAGGTGCAAGTGTCACTCCGGAGTAGTCCAGGTTCATTAGCGGGGAAGCTGCCGAGTTGCGCCCGAGGAGACAGTCACCGGCTCCCGGCTCGGTGAGATTTCAGATAGCGGGCTGCCGTTATTGATGGCCAGATCCTATCTCCCGCCTCACTTGTCAAACACGAGCGTGCCCTACTGATCACCCGCGTCACAAATCTCGCCTACGACAGACAACATTCCGACAGCACCAGACCCACCGAAATCAGATAGTAGCAGGACGCGTCAACCAAACCGAGTCCTTCCGTACTGGCAACATTCAACAGACTATGCACTTACGGTAGTGAATATGCAAAAATCCTTTAACTGCCGATTAAAGTCGATACATTTGAAACAATTCCATATTCAACAAGTGAGGCACACAACGTCACGAACTGTGAAATTATTATTATAAGAATATTTTTGTTAATATTTAACTATGATTGTATATAGAAACATTGCAAATTTAAGTTTCAAGGTCAGAGATCGTCGAACTTGAGAGAGAGGATCATTTGTTTCAAGTAGATGTTAAAAAAGGTGAATTGAGAAACACGAATAATAAAGTCGCTCCTTAAACCTGGCATGAGGAACGCAAAATTGTAATTTAGTAATAAAAAGGATTAGCCCGAGGACAAAGGAGAAGTGTAATTATATAAATGTACTGTAAATATTGTGTTCACATAGAAAAATGTTTGACCGAGCATGGCGGTGTAACGGTTAGCGTTCTCGCCTCGTATTTGGGAGGACGGCGGTTCGAATCCCCGTCCGGGCATCCAGATTTGGGTTTTCCATGGTTTACCAAATCAATCCAGGCCAATTTCGGGATGCTTCCTTCAAAAGGCCATGGCCGAATTCCTTCCCATTCCTTGCCCCCATCCTTTCCCGTCTCTAAAGACCTCGCTGTTGAGAGACGTAAAGCAGTTAAAAAAATGCTTGTAAATAGGATGCCAAGAAATAAATGCATATTAATTGTTATCGTGAAAAGTTTAATATACTATTTGAGTTGATTTAGAAAAATATTTGATTTTATTCAAAAGATAATTTACTTTCAGCCATGTTATTAAACTCAGTAATGAATTTAGAGGATAAATGAATATCCTGTAATACTGATCCGATACTGGAAATTGTAAAATCCAATAGTGTTTATTTATAAATAAGGAAGAACCCTTACAAACAGCTCAAATTTGTATTACACACTATGGAGCGCTAATAATTACTTCTTTCTTGATGCTCACCTTTGTTCCCAATACCGTTTAAGTCCAGCTAATAATTTTTCTTTTCTCTCATGTGAGATGGCTTTCCGAGGTTTAGTAATTTTTGGTGGAGGGGACCAGGAGTTAATCATGTAACAAAATTTGGAGCGATCTGCAACTTTAGTGTCGAAATTCCTAGCGGAGATCAAATCTTTTTGTACCTCATTGAGCCACATACTTCCTGTCCTATAGCTTTTGGGTTAGTGAGAAGACCTTCTTTGTAAACCTGTTGCTGTCCATTCTCAGAAGGTACCGCTAAAACGTCAGCCGCCTACGTCGCATGCTGGTGTTAGCCGTTTCCAACTGTTAGTACATTTGTCAGTTCGCTTTCAGTCGGTAGGTTCCATCCGGGAGTACTCTTGGTCCATGAATTTTCATCAGGATACGTCTTTCAGCTTTTTCCAGATTATGCATGGTACCTTTCCTGTTCACCAGCAAGGACTCCGCAGCAAATAAGAACTGAACTCTGACAACAGTTTTGTAATGACAGATTCGAAATACACTTCTTATTGTAACGATTTCGCGACAGCTGATATGTTGCGTTGAGTTTAGCACATCTATCTAAGATGGAGGTTCCATTTCTACCATTGGGATGGACCATTCACCAACGTACCGGAATCGATCAACTTTTCCAATCTTTCCATGGATGGTCATCAACGGGGCTTTCCCGGGGTGCCGAGTCTCGAAGTACTTGGTCTTTTTGTACGATATCTGTAGTCCTGTCTTCTCCGCTAACTTGTGTAGTGTTCGAACAGTAATGGCAGCCTCATTTGAGTCATTGGTTAGGAGTGCGATGTCATCTGCGAAATCACAAACAAATTATGATAACCATTAAAACAAAAATTTGCCATACGTTTAGTTATTTATGGAACACCTGAAGCCGTTTCATTATTTCAAACTGCTTGTTTCCCATTGCTAGCGGTCTGGTATCTCAGTAATAAGGTGAAATTATGCTTATATGGATGTACAGGGTGATTCAGAAGGAATGGAAAATATTGAAGGAGTTGGTAATATGAAAAATATTGAGTAAAAATGTTCATATAAACATGGGTACAATTTCCATTCGTTTTAAAGGTACAGGTGCTGGAATGTTATGTATAAAATAAACCTCAGAAAATTATAAATAGCACATAAATAATTTATTAGAGTACTTTAGTCATGCAAAACACACACAAATTTATCAAAATTAACTGCTCTAAAATACCACCATCGACTTCAATACACTTTGCAGGTCTCTTCGCAACAGACCATGTAGCTCTTCTGAGTATGTGCTTCAGTTTGTGTTTTCAAATCTACAGTGGGATTTTCGAACATTTAAATTGAACTGTTGTTAAATATGCGTCTGTTTTGTACTTCAATATGTTATTTCTGTGCTCTTGATCATTTTCTGAGGTTTATTTCATGCATAAAATTTCAGCGCTTTATCTAAAAAAACGAATAGAAATCAGAAACAAGTTTATATGATATTTTTTAGTCAATATTATTCATACTACCACCTCCTTCGATACTTAACATTCCTCCTGAATCATCTTGTATATTGTTACAATACTGCTCATTGGCGGAATTCTTACCCCACCCTCTGATTCAAACAACTTTTTCTTTCTCTCTTTTACGTAGAAATCAGCTACTGGGAATCAAGAAAAAGACGAGTGGTTGCAGGCCCCACCATAGCTAGAAACAATTTGGGAAGATCTGGAGCATTTATGCTATGAGTGGAATGCTTTGTTGCCTTCTGTATGCGAATCTTGTAACTTCTGTTCTATATGATAAGTATATTTTCATTGCGAAATATGTAGTTTTTGAGGCGGCTGTTGGTGTCGGTTCCGGGATTCAGTTAGGCGATTACGGAAAACTGCCTAAAATTCGAGATGCTACAGAGCTAGCCATATAACGTACGTCATTGGCTCAGTACGCTCTCTGTGGAAGGGAAAATCAACCTCTGTCCTGATATATGATACACCATTCCTAACTTAGTTCGAACAGTGACTGATTGCAATCTGTTCGATTGGCGTTAGAATCCCGGTAACACCTGAATATTTTTTAGAGCTCAAAGTCCGGTTAGAGGCTCCAGGAGTTCTCAGTCCTCTATTAAATACATATTGCGGTATTGTCGGCAGCGTAAAACGGCATCTACGTCTATCTCATCACCTACCACAATTTTCGTGCCGAAGAAACAGAAGAACTTATCTCCCTATAAGCCATCCTACATGAGGAATGTTAGACTTTCCTTTCCTACATAAAATAAGTAACTAGCGGATCTTTGTTGCAGCAAACATATTTTTTTTTGGTTATATAATCTGTACACGTTAAGAAAAAGATTTGCAGCATAAAAAATAAAATATTAAAGATTTAACTAAGAACTATAGGATTACAGGGAAGGGAAGAGAAATGTTGCACCAGCATGCTAGACAATACTCTTGCTTTTTCTCTGTTTATAATTGCAGTCGCTTTTATTTATCAGTGTACCTAATTAAAAAGTGAAGGACTTCTTCAAGTATTAATCATTACCTGTGGAATACTTTCTTAGAAATGTATCAAGTAGAGTCAAATTACTTATTCTTGAAACAGAATCTGAAGTAATTAACTTTTTAACACAGACACCTATCACTCCAGACAACCGCCGGGATGCTTCATTCAAAAGGACGTTGCCGAATTCCTCCCCGTTCCTTGTCCTCAGACCTTTCCCGCCTCTAATGACCTCGACGTTAACGAAGTTTAAAGCCATAGGCAAAAAAAAAAGGAGTGGCAAATACGCAAAGAAGATATAATTTACGGTATAGCACTGTCAGAAAATTACATTAGCAGCTGAAGTTTAGTTTTTAGAATTGCACAAAATTCATATAAGAGACCACTGTTACTTCTTGACCCAAATACGTGCTACAACAGAGCTAGATCGTTCAGTAAAAGAATGTTAAAAACTGTATTTTGCAGGGTTATTATAAATGAATGAAGCACCGTTACAAATCTTTTTAAAATTTTTTTTTAACTTATGGCTTCATGCCTCGTCGACGTTGAGGTCATTAGAGGCGGGGTGGGACTGGGGACAAGGAACGGGAAGGAATTATGCCATGGCCTTTGAATGAAGCATTCTGACATTCGCCTGGAGTTATTTGGGGAAACCATGGAAAACCCATAATCTGGATGCCCGGACGGGGATTCAAACCGGTGTACTCCGGAATCCGAGGCCAGAGCATTATCCGCTCACCCACCACACTCGGTGTCACAAATCTACTGTACCTACATTATTTGACATATTGTTACAAAACTTGCAGACATATAAAAAAATTAAGAAAGCTTTTGGCATATTACACGTGCCCTACACGTGTCCTCTTACAAATTCTGCATATATTAAGTCAAGTTCTTGTCACACTCAGTGTGAATATTTCACATAGCCCCACACAAAAAAATCTCTTTGGGTTAGGTCAAGAAGGTTGGAGACCGTTGTAGGAATTCCTAATAATCATCTAATCACTACCAATCCATTGCTCTGTCATTTCCAGCGCTCTCGTGCAGAAGTGTGAAACGCGGATTCAAAACTTTTTGAGTTTTTCTATACCACTAAAATGTTTTGTGACACTATGTCAAATAATACAGCTACATTATATTTGTGAAATCACATCAGTCATTTTTAATAACCCTGTAGTAAAAATTATCTTGGAAGCACATTCATTGAAGACTTGAGAAGCCACCAAGAGGTATAAACTCGCATTGCCTTAGCGAAGGAAGCGTTTAATAGGAAGAGGTGACCATTAGCTGGAAAAGTAGGCAAAGCGCACAGGAAAAGACTCGGCAAATGTTTTGTTTGGAGCCGTAAGGTAACAGGGTCCCTTACATTTTTTGATGAATATGTTTGTTAAAATTAATTATTTTTCTTGCTTTGTTGATTCAAATGTGTTAACGTTGTGTGTAAAATAAAAGTTACGTGAATATTTGAGTGCCGGAATATCTATGAACAGTGGCCGTCTAACACAATCAATATCTTTGGACAAGAATTATTTATGGCGAGAGGTTCTGCGAGAACGTAAGCTACAGAGAGCATGTGGTGGTGTAAAACGGAACGTAGAAGTCTGTTATTCTGTAAAGTAAAGAAGTATATTCTATCCCAAGTGTTTAATAATAAAATTGCTTTCGAGTGTTCTTAGATGATCCTGTTGTAATAGATATATTATTCTGTTCCGAGATGTAACAATATAATGTGCTAACTTCTATAGATAGTATTTCTGCTTGACAACGGGCAAATTATAGCTCTTCTTCTTTCTCATTTTCTTCTAGTAAAGTGCATCAAGAAGAGCTATAGTAAAGTGCTCGTAACAGCAAAATAAAGCAAGTCGCCACTTGTAAGTTTACCTGCTTTATCTTGAGAAAGAAGAAGAGCTCTTCTTGATGTATAGTATGCCCGTCATCTAGCAGCAATACCAGCTATAGAAGTTGTCACATTATATTGTTTCACAGCTCGGAACAGAATAATATATCTATTACAACAGGATCACCTAAGAACACTCGAAAACAATTTTATTATTAAACCCTTGGAATAGAATACACTTCTTTACATTAAAGAATAACAGACTTCTACGTTCCGTTTTACACCACCACAAGCTCTCTGTAGCTTACATTCTCGAACAACCTTTCGCCATAAATAATTTTTGTCCAAAGATATTGATTGTCTTAGACGGCCACTGTTCGTAGATATTCCAGCACTCAAATATTAACGTAACTTTTATTTTACACACAACGTTAACACATTTGTATCAACAAAGCAAGAACAATATTTAATTTTAACAAACATATTCATCAAAAAATGTATGGGACCTTATCACCTTACAAGCCGTGGATGCCGAGGCGAGAAGAAGAAAAACGGTTAGTAGCGTTTGAGATGTGGATGTGGAGGAGAATGAAGTGGATAAGCTGGATGTACAAAGTAAGCAATGTTGAAGTGCTGTAAAGGGTTGCTGAAAGGAGAAAACTACTCCAAGTCATCGAAGAAAGAAGAACTGTGAGAAGGGAGTGCTTTGCTAAAAGACGCCTTGGAAGGATTAGTTTGTGGGAGGCGGGTGAGAGGAAGACGGAGGTGCAAGATCACAGACCAGAGAAACTGGCAACTATATAGACAGAAGAGCATGGATAGCAGACATGTGAAAACCTGCCTTCGAGCAGAGCACTGATGATGAAGTAGTAAAAATAATATATTAATTGAAGTCAATAGACATTTGAAGAGTTACGAGATAAATTTTACGATTATTGGTACGATATTTATTAGAATAACATAATAATTTCAGGTATCATTATTTAGTCCATGAGTGCTTTAAAACATTGTCTTGAATTCCATTGCTGCGGGAACTGGCGTACTAATGGAAATACTCCGAGAGCACTTTGCAGACGGCCGACTGTGCGGACAGGTAGACAGCCCCGTCGAGCCGGTGCACGGCGCTCATTTCGGGCACATATCAGACTCACGACTTAATTCACTTGTCCTTGCCGTCAGTAAACGAGCCGTCGGTGTTAATTGGAAGCACGAGCGGTCCGACTAACAGCGGAGGCGTGACCACCAAACGACGTGCAAACTACTGTGGCCACAACTCGACCTGGTCCATGCTCCATCCGCGTATCCGGGAGCTCAGACAAACAGTTAACCGATGTGGAGATCTCAGTGCTAAGATACCGTGTGCGTATTTATTTTGTAACTAACTTATCGACCGTACCCATACTTTCACGTCTGTTGACACGTTATTATTTTTGTCACCATGAGAGTTAATAGCTGTGTTCATGGCTCTTGGCCGTATTCCGAGATGAAATCTGGTCTTACGTTATATAAATTTCGAAAAATCCTGATATATAAATTTTTTTTAGATACCTTGAGCGATAACTCTCCGGCCTCGCATTCGGGAGAACGCAGGTTCGAATCGTCGCCCGGTTATCTAGATTTTAGTATTCCATACTTTTATCGAAATCACTCCAGACGAATATCTTGATGGTGCCTCCAAAAAACTATGGTCGAATTCCTCCATGTTCGCTGCCCTACTTCTTAGGGGTCTCTGTCTAGAAAAAAAAGGGGGGGGAGTAGAAAGTTACACTGGGCTACGTGGAGGGAGGGTATTTCCGAGCCAAGTCACGTAGCTTTACATTCATATTATTGGTAAAAGTTAAAATAAGGTGCAAAACACACACATTTTAATATTTATTTCCATCATTTAATTATCTCCGTATGTAATATGCGATAGATTGACGAGAAACAATAGGGGAAAAAGCTACGTTCCACCCGGGGGCGGAGAGATTGGGGGGGGGGGGTTGTAGAGGCAGGTTAGGCTACGTGGGGAGAGGGAGATGGGGATTTATAGGAGGCCATAATGGAGCTACGTAATTTATGGATGCTCCCTTTCCTGCTTCTAATGAAATTTACGAGACTCAATACCATTAGATAAAATTAAAAAAATATATAGCTTGAGTACAGCAATGTAGCTGATGCTGTACAGTGGCGAACAGAATTGTAGGATTTTGTAAGGTAATTTACTACTTACCATTGTTTGAGCAGCACATTAGAAATTCTTAAGGCTACATACATTTCATGTTTCGAATTTCAGCTAACCGATAATCATTTTTAAGCCCAATGAGATTCCATCATTCAAGCTTAACTTTTAGTTCTTTTCGTAAAACCATCTCATGAGTACCACTCATCCAGGGTAAAGCAACGTAATACCCAGTAACAAACTTGTTTAACTAATGCCACGATATTTTGTCCCATTCTAATCGAGAAGTAGGTTTACTGTTGTCTGCTAACAGCTTGTTTGTTTCTTTTGTAAATCATTATTCTATTTTCAATAAACTTATTTTGCACAAATTTTGAAAAATTTATTAATAAACAGTGAAACATAATTTTAAAAAATTAAAAGCCACGGGGTATGATTCATTGTTTTAATGATATTATTCAGGTTTAATGTAATATATTTAAGATTCAGTACCCATAAAACCAAAAAATCACACTAAATTTTCCTCGGACTCTCTTCCTCTGATCAATTTAACACGTTTGTTGGCTGGCAGCTGGAAGTAGGCCTATTATCTTTCCAGCTTCCCTTCACAAGCGATATATTGCATAAATTAACTGTATGTACAGTACCACTTCTTACATTTCCGGAATGAAGTTGGTTCTGCTTACCCATGGGCTGAGCCTGCCCAGAGATCCGTTTCTTGATGAGAAGTCTTGTAATCCTTCCGCATTTTTCTCTAAAACCATACCAAAAATATGCAGAATCTTCTCGCAACTCTATAGCATTATGTGTATCAGTATTTCACAGCGGTCGATCTTCAGTTAAAACATTTCTTATACACATGGTTGACCTTCATATTATTTGTTAGGATTTCGTGGCGGTATTTGTTAAGGCTAATTAGATTTTTTGGGGAATGCATGTTTTTCATTTTCTTTTTTAGGCTACCGGCTGACGTGCTGAAGTATAATCAGAGATATTACTGTTGTTTGCTTATCGACGAGTGCCAAGCGTCATAGGGTACTAGGTTGGTGTCTTCGCTGAGGTTTTTGCTTTTCTCCAAAATTTCTTCTGCTTCCTTCACTCTTCAAGGCCACCAAGTGTTTTCTTCCCACAGCAGTTTCATGTTCTCAAATTTTACCAAAATATCTAGAATAACATATGAAAATGAGCTCACCCGGTAAGGAAAGGTTACAAAGTTCTTCATTTACTGCAGAGAATAATGAGAGGAAGTATCAGAGAAATTAAGGAATTTTGTAACAACTCTATGGTCAACCATTGATGGTGTAGTTTGGGACACGTATTTTGTGTATCAATTACAGGATTTGGCACATAGGCGAGCAGCTAGTATTACTTGTGGAAATTACCGCAGGATCCAATCAGTAATTGATGTGATAAAGGAGCTGGATTTGGAGTGTATGACGGGAGGATGGTGAAGAGAGTACTAGGTGCGTGCAAGACGTACCTGTATGTAGGTGACGGAACTTGGAAGAATATTGGTCGAAGAATTAGAAGTAGCGCACGGGAGGGAAAAGATGACCATGGGCACAATTTAGCACTCGATTTTATGTATAAGCGAGTGGGATTTTTTTTTTTTTTTTTTTTTTTTTTTTTTTTTTTTTTTTTTTTTTTTTGTAATAAGGGTGTCTGGAATTTTGAATAAGCTGACTAGGTAAGTGATAAATAATTTACCAAAAACGCCGAAGAAATTTAAAATTAAAATTCTTAAATCGCAAAAGAAGACGGTGGAGGAATTTCAACACAGAAAGTATATAAAATAATTTTAATTTAAATGCGGATGACATTGTTAGCATGGAAATCCCCGTAGGTTCCAGCGGCCAGGCGACAAGTGTTTTTCTATTTACCGCGCTTGCGCACTATCCGGTAATCTTACCGGGTACAGGGGAGCTAGAATTTAATGTGAAATCTGAACCACAGAAGCGATCTGGCGTACTTAACATTACACAGCATGCTGTGCCAGAGGTGAAGGTCGGGTTAAGGGCCTTTCAGAATACCCGACCAAACAGGGATTCGAACCGGGATCTTCAGTCAGACGCCTTAACCACTGAACCGTCAGACCGCATACAAGATGATAATAAACACTAAGAAAAGTGTAGATGACTACGGAAATTGCCCCTGGAACCTGCACTCCATCGCAATAAATTCAATTCAAACCAGTTACAAACTACGGCTGATTTGTTGCTGTTATTTTATCTATAGAGGCACAAATCCACTTTAAGTTTATCCGCCACAGTGCGACCCATCTCACCGATGTATACACCACCTGTAGATTCGAATAAAAAATGCGGAATTCCAGGATAAACGAGTTAGTATGGTTTACAGTGTTAAGATATAATTTGCAATTGACGTATTTTTATTGTATACATTTTCTTATATCTAGTTCTAGCTAAAGTGCTATTTATTAGGTCAGACGGTTCACACTTTCGAGCAGACACTAAATTTGAACTATTAAAGCCTTTTCGATGTTTATTGGAGTACTTATTTCTGATGTAGTTATTTCAATAACGTTTTCCGTTTATTCTAATGTATTATATTTCAGAATACTGAATAAATAAATAAAATCACCGTCGATGGGTATCACATAACGGGGCGTTCATCAAATACGTGAGCTCAAAAGATGGAGGAGGAAGTCCAGCAAAATCTCACTAATTCTCATTTAAAGGGATGGAGCAATAAAAACCTCAGGTCAACATTTTACATCATTTTTCTCCTCTTATTTCTTAGAAAAAAATGTAGTACATGGAAGACAAGGGCATTATCGCTTGAGTATTCAGTGAAGCAAAATACGTGAACACATCAAATAAATTTAATTATTAAAAAACTAAATTACGAAGTAAATCTCTCTGTGGGAGGGAGGAATTCCCACCATATCTTATCAAATCTTACCAAGGAGGAAGGGGATCCAAATTTAAGGACAAATACCCTACGTAATTAATGGATGTCTCCTAAAGAAGTGTTCATCTGAGAAACAGTTGAATGTGTAACGCCTATCTAGTACTAATTGATTGTCACTTCTTGCTTCGTTCACTCGTTATGCAGAGATTTGAGATATATTGCAGATTATAAGCAATAGCATAAGCTTTCAAACTGTAAAACACTACCCGAATTAATGCAAAAGTTTTTTCATGATTCATGATCAAACCCTCAGACAAACACTGTTCGCTTACAGATTTATAATAGTATCAGTGAAAGCCCGTGAGGTGGTATTTGGTATGGTAATGGATATAGAATAGTTCCAGTTTTTATGTTGAAATGATCTGACTAAAATAATAAGTTAACCTGTGTTTAAAACGATCTAGCTAAATACCTAAACATAGCAGGGTAAATACTATAATGACTTAGCTACAGTGAACATTACTTTTAATAGCTTTAACATCAAGACTAATGTAACCTCAATTCTGGTGTAACCTCGAATCTGATGTAACCTCAAGTTTGATGTCCAATAGAAATACTTACTTACTTAAAGATGGCCGAGTAGCGTTACACCAGTGACTGAAAAAAAGATAACAACAATAAGATTTCATTGAATCTGAAAGTACAATTTTATTCCACGATTTTTCAGCCGTAAATAGCAGCATATATTTTGTTACGAAAAGAACTTAATTCATTTCTTCACAGTCGATTAACTATCAAATTGCACTCATAACATCGTTTATTTAACAACATCTCTGTCATTGTTAATTTGACATCGATGTCCAGGCGAGCGAAGTCAGCGTTCGGTGACGTCAGCGTCAGCTCCAACCAATAGCTGTCGAGGTGGGTGCGGAGTGAGCCCACGAAATTCTATAGTAGAAGACAGATATGAGTAATTTATTTTGGACGTGTTAATCTGGACGATCGAGGTTTGGTGTGGTGCCTGCCTCACTAATCCATTCGCCATCCCGTCTGGCCAGACAACATGCAGGCCATGCGAGGTCGCGTGGCAGTCATAACGGGGTTGTCCGGGCTCGGCGCCCCGCCCTCGCTCCCGGTCACTTCCGCGAGCTGTGGGGTCATTCCCCTGGTCCAGCCAGCCAGCCAGCACAATGCTAATTGCGCCCCCGGTAGCGGCCGCCCATACATCACGCCTCGCCTCCATTAGCTCCACGACCTCTCATCACAGCGGTCACATTCGCACCACATCTGTCCGCGCATAAAGAACACCTTATACCACTTTATAGAAGTCTTCAGAGGCCATAAACTACTTTGCAACGCCCACACTGGTGGTAGTTTTGAAAAATTAATGGATCATCGATACTGAAATCGCTAGTCAGAAATTTGTTAGTGGTATTAACTGGATACATATAAACAGCTCAGAAGAAATTCACCATTAGCTATATTAAGCAACCATCAAATCCTTACCTATATCTGAGCGGGCAGTTTCCATTTTTTTTTTTTTTTTTTTTTTTTGCTTATAGCTTTACGTCTTGTTGACATTAGAGGCGGGAAAGGACTGGGGCAAGGAACGGGAAGTAATTCATTCATGGACTTTTGAAGGAACCGTCCTGCGTTCGCCTGCAGCGACATGGGGAAATCATCGAAAATGAAAATCCGGATGTCCAGACGGTAACTCGAACCCGCGTCCTTCCATATATAATGTCAGAGCGTGATCGCTCACCCACCACGCTCGGCTTGAGCTATCCTTTTTTCCTTGATGTGTGGTGTTTTTCGAATACGGATATACTGTTTCCTTAACACTGAGTAGCTTGGACTTAGAATTTTATCACAATAATTGGATTCGATATAGAAAGCTTTAAGTTACGTAATAGGTGTCCGAAAATGCAAGGAGTTTATTAATATCACGGGGAAGTCATTTTAGCATTGAACCAATTTGCAACTTATTTAAAAATAGCAGCAAACTAAGCGCGGGGAAGAATTACCTGGGAGACTTCCTACCACAATTCCTCCGGCACAACCTTGTTTGTGGTTTAAAATTATGTCATATTCAGAGGTCATCTCTTGACCACTTTTTACATAATTTTTTTGATTTTGCTCTCCTATTCTAAGATAAAAAGCCTTTGGAGGTTGAAAACCAGTGGAATAGCAACAGACAACTGCCGATGGGAAAAACAGTACTTTTCTGATTGTACCCCAACTACTACTTTGAGCGTCTGTCCCTTGGCGTTTTTGATATTCAGCGCATGCAGCGCAAATCGACATATATAGCTATTTACAGGTTTACAGTTTAAACCTGTGAAGTGGTCTGCTTTAGGGTCTCAGAAACCCTTTTTCGCCAATCTAATTTAAGTGGAAGAAATGGGAAGGAAATTCGGCCATGAACTTGTTAAGGAACCATCCCGAAATTCATCTGGAAAAATTGCGGAAAACCATGGAAAACTGCAGCTAGGATCGCCAGAGACACCGCTCTCTCCGTGACTCGGTGACATACTACAAAATAAGTTGTACAAGAAATTTGTGAACACATCACACACATACTGACTGACAGATACATACCCTGAGAGACCGATAAAACATTACAGAGACTTACACTTGCTATCCGTCTGTCTGTCATGGTGCAGTTAGTTTTCAAAATATCGTGACTTAATATTTTATTCATCTCTTTCTAATGCTACTGCTGTAGGAAAAGGGTATATTTGGTGAAAGTAATATTTTCTGGAGTTAGCTAGCCATGATTCTGACACGGCTTGCTGACACGAACTCAGCAGGAAGGTGTCTGTGCATTACAGAATGCTTACTCGCTGACAGCGGTCACCTCCAAGTGGATTACTCTGGAATAGGTGACTTCGAATGCGAGTTGGCGTACGGCCAAGAACGAGTCAGTTCTGTCTCATTAGATCAAGAGCAGCCCAGTAGTTATAATTGGCTAAATTGTAGCAAGCCGTCATACCCTGAGCCTAACCGGATACTTTCCGTTAAGATCAGACTGCCATGCCTTTAATTATTATCAATTAGTCGTTTATCTTTTACACCACAGGTCGGGACTAACCTTGCAGAATACTTTAACGTCTGTACAGTGTACACCAAGTATTCTGCTAAACAGCTAGTTCATCATGTAGTCAATAGAATAGTTTGTCAATGAGACATTTAATAAGCGCTAGCCTACCTATCCTCGTTCCTGAACGTAAACCAGCTGGTGTCAATCCTGACGTTATATAACCTGTTATTAGTAGCTTCAAGACGCTGACCAAGGGTGGAAGCCATCACTGAAGAAAGACGATTTACAAGTGGATTTTAGAAGTTAAGAAATATCCCGAATATTGGTCAATTTCCATTCAAAATCCTCACCCATCAAAACGCCCACAAAACCAATCAGGCCCACCACTCGGCACCCTTAAAATACATAGCGTTTCCTTGTCGAATTTCATCAACATCAGTTTTAGCCGTTTAGTCATCAAAACGTATCAATTAGGGAATTACTTTTGCATTTATAATTATGTAGATGTGGATTTGATATCTGCTAAATGAATCTCGTAATCTATCCTTGGAAGTCTGAAGCAAACTTGAACTGTTATATATGAAAGCGACGTTTATTTCAGACGTTTTTGCTATCTTTAGGGACAATTTTCGTGCCAACAAAAATCACAAAGGAATCAGAAAGTGCATATTTTATCGAGGTCATAAGAGTACGCGTGAATCGACAGTGTTGTTTGTCCGGATGTGAGTATTCTTAAGCCGCGTTCCCACGATCTCTTGTAACGGAGGCGGGACGGGACGGGACGGGACCTAATTAGCCGAAGTGTAGGGACGAACGCGCGCCGCAGGTTAGCCCTAGCTTACCCCGCCGCCACCTCCTCACCACATTGCCTAGTGTCATTTGGCACAGAGCACTTTACAGCAACAGAAGGGGTGCGCACCGCTGCTGAAAACCGATGAAAACAGCGCACCGCTACACACGCCTGTGATGTTTACCGACAGAGAGTGGGTAGCTGCATCTCGTCTCCGCTGGCAGAGGCGGCCCTGTTCCCATGGCGTATTGTTGAGTATTCGTCCCGTCCCGTCCCATCCCGTCCCGCCTCCATTACAAGAGATCGTGGGAACGCGGCTTTAGTTCCTTTCATCTTCTGCACTAAGCAGGTGCTAGGAAATTTCTCGGAAATTAAAATCGACTGGTGCATGGCTGTGATCCCATAAACTCTTATCTCAGTGACATAGATCAAAAAAGGAAACTCGGAACTCCAGATCTTATTATTATATATCAACAAAAATATCATAAGCAGTTCGCCGACATAAAATTACTAACTTTAATTAGCGCAAACCCTCAACGTGTGTGTTATTTGGAAAATTGTTTTTAAATAAATAGAATCTTTTGTTTCCCAACCGTAAAAACGACAAACCATTATTAACAAATTTCAAAATAAAGCACACACATCCTTTCCAAGTTCTCTCGGTCATTAGAAGCGAGACTGGACGTGGGACAAGGGACGGGAAGGAATTCGGCCATGGCCAGTTTGATGGAAGCATCCCGGCATTCGCCTGGAAAGATTTGGGGAAACCATGGTCGGGACTAGCTGCATGTAAGCGTTAGTAAATGAGTAAAAGTGACATTTTGGGATTCATTAAGTACGAGGAAAATATTTGATGAAAACTGTTTTATTTTTCGGTTGAAAGGCATAGATCGCCTACAAATACAAACTAACTCTCCTTCGAGTGGCAGAATCTTAAGATCTTATATAAAATGGCTTAATGTATACAATGAAACACCAAGACCTAACAATTAAAAGAAGCAGCAAATAATCATTTTTTAAAGACTAATGAGAAGTGCTACAGTGGTTGTATGAGAAAAGCTCTCACACACATACGTATAAATATAGAAAACAATAAGAACGAATGTAGATTTTACAAATGTCGAATAATAACTTTGTATTGATGCTATCACAGAGCGATTACGCTCTGTCCTCGCATTGCGAGGACGCAGGTTCGAATACATGTCTGGCCCTCCAAGTTTAGGTTTTCCATGGTTTCTCGAAATCACTGCAGGAATGGTTCCTTCAAAAGGCCTTGCTGAATTCCCTCTAGTTCCTTACTCCCAGCCCTTCCCCCGCCTCCAATGAGACGCAAAGTCATAAACAAATTTAAAAAAGTTCCAGTGCTTACCACATTGAAAAACTGAATAAAATGGCACGGCAAGGCGATTTTTACTTCACCCTAAAAATGTTTCTGCCGCA
The DNA here is from genome assembly GCA_031002005.1 of Vandiemenella viatica. Taxonomy (NCBI): domain Eukaryota; kingdom Metazoa; phylum Arthropoda; class Insecta; order Orthoptera; family Morabidae; genus Vandiemenella; species Vandiemenella viatica. Next base: position 78,343,481 of record JARYHS010009186.1, on the reverse strand, counting down.
TGCCTTACACTCCGCTAAATCTGGAAAGAAACCAGACTCATTAACCTGCCTGGTGTCTGAGTAACGAATGATCCTGAGGAACGCCTCCACATACATCTTATTTTCACACTCTATTTGATGCTTGGTGAAGCATAGCGGCATTAATTTTAGGTGTACTTCCGTGACAGGTATTTGCGCTGCTATCTTCAGATGGTACGAGCATGTCGGCATTCGTTTTTAAATTACGTTGCTTTCGTCAACGTCAATACGTCAGGCACATGTAAACAGTTCTACCAATATCTCGGTTTGAAGAGCTCACAAACTATCTTTGAGACTATGCTAAAGTTAATGCAGTCATACAACATTTCTTTCTATACAATGCAGCATTTAAACCCAACTATAACAGCCTACGATTTTAAGTTTTTTTTTTCATACTTATGGCTTTACGCCTCGTCCATATAGAGGTAATTAGCGGCGGGATGGGACTGGGGACAAGGAACAAGAATGAATTGGACCATAGCCTTTTGAAGGAAGCAACCCGGCAATATTCTGCAGTGATATGGAGAAACCTTGAAATCCAAATATGGATGCCCGGAAGGAGAAAGATTTTAAGTCCAGAAATACCAACATATGAATTAATTATGCTCTTCACAATTTTCACTGGCGTTCCTGGATAAATTCTGCTATGTACAATTTAGTTGTAGTTTAGTAATAGTAACAGTGGTAGTTGAAGTATAAAGTGAAAAATTGTAACTGTAAAGTGGACAAGAAACTGCAAACACCATAAAATTATAAAACTGTAATCAAACAATTATAAAGTCATCAATAGATAAGAATGGACAGTGGTAAATTGCGGCAAGTTTACTAGCCCCTTAAATAAGTTTAACAGCAAAACAATCCTGTGTATCGTGCAAACAAACTACGACTGTACAGATATTGCCAAAGCTAAGCATAACAAAAATTATTCCTTGTGAAATTTGTATTGACGTATCAGATGTAAAACTATTTGTTAAATTAAGGCCTACTTTCCGATAGTAAGCTATATATATCTGCACAACTTTTCGGAAACTTCCTTTATTATCCTCTTCAGAGGAAGCAGTATTCCGTTGTAAATTACAACGCCAGCCTTTCTCTAATGCTCTGATAATTTTTTACAATTAGTCATGACAGAATTTTAGCTTAATTTTAATCTCTAATGAATCATCAATCGGTATTGGCAAACAGTTTAGATTGGTATGATTTTTGGACAAATAAGAATCGTATTCTAACAACAAAACACTATGAATTTAAATCTGTTTAATCTCATTTGTGACGTAATACACACGTTTCACGAGGTACGTCCCTACAGCCGCACCTTCCCATGAAATTATTTTCCAACGCCCACGAGTTTTTACGAATACCAACTTCAGTGTTTCTGACAATTGTTCACCATTTCCGTGGGTAATTTAACAGGTCCATAACTCCTTTAACCACAAAGAAAGATTTTCCCACTCTCCTTCATTTGAAAAGAAGTACTAGGTTTAACGCCATGTGTACAGTGAATTTTATCTTAGGAGGTTAACTGCCATGAGCAATTACAATATAAGTACGCTTAGATAATGGAGAAAATACTCTGAAATTTTACTACCAATTTTTAAAACTCATTAGTAACTACAGAGCAAAATAATGTTTAAGCACTATGTTGTAGTGTTTCCTTCTGTGAATAGAGCTAATACTGAAAGAAGACATGGAAGAAAGGAATATGGATAAAAATGAGTTAAATTTAAAAAAAAAATAAAAATTGCAATGGTCCAAGTTTAAAAGAGAGGGTCAAAATATTCTAAGAAAAATAGTGGTTACTGGACTAAATTAGTGCTGCTCAGAAGACGATTAATCCAAAGCTTTATTGAAATAGTTTCGAGGTTAGCATTATTATAATGACTAGGGTTCGAATCATTAGGACAAGTAATATTTTTATTCCTGCCTTCTTTTTGAGCTGTTTAATGAACGTTTCTGACTGTATTTTATATAGCATATAAATGCATATTCAGGCCATATCCCTAGTTTTGGTCATATTGCAATAATATTTATGGTCATATGACCATATTTCCAGGAAAAATCTGGTAATTTTTAATAATACCGGGAATTCACTTGAAGTTATAAAGGAGAAGAAATTAGGATAATTATTCGCAGAACTGTACTCCTATTATACATTGGAGGAAAAACAACAATTATCACTGAATTGGTCAGAATTCAACAGTCAAGAATAAAAGTTATATATTATTGTCACTCTATAAACGATAATGTTTCACTCGCCTTTTAATTTCGACAATTCAGCAGCTGCATGCCTGTGTAGTCAATCAATGTCTCACTGTCGCCAATACTGTTGAAAATAATTCCTCAGTCAGTGTTAAATCTGCAGTGCATCAGTGAGTGCCACCATGCTGAAAATTTTTTGTTCTCAAAGTGCCAGGTTACGGAGTTACCTAAAGGAATTTGGAGAGGAGTATTTTAGTACAGACGAAAGAGTTATTTTCTGTAAATTATGTGAAATTAAAATGATTTAAACAAAACGATTTAAAATTTATTTTCCCAATGGTTCAGTGAGTGCATGGAAGCAAATTTATGCTATCTATGTGATAGCAACATATCTTCCCAGCCATACAGGGAGCAGCAAGTATATTTTTGTTTCTTCACGTAAATAAAATAAATGATGTATAATTGAGCATATATTGATATATAGTAAATTTAAATGTTTGGTCGTATTTTGTCATTTTTAGGTCATATTTACAGTTTTATAAGGTCGTATTTGCATGTATATTTCTCTGTTTTTTGGTCATAAATATACGAACCCTACTAATGACGAATATCCTATTTTATAACGTGCAATTCTCGACTATAAGCATGATTTGCTGTCAATCTTCCACATATCATTCGTTTAAAATAAACTTGAAGGTCTGCTGTATAATCTCAGCAAGAAACATATTTAATACTAGGAACTTGAAGTATGTACGACTGACTAAAGAAACGGAGCAGAAAGCCTGACTCAGTGGTCAGCTGAATCGCTGCAGGGTGAAAAATGCGTTCAGCAACATACGCCAGTCACCGACTGCGAAAAGCGAGAGAGGGCATGAGAGCTGGAGAAGTTGCTCCGTCACGTTCTGCCCCTTCACTTACTTTCACACACAGAAGCAAAGATTAATTTTTATTGCTGCTGCATCTACAACTGTATTCAGTCATTTTATTTGGGTCAGGAGACTTTCGTCACACTTACTGCGGCCTTGCTTTGCATTATCTGCTCTGGCACACACCCACCTTCAGCCGAAGGTTTTTATGTATATAAACACTTTTCAATTCGCAGAAGACTATATTAAATGCATTCCATTCCATATCCTTTTTATTTGATATCTCGCTGTTAGGCGATAGTTCTACATCTAACAGACCGCGCCTGTAGGGTGGGCGGATAAGCTCTGGCCTCGCATTTGGGAGGACGCAGGTTCGAATACCTAGTGGGCTATCCAGATTCCAGTTTTTCATAGTTTTATAAATCGTTACAGGCGAATACTGAGGTAGTTTTCTTTCAAATAGCCATGGCCGAATATCTTCCCAGCCATACAAGAAGCTGTAAGTGTATTTTTGTTTCGTCACGTGAATACGTAGAATATTATCGTCATTATCATTTACTTTCCAGTATGGACAACACGGGACCTAAAAAAAAATTGATTGAAACCACCCATGCCCTCTTAATCAAATATTCCACTTACTTTTTTCGGGGATCGCACTGCTTTGATTGATTGATTAGTACCGACATTTCATCAGGTTTCCATAATCGAAATTTCACTTGTGATGGTTTTCACACAACTCCGTCGCTGAGGTTCGATTATGGAAACCCTGATTAAGGCACCAGGTTGGGCACCGAAACGTCGGTACTAATCCATCAATCAGAGCAGTGCGATCCCCGAAAAAAGTAAGTTGAATATTTGATGAATATGACGCCTGCTAAAAGCGTAAAATGTTGTACCCATGCCCTCTGTTTGATTTGAAACGGTGACACTTGCAACGTGTGGTCATCTCGCTTCCGGCCTCTAGTGACCTCGACGTCGACAAGGCGTAGGCTATACGGATATATTTTTCAGACATCACAGAATAGACAAAACTTGCAGTTGGTTAACAACTATCCAATACCAGAGTCGTATCTACAACATTCACACAGCAGCAAAAAAACGTAACTTGGTTCACAACCCGAAGGTAGGTTGGATTCCCCCCCCCCTCCCACCTCACAGGGCATTGTTTTAGAGGTAGGATGGCCAGTTCCTTTCCTCTGGAACCTACAGTTTAACGTGGAATCAGAACCACGGAATGACCTGGCATAGCTCTTATGATCAAACACAGCAGTAAGAATTGACCAAAAAAATCATTTCTTCGTTAACAACGCCATAAGATTTAGTTTGTAAAGAGAAATGAAATGAACTGATAATTATGTGGAGCCATGTATGATTTTCGTATACATATTATTAAAATGCAGATTTTGTCTTTTCGCTACAACTGTGTACCAAAAGATATACCAAAATAAGCCAACAGGGGCTGCGGGTAAGTTGTATACACGAAGAATAAATGATTTGAAGGAGTTTATTTATTCCAAGAGTAGTTTTAGCCGACCCCGGCAGCGTAGGGGTAGCGTGCTTGCTTTTCGTTGTAGGGGTCGCCGGTTCGAGTCCGGCCTAGGGTATGGGTGGTTTTAATTAATTGTTGTGTTCGTCTTGTGTCGTCCTTACACATTACAGATAATAATCATACTTATAAGAAATCTGTACATTGTAAAACAAACAAACACATTGAGCTGGCTGAATGGCTAACACGGTCGAATGCCATTTATATATATATATATAAAATAGTAGTTTTCGCCTCGGAACTAATTGAATAACGTACTGTGCTGAAGCAGGTTTACGACAATAAAACTTAGGACTTAATGATTATAATATTTAATTCACAATCGACATGATATAGACCGTACTACAGCTTTACTGATTCAAGTTCGATGTTCACGTCGTTTACCCTCAGCATTTCAGTTCATTTATCATTACCTCAAAAAGTCACACTCCTCCATTCTAAGACTGAAATCCTGTCACCTGCATACAGATTTTAGTGCTTCGCTTCTAGCTAGTAATTAACACGATTGATAAGATGTTGCCCAATCCGCCTCAAAAACATTTGTTCAACAATTCAGTTAGAACTGTTGTAAGGGTCGGGCCCAGAAGTGTATGTAATTTTGATTTTACTCGCTTTAATATTTAACAGAAAAGAAAAAAATAGTTAATGATTTTAATTGTTATGAGAATATGTTGTAAAAACGGAAGGGAATATCTGTTTTGAGTTAAAGTAGTTATGTGTGTAGTGATTTTTTTTTTTTTAGAGAAAGGATGGTGGTAGAAAATGGAGTTATTATATTTTATTTCCCAAGACTTATTTGCATTATTTGAACTCCGAAAACTTAACACTGAACAAAAAAGCACTGTATTGCCTATAAGAAAAAAGATTAGAAATAAACAATAAGATGTTGTGAAGAGAAGACAAGCAAATTTGTTTAAGAATTGATGATTGTGTTTCTCCATCTATTTTACAAATGTTATAAAATGGAATGTTTATGAAGATTAATGAACTAAGCTAAGAATATTTGAGAGACATTATATTAATTGAGTATGCTTTCTTTCAGTTCTCAGATTATAAATTCTAATTATACGCAGAAAATTCTACAGGCGAAACTAAATGACCGACTCAATAAATGTCTGTATTACCTTGAAGCTGATTATACGGCGATTTCAAGGATTCTAAAGTTAGGGAATATTTCTTGAAGAAGAAGAAATAAAATGAATAAATTCCCTCACACCGTGCACTCTAAAATGAAGGCTTACCGTGATACTAACGGCTCAATATTAAATAAGTTCAGTAATGGTAGGAATTAAAATTTCTTGCAATTTAATACATTTCTTACAAGATTTCTTAGCTCTCTTGAACCAGTTAATGTTCATGTGAACGTAGCCTGAAACTTAAAACATTCTGTGAGGTTAAGTAGCTGATATAATTTTCCATCAGCGCAACCGGTTTATTGAGGTTATGTTACATCATGAATGTGGCTGGTAAATGAACACATTTTGTAGTTACAGAGATATTATTTTCATTCAGTTTAGTTTCTTATTGCCATTGAGTAGTGTAAACTTCTATTTAAAACGAGTTAGTTGTTCTATTTTTTTATTGAAGTTAATACTACTTTTTATATTTTTTCGTTGGTTCCATAAGGTTTATAGATAACTGCATTATTAGGTCCACGAGAAGGTTAGGAATATGATCTGGAAGGATACCGGTAATCCCCTTTTGCGAATGAAAACCCTGCAATTGCCGTAAATGATCTAGATTTACCGTCCAGAAATACTTCCAATCAGTGAAGTCGTTCTTGTATAAGTCTATACGATTAGGAAAATCACTCATAAATTGTGATATGACAGATCCATACGCCCCTAGCGGATTATAAATTCGCAGTCTTGTATCTCTATCATTATAGCTGGGTAAATTTAATGCGTAGTCTAAAATTTCTCGTTTCATGGTTTTTACCAACATTTGCTTGTAATCCCTAAATGAATATCATGCAGTCTCGTATCATATTTTTTTTAATGATGCACAATTTTCTCCTACTATCCTTTACACAATCTACGGAGTAAAGGTCACACGCAGAGTAACTCATTATTTTTCAGCATTGCGAAGCTAAATGGTGTTAGGAGGTAAGTATATGCTTATTTAATCGGTTGAATAAGAAGTAGGATATGTTAAAGTTTTGCATCACTTTTCACTAATTACAGGGAGAAACCAACAATACGAATAGTACCTCCATCAACGTTATCCAGATAAGGAAAAACCCAAAATATTTACATCACGTAATGGCACTTCACTTGCCGACCCTTTGAATCGTAAAATCTTGCGTAACCACCTTTTCTCTGACCTTTATTCAATGCGAGTCTTGGGTTCAATCCCGGAAGAGATTTGGGCCGTTTTTATATTGGGTTGAAGATTCTTTAAGAAGGAAACAACCCTTGAATGCACTGTCGAAAGAAATACTGTTTTATGATTGCCAACATGGTTTATTTTGGAAAGGATAGAATCATAATTGTTTTGCGGTACTCGTATCTGACAAATTCGTTTTTTTGCTTAAATTTAAAAAAAAAAAAATCACCTAAGACGTGTGTGAAACGACTCTTCCGTTCTCCCTCACATTGGATGAGAGCAATCGATTACTTGCGAAGTTTCGAAGACAGTCTCTGACTGAACAATTCATTTAACGTTAGGAGAGTTGTGTTTCAAAACTTCACATAAATATGAAGTGCTATCAATGTTTGTGCGCTGACAATGCTATTACACAGTTTATAGACATGGAAAGCCATAGTAGTTCGTATGTCAAGGAATACCCGTTTAGAATCGTAAAATGTCAGTTCCATACGAAGAGCTGTCTGGTGGCTCTGTTGGGTAAGGCGGGTACTCATCAGAACGAGGTGTCATGCGAACGGGTCCGAGGCGAAGCGAGCTTACCAGTGAGTACCTGTAGCCGAGGCGCGGCAAACTGCCTCGGGCATTTCGCCGAACAACCCGAGGCGTTCGAAAGCCATTCGTCCCGAGTCGATATTTCAAAGAGAATTCAGGGTTTCCCCACATGCTTTGTGACGGGTATTTCCAGTGGTGCGTCTGCCCCCCTCGTTCACTTTCCCATTCTGGCAATCAGTCGTCGGTTAAACACACTGTTCGTTGAAATTAAATAATTTTGACCATTTTTAATCATGAGTAGAGACATGGGAAAGGTACTCTCTTCTATTAAAGAGTAGGAAGGGCATCCCATATTGCAGAAGAAGGATGATAAACTTTAGCATACTGAGTTAAAAAAAGAGATTCTTGGCGCGAAATAATTTCATTTACTGGAGAAGAGACTGATATATTTTTTTAAAAGCTTAATTTAGTTTTATTGTAAACATATTGTAAGCTAGTAAATGTATCGCCTGTTGCCAACTATCTCAATGTTATGGTTAACTTTCCTTCAGCGGTTACTGCTATCCGAAAATTTGTATCATTCTTCAAAATTTTCTTCCGATTGATTCTTGTAATGTTTTCAAAATGGCCACTCTCTTCTGTTTCGATCATACTGTTTAAAAATATTTTCCCCTTCGAAGTTTTTGTTGAAGTGATTACTATTTTTCATATTTTTTTTTCGTTGGATCCATACGGTCTTAAAAACTGACTTTGCTTTGTTCATGTGAAAGCGAAACTCTTTCAATCGGCGGCCGAACTACCCTTCGGGGTCTTGCGGCCAACAATGTTAAATGCCTTTTTTAGTTCCGCGTAAGTCAAATATATTCGTCAAATATAAATTTTGCTTCTGAAGATACTCTGCTGTAACTTGCAATGATGGATTAACCACGCTAAATATTCTACGTTAAAACGCTCCAGCTTCGCATTAGGGAGGACGCGGGTTCGAATCCCTATGCAGCCATCCAGATTTCGGTTTCCATGTTTTCCAGCAATCTCTCCAGGTGAATGTCGGGATAGTTCCTTCAAAAAGAAATGGACGAATTCATTTCTGCTTCTTGCGTCTCTCTCCAATCCTTTTCCGCCTCTATCTACCTCGATGTTGACAAGGCGTAAAGGGATTAAACTACTTATGCTAATTATGGACTGTTGTCTCGTTGCGAAACAAAAAGAAAAACAAATATTTAATGAGAAAGACGAACAGAAAAATTGCGTGGAATGCTACATCGAGGGACTAACTCAGGTCTCTAGGATGAACGGCGAGGATTGTTACGTTGATTAACCGAATAACAATCGTTTGCCAATACACTGGTGGAAAATAAAAGTGCAACACCTAGAAAGAAATGGTGGAATTCTAGTAAACGTTGTAGATATAGCAAGGTTCATACTCAGAAGAAACAAACTGGAATGGATCGGACTAAGTTTATTACTTTTAGATACAGTTGTCAGTAAGACAGGCTCCCAACTTGTGCACCTATACATTCGTGGAACTTTGCCGGCATTGAATCAGTAAGTGTTCGGTTGCCCTCTTAGAGTATGTCTCTCTTGGCCTGAATGTCTTATGCAGTAAATTGTTTGACGGTTTGTGCTTAGTGACCACGTGATCTAATGTGTCTACTCCTTGCATCCCAGACATGCTCTACTGGCGACAAATCTAGGGACCGTGCGGTCCAAATTGTGATCGTAAGCCCTTGTAAGGGTTTTGTTGTGATGGCTTCAGTTTAAGGGTTAACATTTTCTTATTGGAAGATGCGATTTTGCGATTTGGATGATGGACATGAAGAGTACTTCAATGGGGTGCAGCACCCCTTCCACATTATGGTGGGCTGGCATTGTGCCTTCAACAACAACCAACTCAGTCCTGCTGCCGAAATTGATTGCTCCCAAATCATGACATCAGTGGCTCTGGACATATGTGACGTTCTGAATCACAGCAAGGTGAGCCGTTTCTCCACTACGACTGCGTACATGTTATAGATTATCAATTTGCCACTGACAGAATCGAGAGTCGTCTCTAAACACAAATTTACCCCTTCCCGTGTCCATTTGGTTTTGCATTACAACAGTTTAAATGATGCTGGTAATGAAGTCAGGTTAATGGAACACATTTCATAGAGGTCAGTGAGTGTAACCCAGCTTCAAGAAATTGGTTTACAATCGTACGGGAATTGAGTCTCTCTGTAACCACTGCTTGGATATTGCCTGCAGCCACCCGTCTGCCAGCAACAGCCAACCACACAATTTGGCGGTGCTATTATCCTTTTGTATGGAATTGAGGCTGCTCTAGAAGTACTAGAGCCTTCTCTGATCCACTGTGCAACAATTCTGTATGCTGACACTGCACCACGATCAATTCTTCGATCTTTATCACAGTTAGATATTTGGGTATAGAGGGTACTCTTCACCTTGGCATACTTATTCAACAAGAACTTGTGGACAAAAGATGTCATATTACACCACACTGTTCACCACCTACACGCTAAAAAAACTTAGAAATTTTGATTAGTAAAAATCCCCCTAATTCGCATGGTATTACATGTTAAATTAGAAAGTTTTTATCATTTAATATTCTTCAAATGCGAATACTTGTGGCCAAATTTAATTCATTTATCATAACTCCGTCTGGCTGTTGAACTTTTAATTTCCACCGAAAGTCACAATTTTTTTTTTTTTTTCATTCTGTCGACTTGTTTGATGCTATCCTCCAATCCTTCCTATCTTTTCCTTCCATTTTCACCTCAATATACCCCTTACAACCCAATTCCTCAATTATGTGCTTCATATATATTCTAACCTCTGTCTTCCTCTGCTGTTCTTACCATCGTCTATTCCATCCACTAACAAGTTTACCAATCTTGCATGTCTCAGAATATGGCCTACCATCCTGTCTCTTCTTTCTGTAAGAGACTTCCTTCCACAAACCTTTTTCCTCATCCATCATTTTCAAAATACGTTCGTTTCGTACTTTATCTGTCCACTTAATTTTCATCATTCTTCTATAGCAGGACATTTCAAACGCTTCAATTTGCCGGCCTCTGTAGCGTAGCGTCCGGCCGAGGGCATGGGTGTTTGAGTGGTGTGTATTTTAATGTACAAAAATACACTGGAGAAATTGATTCACATTGAGCTGGCTGTATGGTCTTGTTTCGCTGCCATAAAGTGCTGCGCTCCACACATGGAGTTTTAAAAAGTTCTTTCTGAGACCTAAATTAATATTTGAAACTAAAAGATTTCTCTTTTTCATTAAAGTTCTTTCTGCTAATGCTATTCCACTTTTAATATCATTCCTGCTTCGACCATCGTTCATATACTCCCTTGTTATTGGTCCTCAGTAATTAAAAAGCCGCAGTATTAAGCACGGAATGACCTGCCATTTCAAGGTTCGGACAGTGTGTACTACTCTGCTGGCCGCTGTTTTGTTACCTTTGTGGCGCCGCATTAATTCGGCGACTGGGGAGCGCTGCCAGCAATTATCTGCGGCCGTATTTCATAGCTGCGGCCGGCGCGAGGCATTTGTCATGGCGTTGTTGTCGACACGCGGGAAGCGCCACGGCATTGTGTGTACAGATGCCGTCCTGATTACCAGCGGGACACTCGTAAATTACGGGAGCTTCAATTAGGACCATTTGTCTGCTCCTTATCTGCGACGCCCGCCACCGCCGTTCTGATTGTCTTATTTAATTAGGCTTCTGCGTACGCACCGGCTGGTTCGATTCGCACTGCACAGCAGGGGGTGATTACTTGGCTGACAGAGTGTTTATTGTCATGTGCAACACGTCTGCCATAACACCTGTCCATTCACCATAGCATTCATTTTATTTGAACTGCTGAATATGAAACAAAAAAATTAGAAATTGGAAGAACTGTAATTGATCTTTTTTGGGGTGATTTCTATGAAGATACACGATGGTATCATTTTACTTTTATTGATTCAGGATAACTAGCAGTTAACGGCGATTTCGTCCGCTTAGAAATGTGTTATAGTATAAGAGTTTTCTTTAATAATAATAATAATAATAATAATAGTAATAGTAATAAATATTCAAACTAATAATAAAAAATATTTATGTCATCAACAAAAATGCAATTACTATACTATTTTACCTTTATTAGATCAATCAATTTTGCATTACAATAGAAATCTTCATGTTAAAGTTCGAATTAATTATTTGTTTATTGTGATTTTTTTTATTAAGTTTCTCTGAAAGATTTAACATACACTTGCCCATCACGTCTTAATATTAATATTTTTTAAAGGTCTTTATTTCTTGTTTAGATATTGTTTCTTGTCGATAAGTCGATTCCATCAGTTAATTCTGCTTTTAAATTAAAATTTGCATAGTTCATTGTTTCTTCATTACGATGTTTGATAATATTATCATAGGTTTCTTTTAGTTTCTCATTTTGTCCAAGTAACTGAATGTCTGTGAGCCAATTATTACACTTGGTAAGATAGGTGTTAATTTACTAAAACATATGCAGATATATTAAATGGTTTGGATGATGAATGAACCTTGAATGATTCAACAAACCAAAAAACTACATAAAAGAAAAGAAAGCCGTAATTAAATTTCAGTTTAATTAAAAACAACAACCAATTTCTACTTTAACACGTACATTTCTGGGTTATCTATATTTTTAGTACTACAATCTGTCAACGGATGGCGTTACGATTACGTTTTTTTAAAAAATTTAGTAATGTTAAAGACATGCTGAGAAAACGTAAATATGTACAATCTTTAATTTCAGCTACACAACCTACCCACAGAAATCGTGCAAATTAGCAGAAACTAAGTAAATACAGCTTAAAAAAATTTATTTATTTATATTTTTTGCTCCTGAACTATTAGTTTATTAAGTGCATCCACTTTCGCAATTTTAAACTGAACACGAAATTGAATGAGTCATGTGTGTTTTTTTTTTTTTTTTGCAGTCGTCAATCTTTCGACTGGTTTGATGCAATCCTCCATCCTTTCCTATCCTGTGCTAACTTCTTCATTTCTACATACACCTTACAGCCCACGTCCACAATTATCTGCTTCATATATTCTAATCTCTGTCTTCCTCTACAGTTCTTACCTTCGACTGTTCCCTCCACTATCAAATTAACCAATCCAGCATGTCTCAAAATATGACCTACCAGTCTGTCTCTTCTTTCTGTAAGCTTCTTCCACAAACTTCTTTTCTCACCCATCATTTCCAAAACTCTGTCATTTCTTACTTTGTCTGTCCACTTAATTTTCAGCATTCTTCTGTAGCTCCACATTTCAAATACTTCAATTTTACTTCTTTCCAGTATTCCTAAAGTCCATGTTTCGCTACCATAAAGTGCTGTGCTCCACACAAAGAGTTTTAAAAAGTTCTTTCTAATTCCTCTAAAGAGCACTATATGCGATTTCTGTAAGATGCAAAGAGCAAACGTGGTAATACCGTCTAAGTAGTAGGAAACTCATTGGTGTTAGCAAAATGCGAATTGATAATGACAATTCCAAGTGATCTATTGGTTTTTGCAGGATGAAAACTATCTTATCTTACTACTCAGACTACGTGCTGAATTTTATTTAAATCTGTCAAGCAATTATGGCGTGATTGAGCAAATAATACAAACATCTATACTTACCGATTTATAATATTACTAGTGTAAGCCCGTAACCGTTTTTTGCGTATCATCACGTGTCTAGAATAGTTCAATTCTAGGATGAAAGATT
>JARYHS010009186.1:78295937-78329249 GCA_031002005.1 Vandiemenella viatica | reverse complement strand
TAAATGATAATGACGATAATATTCTACGTATTCACGTGACGAAACAAAAATACACTTACAGCTTCTTGTATGGCTGGGAAGATATTCGGCCATGGCTATTTGAAAGAAAACTACCTCAGTATTCGCCTGTAACGATTTAGAAAACCATGGAAAACTGAAAACTGGATAGCCCGCTAGGTATTCGAACCTGCGTCCTCCCAAATGCGAGGCCAGAGCTTTACCGCTCACCCTGCACGCACGGTCTGTTAGATGTAGAACTATCGCCTAACACCAAGATATCAAATAAAAAGGATATGGAATGGAATGCATTTAATATAGTCTTCTGCGAATTGAAAAGTGTTTAAATATACATAAAAACCTTCGGCTGAAGGTAGGTGTGTGCCAGAGCAGATAATGCAAAGCAAGGCCGCAGTAAGTGTGACGAAAGTCTCCTGACCCAAATAAAATGACTGAATACAGTTGTAGATGCAGCAGCAATAAAAATTAATCTTTGCTTCTGTGTGTGAAAGTAAGTGAAGGGGCAGAACGTGACGGAGCAACTTCTCCAGCTCTCATGCCCTCTCTCGCTTTTCGCAGTCGGTGACTGGCGTATGTTGCTGAACGCATTTTTCACCCTGCAGCGATTCAGCTGACCACTGAGTCAGGCATTCTGCTCCGTTTCTTTAGTCAGTCGTACATACTTCAAGTTCCTAGTATTAAATATGTTTCTTGCTGAGATTATTCAGCAGACCTTTCAAGTTTATTTTAAACTAATGATATGTGGAAGATTTACAGAAAATCATGCTTGTAGTCGAGAATTACACGTTATAAAATCGAATATTCGTCATTAGTAGGGTTCTTATATTTATGACAAAAAAACAGAGAAATATACATGCAAATACGATCTTATAAAACTGTAAATATGACCTAAAAATGACAAAATACGACCAAACATTTAAATTTACTATACATCAATATATGCTCAGTTATACATTATTTATTTTATTTACGTGAAGAAACAAAAATATACTGGCAGCTCCTTGTATGGCTGGGAAGATATGTTGCTTTCACATAGATAGCATTAATTTGCTTCCATGCACTCACTGAACCATTGGGAAATTAAATTTTAAATCGTTTTGTTTAAGTCATTTTAATTTCACATAATTTACAGAAAATAACTCTTTCGTCTGTACTAAAATACTCCTCTCCAAATTCCTTTAGGTAACTCCGTAACCTGGCACTTTGAGAACAAAAAATTTTCAGCATGGTGGCACTCACTGATGCACTGCAGATTTAATACTGACTGAGGAATTATTTTCAACAGTATTGGCGACAGTGAGACATTGATTGACTACACAGGCATGCAGCTGCTGAATTGTCGAAATTAAAAGGCGAGTGAAACATTATCGTTTATAGAGTGACAATAATATATAACTTTTATTCTTGACTGTTGAATTCTGACCAATTCAGTGATAATTGTTGTTTTTCCTCCAATGTATAATAGGAGTACAGTTCTGCGAATAATTATCCTAATTTCTTCTCCTTTATAACTTCAAGTGAATTCCCGGTATTATTAAAAATTACCAGATTTTTCCTGGAAATATGGTCATATGACCATAAATATTATTTTAATATGACCAAAACTAGGGATATGGCCTGAATATGCATTTATATGCTATATAAAATACAATCAGAAACGTTCATTAAACAGCTCAAAAAGAAGGCAGGAAAAAAATATTACTTGTCCTAATGATTCGAACCCTAGTCATTATAATAATGCTAACCTCGAAACTATTTCAATAAAGCTTTGGATTAATCGTCTTCTGAGCAGCACTAATTTAGTCCAGTAACCACTATTTTTCTTAGAATATTTTGACCCTCTCTTTTAAACTTGGACCATAGCAATTTTTTTTTTTTAATTTAACTCATTTTTATCCATATTCCTTTCTTCCATGTCTTCTTTCAGTATTCGCTCTATTCACAGAAGGAAACACTACAACATAGTGCTGAAACGTTATTTTGATCTGTAGTTACTAATGAGTTTTAAAAATTGGTAGTAAAATTTCAGAGTATTTTCTCCATTCTCTAAGCGTCCTTATATTGTATTTGCTCATGGCAGTTAACCTGCTAAGATAAAATTCACTGTACACATGGCGTTAAACCTAGTACTTCTTTTCAAAGGAAGGAGAGAGTGAAAGTGTTTCTTTATAGTTAAAGGAGTTATGGACCTGTTAAATTACCCACGGAAATGGTGAACAATTGTCAGAAACACTGAAGGATTTTAAAGTTGGTATTCGTAAAAACTCGTGGGCGTTGGAAAATGATTTCATGGGAAGGTGAGGCTGTAGGAACGTACCTCGTGAAACGTGTGTACTACGTCACAAAAGAGACTAAACAGATTTAAATTCATAGTGTTTTGTTGTTGCAATACGATTCTTATTTGTCCATAAATCATATCAATCTAAACTGTTTGCCAATACCGATTGATGATTCATTAGAGATTGAAATTAAGCTAAAATTCTGTCATGACTAATTGTAAAAAATTATCAGAGCATTAGAGAAAGGCTGGCGTTGTAATTTACAACGGAATACTGCTTCCTCTGAAGAGGATAATAAAGGAAGTTTCCGAAAAGTTGTGCATATATATATATAGCTTACTATCTGAAAGTAGGCCTTAATTTAACAAATAGTTTTACATCTGATACGTCAATACAAATTTCACAAGGAATAATTTTTGTTATGCTTAGCTTTGGCAATATCTGTACAGTCGTAGTTTGTTTGCACGATACACAGGATTGTTTTGCTGTTAAACTTATTTAAGGGGCTAGTAAACTTGCCGCAATTTACCACTGTCCATTCTTATCTATTGATGACTTTATAATTGTTTGATTACAGTTTTATAATTTTATGGTGTTTGCAGTTTCTTGTCCACTTTACAGTTACAATTTTTCACTTTATACTTCAACTACCACTGTTACTATTACTAAACTACAACTAAATTGTACATAGCAGAATTTATCCAGGAACACCAGTGAAAATTGTGAAGAGCATAATTAATTCATATATTGGTATTTCTGGACTTAAAATCTTTCTCCTTCCGGGCATCCATATTTGGATTTCAAGGTTTCTCCATATCACTGCAGAATATTGCCGGGTTGCTTCCTTCAAAAGGCTATGGTCCAATTCATTCCTGTTCCTTGTCCCCAGTCCCATCCCGCCGCTAATTACCTCTATATCGACGAGGCGTAAAGCCATAAGTATGAAAAAAAAAATCTTAAAATCGTAGGCTGTTATAGTTGGGTTTAAATGCTGCATTGTATAGAAAGAAATGTTGTATGACTGCATTAACTTTAGCATAGTCTCAAAGACAGTTTGTGAGCTCTTCAAACCGAGATATTGGTAGAACTGTTTACATGTGCCTGACGTATTGACGTTGACGAAAGCAACGTAATTTAAAAACGAATGCCGACATGCTCGTACCATCTGAAGATAGCAGCGCAAATACCTGTCACGGAAGTACACCTAAAATTAATGCCGCTATGCTTCACCAAGCATCAAATAGAGTGTGAAAATAAGATGTATGTGGAGGCGTTCCTCAGGATCAGTCGTTACTCAGACACCAGGCAGGTTAATGAGTCTGGTTTCTTTCCAGATTTAGCGGAGTGTAAGGCATGCGGCAGAAACATTTTTAGGGTGAAGTAAAAATCGCCTTGCCGTGCCATTTATTTCAGTTTTTCAATGTGGTAAGCACTGGAACTTTTTTAAATTTGTTTATGACTTTGCGTCTCATTGGAGGCGGGGGAAGGGCTGGGAGTAAGGAACTAGAGGGAATTCAGCAAGGCCTTTTGAAGGAACCATTCCTGCAGTGATTTCGAGAAACCATGGAAAACCTAAACTTGGAGGGCCAGACATGTATTCGAACCCGCGTCCTCGCAATGCGAGGACAGAGCGTAATCGCTCACACACCACGCTCTGTGATAGCATCAATACAAAGTTATTATTCGACATTTGTAAAATCTACATTCGTTTCTTATTGTTTTTCTATATTTATACGTATGTGTGTGAGAGTTTTCTCATACAACCACTGTAGCACTTCTCATTAGTCTTTAAAAAATGATTATTTGCTGCTTCTTTTAATTGTTAGGTCTTGGTGTTTCATTGTATACATTAAGCCATTTTTATATAAGATCTTAAGATTCTGCCACTCGAAGGAGAGTTAGTTTGTATTTGTAGGCGATCTATGCCTTTCAACCGAAAAAAAAACCAGTTTTCATCAAATATTTTCCTCGTACTTAATGAATCCCAAAATGTCACTTTTACTCATTTACTAACGCTTACATGCAGCTAGTCCCGACCATGGTTTCCCCAAATCTTTCCAGGCGAATGCCGGGATGCTTCCATCAAACTGGCCATGGCCGAATTCCTTCCCGTCCCTTGTCCCACGTCCAGTCTCGCTTCTAATGACCGAGAGAACTTGGAAAGGATGTGTGTGCTTTATTTTGAAATTTGTTAATAATGGTTTGTCGTTTTTACGGTTGGGAAACAAAAGATTCTATTTATTTAAAAACAATTTTCCAAATAACACACACGTTGAGGGTTTGCGCTAATTAAAGTTAGTAATTTTATGTCGGCGAACTGCTTATGATATTTTTGTTGATATATAATAATAAGATCTGGAGTTCCGAGTTTCCTTTTTTGATCTATGTCACTGAGATAAGAGTTTATGGGATCACAGCCATGCACCAGTCGATTTTAATTTCCGAGAAATTTCCTAGCACCTGCTTAGTGCAGAAGATGAAAGGAACTAAAGCCGCGTTCCCACGATCTCTTGTAATGGAGGCGGGACGGGATGGGACGGGACGGGACGAATACTCAACAATACGCCATGGGAACAGGGCCGCCTCTGCCAGCGGAGACGAGATGCAGCTACCCACTCTCTGTCGGTAAACATCACAGGCGTGTGTAGCGGTGCGCTGTTGTCATCGGTTTTCAGCAGCGGTGCGCACCCCTTCTGTTGCTGTAAAGTGCTCTGTGCCAAATGACACTAGGCAATGTGGTGAGGAGGTGGCGGCGAGGTAAGCTAGGGCTAACCTGCGGCGCGCGTTCGTCCCTACACTTCGGCTAATTAGGTCCCGTCCCGTCCCGCCTCCGTTACAAGAGATCGTGGGAACGCGGCTTAAGAATACTCACATCCGGACAAACAACACTGTCGATTCACGCGTACTCTTATGACCTCGATAAAATATGCACTTTCTGATTCCTTTGTGATTTTTGCTGGCATGAAAATTGTCCCTAAAGATAGAAAAAAGTCTGAAATAAACGTCGCTTTCATATATAACAGTTCAAGTTTGCTTGAGATTTCCAGGGATGGTTTACGAGATTCATTTAGCAGATATCAAATCCACATCTACATGATTATAAATGCAAAAGTAACTCCCTAATTGATACGTTTTCATGACTAAACGGCTAAATTGATGTTGATGAAATTCGACAAGGAAACGCTATGTATTTTAAGGGTGCCGAGTGGTGGGCCTGATTGGTTTTGTGGGCGTTTTGATGGGTGATGATTTTGAATGGAAATTGAGCAATCTTCGGGATATTTCTTAGCTTCTAAAATCCACTTGGAAGTCGTCTTTCTTCAGTGATGGCTTCCACCCTTGGTCAGCGTCTTGAAGCTACTAATAACAGGTATATAACGTCAGGATTGACACCAGCTGGTTTACGTTCAGGAACGAGGATAGGTAGGCTAGCGCTTATTAAATGTCTCATTGACAAACTATTCTATTGACTACATGATGAACTACCTGTTTACCAGAATACTTGGTGTACACTATACAGACGTTAACGTATTCTGCAAGGTTAGTCCAGACCTGTGGTGTAAAAGATAAAGACTAATTGATAATAATTAAAGGCATGGCAGTCTGATCTTAACGGAAAGTATGCGGTTAGGCTCAGGGTATGACGGCTTGCTACAATTTAGCCCATGATAACTGCTGGACTGCTCCTGATCTAATGAGACAGAACTGACTCGTTCTTGGCCGTACGCCAACTCGCATTCGAAGTCACCTATTCCAGAGTAATCCACTTGGAGGTGACCGCTGTCAGCGAGTAAGCATTCTGTAATGCACAGACACCTTCCTGCTGAGTTCGTGTCAGCAAGCCGTGTCAGAATCATGGCTAGCTAACTAATTCCAGAAAACATTACTTTCACCAAATATACCCTTTTCCTTTAATAAAACCCTACAGCTCCAAAACAGTCCTGACAGTAGCATTAGAAAGGACATAGGAAACTATTTTCGAGATGAATAATATATTAAGTCACGATATTTTGAAAACTAACTGCACGTTGACAGACAGATGGATAGCAAGTGTAAGTCACTGTAATGTTTTATCGGTCTCTCAGGGTTTGTATCTGTCAGTCAGTATGTGTGTGATGTGTTCACAAATTTCTTGTACAACTTATTTTATAGTATGTCACCGAGTCACGGAGAGAGCGGTGTCGCTGGCGATCCTAGCTGCGGTTTTCCATGTTTTTCCGCAGTTTTTCCAGATGACTTTCGGGATGGTTCCTTAACAAGTTCATGGCCGAATTTCCTTCCCATTTCTTCCATTTAAATTAGATTGGCGAAAAAGGGTTTCTGAGACCCTAAAGCAGACCACTTCACAGGTTTAAACTGGAAGAAATGAAACCTTTAAATAGTTATATATGTCGATTTGCGCTGCATGCGCTGAATATCAAAAACGCCAAGGGACAGACGCTCAAAGTAGTAGTAGGGGTACAATCAGAAAAGTACTGTTTTTCCCATCGGCAGTTGTCTGTTGCTATTCCACTGGTTTTCAACCTCCAAAGGCTTTTTATCTTAGAATAGGAGAGCAAAATCAAAAATATTATGTAAAAAGTGGTCAAGAGATGACCTCTGAATATGACATAATTTTAAACCACAAACAAGATTCTGCCGGAGGAATTGTGGTAGGGAGTCTCCCACAGGTAATTCTACCCCCCCCCCCCCGCTTAGTTTGTTGTTATTTATGAAGAAGTTGCAAATCGGTTCAATGTTAATATGACTTCCCCGTGATATTAATAAACACCTTGCATTTTCTGACTGCTATTACGTAACTTACAGCTTTCTATATCGAATCCAGTTACAGTGATAAAATTCTAAGCCAAGCATACGAAGTCGCGGGGAAAAGCTACTCAGTGTTAAGGAAACAATATATCCGTATTCGAAAAACACCACACATCAAGGAAAAAAGGATAGCTCAAACCGAGCGTGGTGGGTGAGCGATCATGCTCTCACATCGTATATGGGAGCACGCGGGTTCGAGTTCCCGTCTGGACATCCGGATTTTCATTTTCGATGATTTCCCCATATCGCTGAAGGCGAACGCGGGATGGTTCTTTCGAAAATCCGTGAATGAATTCCTTCCCGTTCGTTTCCCTAGTCCTTTCCCACTTCTAATGACCACGATGTCAACAAGGCCTAAAGCAAAAAAAAAACAAAAAAAAACATGGAAACTGCCCGACCAGATATCGTTAAGGATTGGATGCTAAATATAGCTAATCGTGAATTTCTTCTGAGCTGTTTATATGTATCCAGTTAATACCGCTTATAAATTTCTGACTAGCGATTTCAGCATCGATGATCCATTAATTTTCCAAAACTACCACCAGTGTGGGCGCTGCAAAGTAGTTTATGGCCTCTGAAGACTTCTATAAAGTGGTATAAGGTTTTCTTTATGCGCGGACAGATGTGGTGCGAATGTGACCGCTGTGATGAGAGGTCGTGCAGCTAATGGAGGCGAGGCGTGATGTATGGGCGGCCGCTACCGGGGGCGCAATTAGCATTGTGCTGGCTGGCTGGCTGGACCAGGGGAATGACCCCACAGCTCGCGGAAGTGACCGGGAGCGAGGGCGGGGCGCCGAGCCCGGACAACCCCGTTATGACTGCCACGCGACCTGGCATGGCCTGCATGTTGTCTGGCCAGACGGGATGGCGAATGGATTAGTGAGGCAGGCACCACACCAAACCTCGATCGTCCAGATTAACACGTCGAAAATAAATTACTCATATCTGTCTTCTACTATAGAATTTCGTGGGCTCACTCCGCACTCACCTCGACAGCTATTGGGTGGAACTGACGCTGATGTCACCGAACGATGACTTCGCGCGCCTGGACATCGATGTCAAATTAACAACGGCAGAGATGTTGTTAAATAAATAAGGTTATGAGTGCAATTTGATAGTTAATCGACTGTGAAGAAATGAATTAAGTTCTTTTCGTAACAAAATATATGCTGCTACTTTACGGCTGAAAAATTGTGGAATAAAATTGTACTTTCAGATTTAATGAAATCTTATTGTTGTTATCTTTTCATCAGTCACTGGTGTAACGCTACTCGGCCATCTTTAAGTAAGTAAGTATTTATATTGGACATCAAACTTGAGGTTACGTCAGATTCGAGGTTACACCAGAATTGAGGTTACATTAGTCTTGATGTTAAAGCTACTAAAAGTAATGTTCACTTTAGCTAATCATTATAGTATTGACTCTGCTATGTTTAGGTATTTAGCTAGATCGTATTAAACACAGGTTATTATTTTAGCCAGATCATTTCAACATAAAAACTGGAACTATTCTATATCCATTACCATACAAAATACCACCTCACGGGCTTTCACTAATACTATTATAAATCTGTAAGCGAACAGTGTTTGTCTGAGGGTTTGATCATGCAAAAATCAACTTTTGCATTAATTCGGGTAGTGTTTTACAGTTTGAAAGCTTATGCTATTGCTTAAAATCTGCAATATATCTCAAATCTCTGCATAACGAGTGAACGAAGCAAGAAGTGACAATCCATTAGTACTAGATAGGCGTTACACATTCAACTGTTTCTCAGATGAACACTTCTTTAGGAGACATCCATTAATTACGTAGGGTATTTGTCCTTAAATTTGGATCCCCTTCCTCCTTGGTAAGATTTGATAAGATATGGTGGGAATTCCTCCCTCCCACAGAGAGATTTACTTCGTAATTTAGTTTTTTAATAATTAAATTTATTTGATGTGTTCACGTATTTTGCTTCGCTGAATACTCAAGCGATAATGCCCTTGTCTTCCATGTACTAAATTTTTTTCTAAGAAATAAGAGGAGAAAAATGATGTAAAATGTTGACCTGAGGTTTTTATTGCTCCATCCCTTTAAATGAGAATTAGTGAGATTTTGCTGGACTTCCTCCTCCATCTTTTGAGCTCACGTATTTGATGGACGCCCCGTTATGGGATATCCATCGACGGTTAGTTTATTTATTTATTCAGTATTCTGAAATATAGTACATTAGAATAAACGGAAAACGTTATTGAAATAACTACATCAGAAATAAGTACTCCAATAAACATCGAAAAGGCTTTAATAGTTCAAATTTAGTGTCTGCTCGAAAGTGTAAACCATCTGACCTAATAAATAGCACTTTAGTTAGAACTAGATATAAGAAAATGTATACAATAAAAATACGTCAATTGCAAATTATATCTTAACACTGTAAACCATACTAACTCGATTATCCTGGAATGCCGCATTTTTTTATTTGAAACTACAGGCGGTGTATACATCGGTGAGATGGGTCGCACTGTGGCGGATAAACTTAAAGTGGATTTGTGCCTCTATAGATAAAATAACAGCAACAAAACAGCCGTAGTTTGTAACTGATTTGAATTGAATTTATTGCGATGGAGTGCAGGTTCTAGGGGCATCTACACTTTTCTTAGTGTTTATCATCATCTTGTATGCGGTCTGACGGTTCAGCGGTTAAGGCGTCTGACTGAAGATCCCGGTTCGAATCCCTGTTTGGTCGGGTATTCTGAAAGGCCCTTAACCCGACCTCCACCTCTGGCACAGCATGCTGTGTAATGTGAAGTACGCCAGATCGCTTCTGTGGTTCAGATTTCACATTAAATTCTAGCTCCCCTGTACCCGGTAGGATTACCGGATAGTGCGCAAGCGCGGTAAATAGAAAAACACTTGTCGCCTGGCCGCTGGAACCTACGGGGATTTCGAGGCTACAATGTCACCCGCATTTAAATTAAAATTATTTTATATACTTTCTGTGTTGAAATTCCTCCACCGCCTTCTTTTGCGATTTAATAATTTTAATTTTAAATTTCTTCGGCGTTTTTGGTAAATTATTTATCACTTACCTAGTCAGCTTATTCAAAATTCCAGACACCCTTATTACAAAAAAAAAAAAAAAAAAAAAAAAAAAAAAAATCCACTCGCTTATACATAAAATCGAGTGCTAAATTGAGCCCATGGTCATCTTTTCCCTCCCGTGCGCCACTTCTAATTCTTCGACCAATATTCTTTCTGTCACCTACCTACGTCTTGCACGCACCTAGTACTCTCTTCACCATCCTCCCGTCATACACTCCAAATCCAGCTCCTTTATCACATCAATTACTGATTGGATCCTGCGGTAATTTCCACAAGTAATTCTAGCTGCTCGCCTTTGTGCCAAATCCTGTATTTGATACCCAAAATATGTGTCCCAAACTACACCATCAATGGTTGACCATAGAGTTGTTACAAAATTTCTTAATTTCTCTGATACTTCCTCTCAGAATTCTCTGCAGTAAATGAAGGAAACCTTTCCTTACCGGGTGAGCTCATTTTCACATATTATTCTAGATATTTTGGTAAAATTTGAGAACACGAAACTGCTGTGGGAAGAAGACACTTGGTGGCCTTGAAGAGTAAAGGAGGCAGAAGAAATTTTGAAGAAAAGCAAAAACCTCAGCGAAGACACCAACCTAGTACCCTATGACGCTTGGCACTCGTCGATAAGCAAACAACAGTAATATCTCTGATTATACTTCAGCACGTCAGCCGGTATCCTAAAAAAGAAAATAAAAAACATGCATTCCCCAAAAAATCGAGTTAGCCTTAACAAATACCGCCACGAAAACCTAACAAATAATATGAAGGTCAACCATGTGTATAAGAAATGTTTTAATTGAAGATCGACCGCTGTGAAATACTGATACACATAATGCTATAGAGTTGCGAGAAGATTCTGTATATTTTTTGTATGGTTTTAGAGAAAAATGCGGAAGGATTACAAGACTTCTCATCAAGAAATGGATCTCTGGGCAGGCCTGGCTCATGGCATAACAGAACCGACTTCATCCCGGAAATGTAAGACGTGGTACATACAGTTAATTTATGCAATATATCGCTTGTGACGGGAAGCTGAAAAGATAATAGACCTACTTCCAGCTGTCAGCCTACAAACGTGTTAAACTGATCAGAGGAAGGGAGTCAGAGGAAAAATTAGTGTGATTTCTTGGTTTTATGGGTACTGAATTTTAAATATATTACATAAAACAGTAATCAAACAGGAATAAAACAATGAATCACACCTCATGGCTTTTAATTTTTAAAAAATTATATTTCACTGTTTATTAATAAATTTATCAAAATTTGTGCAAGATAACTTTATTGAAAATCGAATAATGATCTACAAAGGAAACAAATAAGCTCTTAGCAGACAACAGCAAACCTACTTCTCGATTAGAACGGGACAAAACATCTTGGCATGAGTCGAACAAGTTTGGTACAGGGTATTACGTTGCTTTACCGTGGATGAGTGAGTCACTCATGACATACTTTTACGAAAGAACTAGAAGTTAAGCTTGAATGATGGAACCACGTGGGGGCTTAAAAATGATTATCAGTTAGTTAATATTCTAAACATGAAATGTATGTAGCTTTAAGAATTTCTAATGTGCTGCTCAAACAATGGTAAGTAGTAAATTACCTAACAAAATCCTACAATTCTGTTCGCCACTGTACAGCATCAGCTACGTTGCTGTACTCAAGCTATATATTTTTTTAAATTTTATCTAACAGTATTGCGCCTCGTAAATTTCACTAGAATCAGGAAAGGGAGCATCCATAAATTACGTAGCTCCATTTTGGCCTCCTATAAATCCCCCTCTCCCTCTCCCCACGTAGCCTATCCTGCCTCCTGCCTCTACCCCCCCCCCCCCGCCCCTCCGCCCCCGGGTGGCACGTAGCTTTTTCCCCTATTGTTTTCTCGTCAGTCTATCGTATATTACATACGGAGATAATTAAACGACGGAAATAAATATTAACCTTATTTTAACTGTTACGAGTAATATTAATGTAAAGCTACGTGGCTTGGCTCGGAAATCCCCTCCTTCCACGTAGCCAAGTGTAACTTTCTACTTCCCCCCATTTTTTTATAGACGGAGCCACGTAGTATATGGACATCTCCTAAGAAGTAGGGCAGTGAACATAGAGGAATTCGACCATAGTTTTTTGGAGGCACCATCCAGATATTCGTCTGGAGTGATTTCGATAAAATTATAGAATACTAAAATCTAGATAACCGGACGACGATCCGAACCTGCGTTCTCCCGAATGCGAGGCCAGAGAGTTATCGCTCAAGGTATCTAAAAACATTTTATATATCAGGAATTTTCGAAATTTATTTAACATAAGACCAGATTTCATCTCGGAATACGGCCAAGAACCATGAACACAGCTATTAACTCTCGTGGTGACAAAAATAATAACGTGTCAACAGACGTGAAAGTATGGGTACGGTCGATAAGTTAGTTAGAAAATAAATACGCACACGGTATCTTTGCACTGAGATCTCCACACCCGTTAGCTGTTTGTCTGAGCTCCCGGATACGCGGATGGAGCATAGACCAGGTCGAGTTGTGGCCACAGTAGTTTGCACGTCGTTTGGTGGTCACGCCTCCGCTGTTAGTCGGACCGCTCGTGCTTCCAATTAACACCGACGGCTCGTTTACTGACGGCAAGGACAAGTGAATTAAGTCGTGAGTCTGATATGTGCCCGAAATGAGCACCGTGCACCGGCTCGACGGGGCTGTCTACCTGTCCGCACAGTCGGCCGCCTGCAAAGTGCTCTCGGAGTATTTCCATTAGGTCGCCAGTTCCCGCACCAATGGAACTCAAGACAATGTTTTAAAGCACTCATGAACTAAATAAGGATACGTGAAATTATTATGTTATTCTAATAAATATCGTACCAATAATCGTAAAATTTATCTCGTAACTCTTCAAATGTCTATTGGCTTCTAGTAATATTTATTTACTACGTCATCATCAGTGATCTGCCCTAATGCAGGTTTTCACATGTCTGCTCTACATTCTCTCCATGCTCTTCTGTCTTCTACCCTTCTCTTCATATCCATGTAGTTGCCGTTTTCTCTGATGTTGTCTCTGATCTTGCACCTCCTTCATCCTCTAATCTTTCCAAGGCGTCTTTTAGCAAGCACTCCTCTCTCACAAAGTGTTCAACACAGTTCTTCTTTCTTCGATGACTTGGAGTAGTTTTCTCCTTTCACCAACCCTTTACAGCACTTCAACATTGCTTACTTTATACATCCAGCTTATCCACTCCATACTACTCCACATCCACATCTCAAACGCTACTAACCGTTTTTCTTCTTCTCGCCTCGGTGTCCTCGGCTCCATACAAAACATTTGCCGAGTCTTTTCCTGTGCGCTTTATCTACTTTTCCAGCTAATGGTCACCTCTTCCTATTAAACGCTTCCTTCGCTAAGGAAATGCGAGTTTTTACCTCTTGGTGGCATCTCAAGTCTTCAATGAATAGGCTTTCAAGATAATTTTTACTACAGGGTTATTAAAAATGACTGATGTGATTTCACAAATTTAATGTAGCTGTATTCTTTGACATAAGTGTCGCAAAACTTTTAGTGGTATAGAAAAACTCAAAAAGTTTTGAATCCGCGTTTCACACTTCTGCCACGAGAGCGCTGGAAATGACAGAGCGATGGCTTGGTAGTGGTTAGATGATTATTAGGAATTTCTATAACGGTCTCCAACCTTCTTGACCTAACCCCAAGAGATTTTTTGTGTGGGATTATGTGAAATATTCACACTGAGTGTGGCAAGAACTTGACTTAATATATGCAGAATTTTTAAGAGGACACATGTAGGGCACGTGTAATATGCCAAAAGCTTTCTTATTTTGTTTATATGTCTACAAGTTTTGTAACAATATGTCAAATAATGTAGCTACAGTAGATTTGTGACACCGAGTGTGGTGGGTGAGCGGATTATGCTCTGGCCTCGCATTCGAGAGTATGCCGGTTCGAATCCCCTTCCGGGCATCCAGATTTTGGGTTTTCCATGGTTTCCCCAAATCACTCCAGGCGAATGTCGGGATGCTTCCTTCAAAGGCCATGGCATAATTCCTTCCCGTTCCTTGTTCCCAGTCCCACCCCGCCTCTAATGACCTCGACGTCGGCGAGGCGTGAAGCCATAAGTAAAAAAAAGAAAAAAAAGATTTGTGAC
This sequence comes from Vandiemenella viatica, assembly GCA_031002005.1. Classification (NCBI taxonomy): domain Eukaryota; kingdom Metazoa; phylum Arthropoda; class Insecta; order Orthoptera; family Morabidae; genus Vandiemenella; species Vandiemenella viatica. Next base: position 78,314,899 of record JARYHS010009186.1, on the reverse strand, counting down.
GTAGTTTCATTCATTTATAATAACCCTGCAAAATTACAGTTTTACTGTCCTTGTGGTCATAGGTAAGGAATTCTTCGGTTATTTTTTTTTTTACATCTTTTATTGAACGATCTAGCTCTGTTCTAACACGTATTTGGGTCAAGAATTTACAGAGGTCTCTTATATGAATTATGTGCAGTTCTAAAAACTAAACTTCAGCTGCTAATGTAATTTTCTGACAGTGTTATACCGTAAATTATATCTTCTTTGCGTATTTGCCACTCATTTTTTTTGCCTATGGCTTTAAACTTAGTCACGGGAAAGGTCTGGGGACAAGGAACGGGAAGGAATTCGGCAACGTCCTTTTGAATGAAGCATCCCGGCATTTGCCTGGAGTGATAGGTGTCTGTGTTAAAAAGTTAATTACTTCAGATTCGGTTCCATGAATAAGTAATTTGACTCTACATACTTGATACATTTCTAAGAAAGTATTCCACAGTTAAAAGGTTTATGCCCAGTTGCCTCTGGTCACATAAGGATATACGATGAGTTCCGGTTCCAGGAAAAATTCCGAATAGTTTCACAATACAAAGTGTTTCCGGAGATGAATTTCTTCATATTCAGAAACCACGTATTTGCACCTGCATGGTAAGATATGGATTGCCATTTTGTACGTTACAGATCCTGCTTCCATTCTCGCCAGGCCTGGTAATGGATGGTGATGGGTTCAAATGTCTGACCGACCAACCAGATTTCGTTTTCCTTGGTTTCCCGCGATCACGCCAGCTTTCTTCAAATAGCCATGACCGAATTCCTACCTGTTATTCATACCCAATCCTCTCCCGACTCTAATGACGTCAGCTATGCGTATTACACTAAGGTAAAAAAAATGTTTTTATTAATCGTGTGGAAAGAACTATTATTTTTCTCTCTCTATACGACTACTTACATCTTAAAGTTGCTGTCCTTCTGAATTATCTCTTGAAAAGCTATCGAAGAAATATTTAAACCATTTATATTTTTTTATCTTGGTTGCGGCTTCACTAGTCTAGGTAGTTAGGGGCTGGGAGAAGATAGGGAACTAGAACCGGGAAGGAATGCGACCATAGGCTTTTGAAGTAATTATTACGGCATTCGCATTGAACGATTTCGGGAAACGATGAAAAACCGAAATTTGTATCTTCGAAAGGTAATAGCATAAAATAGCACACAGTGAAAAATTTTCTTAGTTAAAACGTTTAAATATATCCTGTTAGTTTTTTCTGTCTCCGTTTTGAACATATACCGTAAACAATTCTGACAAACAAACAAAACTCACTTTAATTTTAAACATACATTTGACGTTACTGCCCGTAAGATTCCAACAATCTGTCGAGTTCTATAGTTTTATACTTCGTGAGATTTTCTTTTGGATTGAGTCTATAAGTACATCGATACAGAAATCTTTCCTTAGGCATCAGTTGATATACTCAAACGTTTAATTTCAGCGCATGAAGTAAATCAGTTTTGTAGGCCATGTCATTTGAAATACTTTTCTGTTTTGATGGCTCGTAATCATCATCATCATCATCCTCAACAGTTTCCAGTCTCTGGCCGGGTCTGCTTCATGCACAAGCCTCTCCATTTCCTTCTTTCATACCACCACCTCTCTGTCACTACTTTGTTGTAGTCTTCTCCTCTCTTCCGTACACACTCCTATTAGCCATCCATATCTTGGTCTTCCTCTGGGTCGTTCACCATGCATCTTAATTTCATAGATTTTTCTTGGGATTCTTTGATCCTCTATTCTCTTTACATATCCATACCATCTCAGTCTGGTCCTCTCTATCCTTCCCTGTGTTCCTCTTTTAAGGTGCGTCTAATCACTTCATTCCTTATTCTGCCCATTTTAGTGACTCCCATTCAAACTCTTAAAAACTTCATTTTGCTTGCTTGTACTCTGCTTGACTTATTTGTGAAGGTAGAAGACGATGATTGTATACTTTTTGTGAACTCTGATATTTTATACTTTGCCGATATTGTCATCATCTATATCAGACGCCAAAGATTCTCAATCCTTTCCAAACCATCGTGCTCATTTCAGAAAAAGTTGTTTAAAAATTTATCGTTGACTTATTTGTGGAAGGTATTACAAAAATTTTACAACCGGCCAGTTTCATATTTAAGAAAGACGGAGATATTATTAATACTCGAAGAAGTCTTTCACTTTTTACTTCGGCACACTGATAAATAAAAGCGACTGCAATTATAATCACAGAAAAGGCAAGAGTGTTGTGTAGCATGCTGGTGCAACATTTCTCTGCTTTCCCTATAATCCTATAGCTCTTAGTTAAATGTTTCATGTTTTATTTTTTATGATGCAGTTTGGCAGGACTTTCCTTAACGTGTACAGATTACTTAACTCATAAAAAAAAAAAATATGTTTGCTGCAACAAAGTTCAGCCAGTTACTTATTTAGTGTAGGAAAGGAAAATCTATCCTTCCTCAAGTACTGTGGCTTATAGGAAGAAAAGTTCTTCTGTGGCTTCGGCACGAAAATGGTGGTAGGTGATGAGCCAGACGTAGATGGCGTTTTACGTTGCCGACAATACCGCGATATTTATTTAGTAGAGGACTGAGAACGCCTGGGGCCTCTAACCGGACTTTAGGCTCTAAGAAATATTCAGGTATTACCGGGATTCTAACAGGTTGCAAACAGTAACTGTTCGGACTAAGCTTTGGTCACATTTAACAGTACCGAGGTTGATTTTTCCTACCACAGAGAGCGTACTGAGCCAATGACGTACGTTAAATGGCTAGTTCTGTAGCATCTCGAATTTTAGGCGGTTTTCCGCAATCGTCTAACTGAATGCCGGAACCGTTGCCAACAACCGCGTCAAAAGCTACATATTTCGCAAAAGAAAATACACTTAGCCTATCAAATAAAACAGAAGTTACAAGATTCGCAAACAGAGGGCAACAAAACATTCCACCCATACCATAAATGTTCCAGATCTTCCAAAAATGTTTCTAGCTATGGTGGGGCCTGCAACCACTCGTCTTTTTCTTGATTCACAGTAGCTGATTTCTACGTAAAATAGAGAAAGAGAAGAAGAGAAAAAGCTGTTTGAACCAGAGGGGAGTTTAAGAATTCCGCCAATGAGCAGTATTCTAACAATATACGGGATGATTCAGGAGGAATGTTAAATATTGAAGAAGGTGGTAGTATGAAAAATATTGACTAAAAAAGTCCATATAATCATGTGTCTGATTTTCATTCTTTATTTAGATACGGGCTCTGAAATGTTATGCATGAAATAAACCTCAGAAAATGATCAAGAGCACAAAAATAACTTATTGAAGTACATTATACATGCTAAAACAGACGCATATTTCACAACTGTTCATTTTAAATGTTCGAAAATCTCATTTTCGATTTGAAAACACAAACTGAAGCACATACTCAGAAGAGCTACACGGTCTGTTGCGAAGAGACCTGCAAAGTTTATTGAAGTCGATAGTGGTATTTTAGAACATTTAATTTAAACTTTTGGTAAATTTGTGTGTGTTTTTGCGTGAATAAAATACTTCAATAAGTTATTTATGTGCTATTGATAATTTTATGAGGTTTAATTTATGCACAACATTCCAGCGCGTGTACCTTCAAAACGAATGGAAATTGGAAAAATGTTTATATGAACATTTTTACTCAATAGTTTTCATATTACCAACTCCTTAAATATTTTCCATTCCTTCTGAATCGCCCTGTACATCCATATAAGCATAATTTCACCTTATTACTGAGATACCAGACCGCTAGCAATGGGAAACAAGCAGTTTGAAATAATGAAACGGCTTCAGGTGTTCCATAAATAACTAAACGTATGGCAAATTTTTGTTTTAATGGTTATCATAATTTGTTTGTGATTTCGCAGATGACATCGCACTCCTAACCAATGACTCAAATGGGTGCTATTGCTGTTCGAACACTACACAAGTTAGCGGAGAAGACAGGACTACAGACATTATACGAAAAGGACAAGTATTTCAAGAGTTGGCACCCCGGGAAAGCCCCGTTGATGACCATCAATGGCAAGATTGGAAAAGTCGATCGATTCCGGTACGTTGGTGAATGTGTTCACCCCAATGGTAGAAATGGAACCTCCATCTTAGATAGATGTGCTAAACTCAACGCAGCATATCAGCTGTCGCGAAATCGTTACAATAAGAAGTGTATTTCGAATCTGCCATTACAAAACTGTTGTCAGAGTTCAGTTCCTATTTGCTGCGGAGACCTTGCTGATGAACAGGGAAGACACCATGGATGATCCGGAAAAAGCTGAAAGACGTATCCTGATGAAAATTCATGGGCCAAGAGTACTCCCGGATGGAACCTACCGACTGAAAGCGAACTGCGAAATGTACCAACAGTTGGAAGCGGCTAACACCACCATGCGACGTAGGCGGCTGAAGTTTTACCGGTACCTTCTGAGAATGGACAGCAACAGGTTTACCAAGAAGGTCTTCTCACTTATCAAAAGGTATAGGACAGGAAGCATGTGGCTCAATGGGGTTCAAAAAGATTTGATCTCCACTGAGAATTTCGACACTAAAGTTGCAGATCGCTCCAAATTTTGTTATATGATTAACTACTGGTCCCCTCCTACAAAAATTACTAAACCTCGGAAAGCCATCTCACATGAGAGAAAAGAAAAATTATTAGCTGGACTTAAACGGTATTGGGAACAAAGGTGAGCATCAAGAAACAAGTAATTATTAGCGCTCCATAGTGTCTAATAAAAATTTTAGCTGTTTGTAAGGGTTCTTCCTTATTTATAAATAAGCACTATTGTATTTTACAATTTCCAGTATCGGATCAGTATTACAGGATCTTCATTTATCCTCTAAATACATTACTGGGTTTAATACCATGGCTGAAAATTATCTTTTGAATAAAATCAAATATTTTTCTGAATCAACTCAAATAGTATATTACACTTTTCACAATAACAATTACTATGCACTTATTTCTTGGCATCCTATTTACAAACATTTTTTTTTTTTAACTGCGTTACGTGTCTCAACAGCGAGGTCTTTAGAGACGGGAAAGGATGGGGAGCAAGGATGGGGGCAAGGAATGGGAAGGAATAAGGCCATGGCCTTTTGAAGTAAGCATCCCGACATTTGCCTGGAGTGATTTTGGAAACCATAGAAAACCCAAATTTGGATGCCCGGACGGGGATTCGAACCGCCGTCCTCCAGAATACGAGGCGAGAACGCTAACCGTTACACCGCCACGCTCGGTCAAACATTTTTCTATGCGAACACAATATTTACAGTACATTTATATAATTACACTTCTCCTTTGTCCTCGAGCTAATCCTTTTTATTACTAAATTTCAATATTGCGTTCCTAATGCCAGGTTTATGGAACTACTTTATTATTCGTGCTTCTCAAGTCACCTTTTTTAATATCTACTTGAAATCAAAGATACTCTCTCTCAAGTTCGACGGTCTCTGACCTTGAAACTTAAATTTGCAATGTTTCTATACACCATCATAGTTAAATATTAACAAAAATATTCTTATAATAATAAATTTCACAGTTCGGGACGTTGTGTGCCTCACTTGTTGAATATGAAATTGTTTCAAACGTATCGACTTTAATCAGCAGTTAATTGATTTTTGCATATCCACTACCGTAAGTGCATAGGCTGTTGAATGTTGCCAGTACGGAAGGACTCGGTTTGGTTGACGCGTCCTGCTACTATCTGATTTCGGTGGGTCTGGTGCTGTCGGAATGTTGTCTGTCGTAGGCGAGATTTGTGACGCGGGTGATCAGTAGGGCACGCTCGTGTTTGACAAGTGAGGCGGGAGATAGGATCTGGCCATCAATAACGGCAGCCCGCTATCTGACATCTCACCGAGCCGGGAGCCGGTGACTGTCTCCTCGGGCGCAACTCGGCAGCTTCCCTGCTAATGAACCTGGACTACTCCGGAGTGACACTTGCACCTCCTCGCTAGAAAGCTGTACTGTCCCTTCCGTCCTCACAAAACACAGTCCACGAAAGAGGGAGAGATATCGGCGTATTATTATTCTTGAACCATAAACATCAAAAACGCAGTTAAACATTGTGCAAATTAACAACTTTAAACATATTTGGCCCAGTACTTCGCAACCCTAAGTTGTTGCTCAAAACAAATTATTATTATTATTATTACTCCGCGATTCACTAAGAGTGTGTGGTGGAGGGTGTATTGTACCTATCCGAATGTGTAATAGCTTGGATGGGATATGGCAGGAGGCGCCCATGGTCTATTTTGAGTAACCATCCCGGTATTCGCCTGGAGCGATCTGAGAACTACTCCTGTCGGATTTTAAGTAGCGAGTAATTTTCTGGTTATTTAGTCATTTGATGATGATCGCCATAGCCATTGATCCAGTGAAGTGTCTTAGGACATAATAGTACGGTGAATCCCTCTTTCCTCTCCCATCGATAGAAGTATATGTATTATTGTTTTGGGGGTGACAGTAAACTGTTTGTGCTCAGTGAATGGTGTTGATTGTGTTGTGAATGATGGAAATCTGAAGGAAGGGACAGTGTGAACCCGGTGCCAGCCCATTCAGATCTACATCGTCCAGTGACATCATCGGGGCCGCCAAGCTTAACGTCCCCATCTAGGGCACCGCATGCTTTAACTCCGTACGCACTACGCCCAGGACTTTTGTGCGCAATCTGGTGATTAGGTATTGTGCACCCACTTCACCTACAACGCCAGCTAATTTTTTTTCGGTTAACAGAACTAGAAACAGCTAACCCCGTATTAGGCACGGAACACAACCACCGTTCCGCAACCACCTAAGCCAACGAACCGGGATACTATGTATATATTAATATTAGTTAGTTAATTGTGCAGGCTTGTTTCAGCCAGTCCTCTGAAGAAGGCCACAGCACGATGACCGAAACGTTAGGTTTCAACAAATTGACGCGGCTCCACCCCTAGAAGCAAGATAATACTTAATATTATATTACTGAAAGAACTCGCAATTCTGAGTGCATTTCATCTTAATGGATGAGACAAAATTTGATTGGGAATTAACAGCAGCACTATAAAAGTGGAGGCAACGTGTTGCTTTGGAGAGTAGTAGAATTGTTTCTGTATACGTATCCCATAAATATACCAGTTTCTGATTTTTACGCCAATCTACTGCAGTCTGATCTGCGACATATGGTATATTTGATAATGTCATTTAATTTCATGATGCTCGACTAGAACTTGCCCTGATTTTATAATACACTGCACTTCGGGTCTGAAACAATATCTTATTGTATTGATAGTGACCAAGTGGCTTTCTCTGAAAGGATGCTTAATATATGAGAAAATAAAGAAGTGAGGAACATGTAGGGTGAGTAAAGATATCGAATACCAGATAAACTGCTTTCAACATACAAGCTCTGGCCGAAGAGATTGATATGTTCTCTGTCAGCTGCATCACTTTATTAATGAGCACTTCTAGCTGTTTAACCTCCAATTTATCATTTATTAAGGACAGCAATACACGCTAGTGATACAGGCCAGTAACGTTTTGAATCGGTAGCTGCTACTTCTCCAATATAACTCCTTTGCAGATAATTCAGGTACCGCCCCAGAAACAAATATTTGCATTATTTGAAAAACGATTACGACCTTCAGTGTGTGAGTGTGGTTTTTTTTTTTTTTTTCCTCTCTCTCCTTGTCTTACAGTATAAACTTTCATACTCTCTCCGTCACAGTCAAATCGATTATAAAAGAACGTCTTCTTTCTTTGGAAGCATAAGAAATTCTTAAGCTTCCAGTTTGGTTGTTGTTATTGTGGCTTTATGGTGCATCGACAACAATGTCACTAGCTCCCTAACATTCAGTCTGGGATTTACTTTATAACTTCGGTATCACCTAATGAGGTGAATTTAATGAAACTGGACACTGCTTTCCATATACTGCTTTGATGTAACTTTAGAATTTGCTTCTCCAATTATGCTCAGGGATACAGGATACATGCCTCAATTTTTTCCACTAATGATGCGATGTTTTTGTCATCAACAATACAAGAAAAAAATGTCAAAAGCATAAGAAAAAGTCTGATTGGGTCTCTATTTCATTTTCTTCCAAGTGTTTTTTTTCTAAATTTTTGATACTCCATTTTACTATAATAATAAGGTGCACACGAGTATTTCAACAACACGAACTTTTTTTTGTTTGTTGTTGTAAGAGAGTGTTAAAAGTAATTTTCAAATTGGCCGTTTTATTTAAATATATCTCAACCATGCTTGAGAACTTTAAAAAAATATTTTCATAGAATATTTATTAACAGATTCATGAAATTCTCTGTTGCATGATATCTATGACTGTTGTTTAAAAATTGTCTCCTGAAGTATCAGATTTGTTAAAATTACTCATTCAATTGGTTTACTAAAAGGAAGCTCTCCAGAGAGATCACTGTGGTTTTTCTGCATACTTTATCTCAAATTTGGACAGAATTTTTGACCAGTATTTTCAGAACTAATGAAGCAATATTTTTGTCCAAAGTGTAAATACATCGTGGAGTAAAAAGAAATCCTAACATTTTGAGTGTCGACGGGACGGCAACTTTGATGTGATAATTGTATAGATTATCTCAAGAATTTTGTCTTCAGCTGCCCACTAAGCCCCTTATAATACTATTTTCACATCCCCATTATTTTTCCAAATTTCTTGTTGTAACTGCACTAAAGTTAAGAAGAAGACAAGTTGTATTTTCAAGTTCAATGTTAAAGTGTTTAGAAGTTGTGATGGTGTAGCATACAAATATACATACTGATAAACGGACATACGAGAGAATCTTTGAATGTTCTGCTTTTCATTCACAAAGTACCGAATCTTAAGACTACCTATTCAAATAATTAATGCCCGTGCCTTCTTTATCATCGTGAATGAGGTAATTCTTCATCTATAATCGGTTTTTCAAACAGCGAGTGACTTAGGGTTTTAGTATAAAAATATTTAAAAAATAGTTATTCAGTCTTTGAACTTCACGTCATAAAATTCTCAATTTCCGATGTAAAAATATATCTCATTTGATTTCATCTTTAACACTGCACATAAAGCGAGCGCATAACCGAAAATTTACCATTCCCAAAAGTGAATAGAAAGGCAAACCAGGATTAATGATTATGCATTATTGTCTTGTAAAGTCAATGTAAGCAGTTCTGTTAATTTATAGGCACAAAAAAATGAAAAAATTGTATGGTCTAAATAGCTGTTGAGATTAGCGTAACTTGTAAAGTTTTCTCCAGAGAGAAAAAAAAATATTGTGGTTGAACCATTTAACTCTTTCCTAGTTATTGCGGACTACTCGGCGCGGAGTGTGAGCGGTAACGTTCTGGACTCGCATTCGAGAGGACGGTGGTTCGAATCGCCATCTGGACATCTAGATTTAGATTTTTCATGATTTCCATAAATCACTCCAGAAAAATGCAGGGATGGTTCCTTGAAAAGGTAATGGTCGAATTACTTCACTTTCAGTGCTCCCAGTCTATTTCCGTGATTGTCTTTTGATTACCGAGCGTGGCGGTGTAACGGTTAGCGTTCTCGCCTCGCCTCGCATTCTGGAGGACGGCGGTTCGAATCCCCGTCTGGGCATCCAGTTTTGGGTTTTCCATGGTTTCCCAAATCACTCCAGGAAAATGCCGGGATGCTTCCTTCAAAAGGCCATGACCGAATTCCTTCCCATTCCGTGTCCCCCATCCTTTCCCGTCTCTAAAGACCTCTCTGTTGAGAGACGTAAAGCAGTTAAAAAAAAAAGTCTTTTGATTCTGCTTCGTTTGATGACAATTGTGTGAGATAGTACGGTCAAAGTATATGTTTTTATGACGTTAAATAATGCTATGTCTGCTTCGATAATACATAAACGACAATGCACCTTAATCAGTAATTACTGGTATCAATTTACCCCAACGGTTCACACTTATTGCGAGATAGAAGATACATTACAATGGGTATAAAATACTGTCGGAAGCTCTGTAAGACTTAAATATTCGGATGATTCGTCCATTGGTTAATTTTAACGAATCATGCAAATTTTGCTGGAGTGGATTCTTGAAACTATGTGAAATCTAAATCAGATTAACTACAACTACTAAATTATTTTATAAATTCACAGAGAAATCGTACAGTTAAACTTTTCCGGTACTAATCTCAACAGCAGATTAGAGGAAATCTTCTCTACAAGATTACACTGTTCTGAGAGTTTGTAGATTTTTACATCTGCTAACCTGAACGCTTGAAGCGTTTGGTCTAAATCTTAATATATAAGGACCTATGATAACACTATTTTTACTTTTGTTCTTGCAAACACGTTATTAGATATATTAGAAGAGAGAAAATTGTTAACAATAAAATAAATTATTAATAATTTTGGCCTATTATGCATGTAATTGTTTTATTCTTCGAGTTGGACGCCTGGTACATGGAATTTTACGAAAAAATTATATTACATGCATATAATTACTTGAAAACACGTGTGGTAACGAAATTTCTGGAGTGGATGATGTAGCTACGATTATTCATTTCATGAATTAGCCACTGCATTCGTTAAATGGAGTCTAAATCAAGAAGTTTCTTCTGCTGGTGTTTATATGAGCGAAATATTATTTGAGATTAATTAAACGTGTATTTTACCGATACAAGTCAACAATAAATTACGTACTGCAGGGTAGATTCAGTATGCGATTGTAGTTGAAGGAACTTCAGCTATGACTGGTAACATTCCTTTCAAATATCTTGAATATAAGTATTTAAAAAAAAATTTGACTCTATTAGAATGACACTTTTTATTTTTTAGCGATTTACGACTAGTCATCATTGAGGTCATTAGCGCAACGATGAATGTGGCTAAATTAGATGTTGACCTTTTAAGGAACCATTCCAACATTTGCGTGATTTCGGGAAAACACTATAAATCAGAAATTTGTACCACCGGACCGAGATTCGAAATCACGACCTTCCGAGTTCTAGGCCCGGATATAACCTCTCTTATTCCCAAGGCATGCTATTATTATTTCGTTCAAAAATATTGAGCTAGTCGGAGACGTCCCAGCATCATGCCACAGTAGTTGTCATAAAGCTTCTGCTGGCGATGTAGAAACATGAAATTAGATATAATTTATTTTAAACGAATGTAAGTCCGTGACCGTTTTTGCGTATCGTCACGGGTCTAGAATAGTTCCAGTTTTTAGGATGAAAGATTATGACTGGTTGATCTGATCTGACCAAAGATAAACATGACATGTGATTCAGGGCGAATAAAATCTCTTGAGCTTGAAGAACTCAGAAGCATTAATAGATGTAGGTATTAAACACGAACAGGGACGCTAGCGCAATCGTATAATTGCTTAAATACAAACTTGACTTAATTTTAAAAATTCCTGTTTGCTTCGAAAGCATCGTGTTGTTTTTTTATTGACACTGGGCAAACACTCATAATGTAATTATTGGTCATACTATCTGTAACGGCCAGAGAATTGAATACACATTCCATATTATTAAACAGTTGAACAACTCCGATGAAATGAATTGCCAGTATAGTTGATTTGGTAACATATTTTGGTCTGATGTCCACTTAAAATAAACTAATATCTCTCGTACAGCGAAAATGAACAATGTCTATTAACTAAAGTGGTCATTAAAATAACTAAAATCAAATAAACCGTAATGCATAAACTTTTGTCAAGCAACAACATAGTGAAAGTTTTAGTTAAATAGAAATTTATGTTAAGCAGTAATGACAATTGGCATTCATGGTTACAGCAGAGACTGTGAATAATTTAATTTCTTAAAAGTTTTTTTTTTAAAAATTGCTTTCATTAGCAACATGTTGCTGAAAAGCAGATTCACGTTTTTTTTTTTTTTTTTTTTTTTTTTTTTTTTTTTTTTTTTTTTTTTTTTTTTTTTTTTTTTTTTTTTTTTTTAGCTATGAAACGCTAAGAAAAGCGAAGTTAATGAATATATTACGGCGATTAATTTGGCAGCACTTGCATAGATATTGAACTGTGGACATAACCACAAATTTCTTCTAATGGTATCTCTGGTCGCTGTTAATTTCCGAGCCAAGGCTGACACGTGACACCGTTCTCCAGCCAATAGCTATCGAGGAGAGTGAATGAATGAGCTCAGGAAATTATATGGTAGATACTGAGTGAGGCCACTGATAATGATACACAGTCATGTGATTGACAGCATTGTCAACATGAAACAGAAAGGACAGTGACCGCCCTTTCGCAACATGTAGTAGGGAAGCAAGACGCGATTATTGCCCAAGAGCTTTTGATGTTATCGTGCTGGAGAAAGCGGACCGGGCGTGTCTGCCGGCCCGATATGAAGACATTGGCGTGAGTTACTGGACTCGATCCCACTCGCACACAAAACGTACGGACGGCAGAATGTCGTTAACGTTAACTGCGCGGCTTATAGCGGGTAATAACGGCAGGCTCGTTTTATGGTCTAGCTGTATATGTTAAACGAGCACCCGTAGCTTTTAATTGGCGTTGACAACGTATCGGTATGCAAGGACGTGGGGACAGTGTGGTAGAACGGCGGACGTGCCTGTCACTGGATCCGGTAGCGTCAACAAGGAAACTACTGTGCGAAGAGGTACGAGGGTCACCCGCCAAAGTGATTGGGGAATAACTGTTCCTTCCTGTCAGTTGACGTGAAATTGGTATCTGATTTTGTCACGACCTGAATTCTACGGTGTCTTCCTTCTCCACCGCAAGGGGAAAAACATCCATCGAACATGCCGAAAGTTGTGGCGGCACTTCAGTAACAGGAATGAAAGGATATTCCTGAAACCGCAAATTTTATTTAATAAAAGTTTCGAGATATTGAATTTTTTTTCCAAACACGTGACCTTTTTTTAGTTTATTCCATGCCATTTCGATAAATTAAGACTTTTTGACGCCTGTTTTTTTCTCGAGGATGTTTGAGTCATCTGAAGCAATTTTTCTTTTTCTTCACACATTAAAAAAATTATTTAAAAAACTTTTTTTTAAAATCCTTATCATTTTTTACTAGAGCCTACATGTTTAAAACGCACAATGGTCTCTTTAGCTGATTAAACAATCATTTTAAAAGAAGTATTTAAGATTTTTTATAAGTTTTTTTAACGTTTTAAGGAAAAAAAGAACATTGTTTTAGATGACTCAAATATCTTTGAGGAAATTAAAAAAAAACAGCGTTCATAAAGTCTTAATTTGTAAAAATGGCATGGAATAATAATAATTTAAAATTAAAAATCAATATCACGAAAATGGAGAGACTTTTACTAAAATAAAATTTTGTCGTATAGTAGAACATCTATCTGTGGTTTCAGAATTATCTTTTATTTCTCCCTCTCACGGATAATGTACCCATTTACTCGTTCCCACTTCCTCTGTCCTAGGTTTCCGTGGTCTTGCTAACGCAGTTTTCCTTTTAGGCTCATACCGATAGCGTCAACACGGAAAACACTGTGCTAAATGGCTCAAGGGTCATCCGCCAAAGTGATTGGGGAAAACCTGTTTCTTCAACATGTCCGTTACCGGGAATGGAGGCAGGTGTGAAATTGCTATCTGATTTTCTCACTACCCGCATTCCACGGTGACTTGCTTCTCCACCGTAGGGGGAAACGTCCCTCCAACATTTCATAACAATTTCTGTTATTTTCGTCTACTGTTCAGGTTTAACCATTGGGTAAGGGTCGGTGGCATTGACCGTTTGTGGTTTCCTGAAATCAGATATGCCAAAAGTTGGGGTGGCACTTCAGTATAGATATTCATCTTCTTTTACACTGATATTGTGCCCTATGATCTATTCCATCTTCTTCTTTACTATGTTTCGTAGTCTTGCTAACTCTGTTTTCCTTTTAGGGTTTTATTCATATGATATTTTTTATAATTTTATTTCCTTCTATTTCACTAAGATCGTCTTTCCAACTTTTTTTTTACCCTGCATTTATTAAAAATATTTTGAATACCTCCCTTTATGTGTTTGTATCTTATTGTATTTTATTTGTAGCACATATTCGGTATAGATAGTGGCACCGAGCGAAATGGGTAAGACGTACAGCTTTGCCCTCACATTATAGAGAACTGAGCTTCTAATACTCATCCGGCCGTCAAGATTTGGGTTTTCCATCGTTTCCCCAAGTAAATCTAGCTCCCAATCCTTTCTCGCCTCTAATGATCTTTATATCAACGACTCCTAATGCCTTAACGTAAAAAGAAAAAAAAATAGTTATCGATTTCCGCAAGTTGTCTATAAACAATTGTTCAAGTACATGAGTATCTTTAGTGACCTTGGGAAAAAAACTGCTCCATAATCTGGAATCTGGTTTCCGACTAGAAGCGCACAGGTAACACAAGCGCACAAGCCTTTATAATGCCCTACCCTACTGGAAGATCGATTTCGCCAGAGAAAAACGCACTTTTTTTTATTATTTATATCCTTACGCCTCGTTGACGTCGAGGTCATTAGAGGCGGGATGGGATTGGGGACAAGAAACTGGAAGGAATTTGGTTAAGGTCTTTTGAAGTAAGTATTCAAGCATTTGCCTAGAGTGATTTGGAGAAACCATGGAAAACCCAAATCTGGATGCCTGGAGGGGGATTCGAACCCGCATCCTCCCGAATGGCTTAGCCCTCACAGTCTCTAAACACACGTCCACACTATGCCATACGGCAACGTAGAAAAGGTCATATGGCAAAGTCAGTTGGTAAAGCCATATGGCACCACTGAAAATGTTACCGGCGAGGGTCTCCATGTTGCCACCGCTGCAGCGGTTAATCGCGTTGTAAATTACGCAAACAATTGTTTTGGTAGAGAATGCAGCAACTTAATCATTGGTTTATTAAAGGATGATGCAGATCAGTATCGAGTACAGAAGTGAGGGTGCTCTCCGGAATTTTTTCGAATGTCGATTAATGTTTATGAGACTCCTCTCAATTCGATAGGGTTGAAAATTAGTAACAGTGACACTTAATTTAGAAGAGCTATTCCAGCAAATGAACGTTTAGCACTTAATCTGCAGTTTTTTGTAACAGGGAACTCCTTTTTTAAAAAATCTTTACTGAAAATATATAGCTAGATTAGTTATTTTTTATTAATTTCTTCTTTGTGAACATCAAAATTAGTTACTTTTTCCTTAAGTGCATTATGCCTTCTTTTAAGATATTTTTATTTCTCTAATCTACAATTCATCAAAACATATCGAGTGCAATAAAGCTACAGTAATGTTATAGACTTTCTTGTTAATCCACTACAACTTTAGGGTGGAACGTCAACAGTAGTTCCCCTATACCAAGGGACACATCTCCACTACCTATTTTATTCAGAAATGGCATGGCTTCCTTTGAAGTGGACCGACACTAATAAAATGTAAAGTCGTATCCACACTATGCCATATAGCAGCCAAGGCAAGCTCATATGGCATAGGAAGCTCCTAAAGCCGTATAGATCCACTGAAAATTCACTGCGTCCACAGAGGAAACAGAATTCAGTCACAAAATGTTTACCGACGAAGATCCGCAGGCGATTAGATATGAATTTGCTGAGTTTTTTAGTTCCCTAGATCGGCGGTTCCCAAACTTTATTGGTACACGACCCACTTTTGAGTAAAAATAATTATCGTGACCCACCTAATATAAGAGTCTATCTAATATCAGAATGGGAACTGTTGTATGACCTCGACACGCTATCGACTATCCTATTCTACGAAAAGGCAAATTTTCATACAAAGGCTATACTATCAACAAACACAAGAATTAATAATACATAAAACATATTATAGACCGGGGAACGGCTGCACAGACCATCACCTCATTAAGTTGACTGCTGAAATTCCATAATTAGAAGTAATTCGATCAGCATATTAAAATGCAACTTGCCTGCCAAGTGACTTTTTGGTAGAAACCACATGCAGACCCAATTTCAGTCATTGATTGGTAGGTGAGTTCTGAAATTCCACGATTAAAAGTAACTGGATGAGCATATTAAAATACAACTGGTCTACCAAGTCGCTTTTTGGTGGAAACCACCTGCAGGCCAGATTTTAGTGGTTGATTAGTAGTTTTATCATTGTGTTTTACTGCACCAAAAAGTTTGAAATTATGGAACACTGGGAGCAAGAAATGAAATAATAGATATTTTTTATGGCAAAAACCTTGATTGTTCCGCAACCCACCAAACCATACGCCGTAACTCACCAGTTGGTATCGACCCACTGTTTGGGAACCGCTGCCCTAGATGGTATGGAATATTTTCAATAAGACCAATAGTAAAAACTGAGCTAAATTGTTAAATATTCAAATTGTATACATTTGTCTGAAATAGATAAAAATAATGTTTATAGATGTAAAAAAGATTGCGGAAATAAAACAGAACGATCACTCAAACAATATAATTTGAATATATTATTGTTTCTGTGTCTGTACTTCCTCTTGCTCGATTTCTGTTTAAGGAACACCGTGCTACCGTAGCAGAACCACCGAATTTTATAAACTGAATCAGTTCCTGCACCGGATTTATCACTCTCTCTTTCTTCTCTAATCACTAGTGAAAAATGTCTTACCAGATTCCACGTTTTTTATTAATTTCTTCCGTATCAACACCAAAACTAACCATAACCACATCATGTATTTTATTACGTTCTTTATATTTTTTCAATCTACAAAACATATCGAGTGCGGTGAAGCTCAATTGTTGCATAGACTTTCTCGTTAGTGCACTCCATCTTTTGGGTGGAATGTCAGTAGAACCCACCCTAGGCCAACAGACACTTTGCCGCTACCTACTCTCTTCAGAAATGGCATGGGTTCCTTTGAAGTGGACCGACTCTAGTCGGCAGTGAGATGGCAAGCCACGCGGCCTGTTTTCGCCATTAGACACAGGCAATCTCACACGTCCGCACTAGCCATGCTATCACACATGGTCTGGCCTTGCCTTCCCATAAGGCATGGTGTGGACGCGCCTTAGGTTTTGGTGCGCATTTGCGATTTATAGGCGGGAGATTATTATTTAGTCATCCAAATGGAACACTCTATTTTCAATTATAATTGGCGTATATGTGACGAAGAACATCAGCAACTAAAAATGTGCCAACAGACTCATATTTCAAGAGACACAAAGTCGCAAATAATAATAGGCTGCATTGACAGGAATTAATCTCCACCCATTTGCGTCAATTGCTGAGAAAACATGTCTGACCAAGAATATGTTGTTAATTTCTGTTACAAACATTTGTATACAGAAAAACTAATTCTAGAGTTTGGAAACCGGCCAAGCTGCCACGTAAATATGGCGGAACTTGTATTTTTTTACTGTTTTTAGTTCCTTTTCAGAACTCCCAGTAGTCTTTTTGTTTTTGAGACAGCGCTCAATTCGATAGGGCTGAAAAACAGCAAGAGTGACACATAATTTAGAAGAGCTATTCCAACCAATGAAAGTTTAACACTTACACAGCGGTTTTCAATATCTATTGAAAATATCGAACAAGATTCAATATTATTTTCTTTAAATTTCTTCCTTACCAACACCAAAATTAACTGCGTATTCCCTGAGCGCATCACGCTTTTTGTTACGATCTTTGTATTCTTCTAATTTCTAATTTACGAGCCCACAAAACATAACGAGTGCGGTAAAGCACTATTATGCATAGACTTTCTCGTTAGTCCACTCCATCTTTAGGGTGGAATGTTAGTTGAATCCAGCCTAGGCCAACAGAAACGTCCCTACTACCGATTATCTTCAGAAATGGCATGGGATCCTTTGAAGTGGTCCGATACCAGTCGGCTGTGAGATTGCAAGTCACACGGCCTGTTTACGCCATTAGACACAGGCAATCATACATGTCCGCAGTAGCCACGCTATGTGACATGCTCTTGCCATGTCTTGCCATAGGGCATAAAGTGGACTCACCTTAAGGGTAGTGTATTATTTAGTCACGCAAATGGAACACTCTGTATTCAGTTAGGGAGCGTGCACAAACTACGTGGCTCGGTCCAGGGCGGGAGGGGTTGGCTGGAAGGCTACGCTGGGCTACGTGGGGGGAGGGGGGGTCTCGAGCCAGGCCACATAGCTTTCCTTTCATAACATTTTTTACAGTTAAAATGAGGAACAGAACACACAACAGCATGTGAATAGTTATTTCCCTCAGTTAATTATCTCCGCATGTAATTTCCGATAGTCTGACGAGAGAAAACAATACAAATGTCTTCTGGAATCAAAAGGAAAAAAAGCTACGTGGGGGGGAAGGGGGTTCACAGGTGGCCAAAATAGAGCTACGTGGTTTATGCACGCTCCCTTAGAATTAGTGCACACGAGAAGAAACATATCAGCGACTAAAAATATTCAGATTCATTTTTCAAGCTGCACAATAGTCGCAAATAATAATAAGTTGAGCTGACAAGAATTAATATCCCCCCAGTTGCATGCCATCTGTTGCTGAGAAATCATGTTAAACAACGAATATTTTATTAAATTATATTTATAATCCTTGTAAACAGAGAAACTAATTCTATAGGGTGAAAAACGGCCAAGCTGTCACGTAAATATAGTGGAGCTTGTATTTCTCTACTACTATTTCTAGTCCCTTGTATTATAAAATACTGGCCCTCCAGGACTAATGTATCAGTGCCTGCGGAAGCCAGTAATTGAGATAGTTGAGAAAGATTTGTCTCGACAATAGTGAAACCATTACCCTGGCCACCTATGATTGAAATATTCGTACTCAAAGCGAGAATATGTAATCTAATCCAACCACAACACTTGTGATGCCTGTATCTAATGTCTGCAACAAATCTGTGAAGCTTATATTAGAAGAAGAAATAATTATGTACTCCACTTAGATTCCAGTAATAAAGATCCATACTGATGTGTTTTGTCAATTCAATAAAAATAAATATTCAGTACCTTCCGTCAAGCACCAACGATTTTGTGTATTTATTGTAATTGAG
>JARYHS010009186.1:78275315-78294937 GCA_031002005.1 Vandiemenella viatica | reverse complement strand
GATGCTTCCTTCAAAAGGCCATGGCCGAATTCCTTCCCATTCCTTGTTCCCATCCCTGCCCACCATCCTTTCCCGTCTCTAAAGACCTCGCTGTTGAGAGACGTAAAGCAGTTAAAAAAAAAAAAGATTAAATGATTTGAAGGAGTTTATTTATTCCAAGAGTAGTTTTCGCCTCGGAACTAACTGAATACCGTACTGTACTGAAGCAAGTTTACGAGAAGAAAACTTAGGACATAATGATTATAATATTTAATTCACAAGCGACATGATATAGACCGTACTACAGCTTTACTGATTCTGGTTCGATGTTCACGTCGTTTACCCTCAGCATTTCAGTTCATTTATCATTACCTCAAAAAGTCACTCTCCTCCATTCTAAGACTGAAATCCTGCCACCTGCATACAAATTGTAGTGCTTCGCTTCTAGCTAGTAATTAACACCATTGATAAGATGTTGCCCAATCCGCCTCAAAAACATTTGTTCAACAATTCAGTTAAAACTGTTGTAAGGGTCGGGCCCAGAAGTGTATGTAATTTTGATTTTACTCGCTTTAATATTTAACAGAAAAGAAAAAATGGTTAATGAGTTTAATTTTTATGAGAATATGTTATAAAAACGGAAGGGAATATCTGTTTTAAGTTAAAGTAGTTCTGTGTGTAGTGATTTTTGTTTTAGAGAAAGGATGGTGGTTGAAAATGGAGTTTTTATGTTTTATTTCCCAAGATTTATTTGAATTATTTGAACTCCGAAAACTTGACATTGAACAAATAAGCACTGTATTGTCTATAAGAAAAAAGATTAGAAGTAAACAATAAGATTTTGTGAAGAGAAGACAAGTAAATTTGTATAAGAATTGATGATTGTGTTTCTCCGCCTATTTTACAAATGTTATAAAATGGAATGTTTATGAAGATTAATGAACTAAGTTAAGAATATGTGAGGGTTATTATATTAATTGAGTATGCTTTCTTTCAGTTTTCAGATTATAAAATCTAATATACGCAGAAAATTCTACAGGCGAAACTAAATGACCGTCTCATCAAATGTCTGGATCAATTACCTCGTAGCTGATTATACGCCGATTTCAAGGATTATAAAGTGAGGGAATATTTATTGAAGAAGAGGAAATAAAAAGAAGAAATTCCCTCACACCGTGCACTCTAAAATAAAGGCTTACCGTGATACTAACGGCGCAATACTAAAAAGTTCAGTAATGGTACGAATTAAAATTTCCTGCAATTTAATACATTTCTTACAAGATTTCTTAGCTCTCTGGAACTAGACAATGTTCATGTCAACGTAGCCTGAAAATTAAAACATTCTGGGAGGTTAAGTAGCTGATATAATTTTCCATCAGCGCAAACGGTTTATTGAGATCATAATACAACGTTACATCATGAATGTGGGTGGTAAATGAACACATTTTATAGTTACAGAGATATTATTTTCATTCAGTTTAGTTTCTTATTGCCATTAAGTAGTGTAAACTTCTGGTTAAAACGACTTAGTTGTTCTATTTTTTTTTATTGAAGTTAATACTACTTTTTATATTTTTTTTTTCGTTGGTTCTATACGGTTTGTAGATAATTGCATTATTAGGTCCACGAGAGGATTAGGAATATGATCTGGAAGTATACCGGTAATCCCCTTTTGCGAATGAAAACCCAGCAATTGCCGTAAAAGATCTCGATTTACGGTCCAGCAATACTTCCAATCAGTAAAGTAGTTCTTGTATAAGTCTATACGATTAGGAAAATCACTCATAAATTGTGATATGACTGATCCATACGCCCCTAGCGGATTATAAATTCGCAGTCTTGTATCTCTATCATTATTGCTGGGTAAATTTAATGCGTAGTCTAAAATTTCTCGTTTCATGGTTTTTACCAACATTTGCTTGTAATCCCTAAATGAATATCATGCAGTCTCGTGTCATATTTTTTTTAATGATGCACAATTTTCTCCTACTATCCTTTACACAATCTACGGAGTAAAGGTCACACGCAGAGTAACTCATTATTTTTCAGCATTGCGAAGCTAAATGGTGTTAGGAGGTAAGTATATGCTTATTTAATCGGTTGAATAAGAAGTAGGATATGTTAAAGTTTTGCATAACTTTTCACTAATTACAGGGAGAAACCAACAATACGAATACTACCTCCATCAACGTTATCCAGACAAGGATAAACCCAAAATATTTACAACACGCAATGGCACTGCACTTGCCGGCCCTTTGAATCGTAAAATCTTGTGTAACCACCTTTTCTCTGACCTTTATTCAATGTGAGCCTTGGGTTCAATCCCGGAAGAGATTTGGACAGTTTTTATAATGGGTTCAAGATTCTTTAAGAAGGAAACAACGCCTCGGGCATTTCGCCGAACAACCCGAGGCGTTCGAATGCCATTCGTCCCGAGTCGATACTTCAAAGAGAATTCGGGGTTGCCTCACATGCTATGTGAGGGGTATTTCCAGTGGTGCGTCTACCTCCCTCTTTCACACTCCCATGCTGGCACTAAGTCGTCGGTTAAACACACTGTTCGTTGAAATTAAATAA
Source organism: Vandiemenella viatica (assembly GCA_031002005.1). Taxonomy (NCBI): domain Eukaryota; kingdom Metazoa; phylum Arthropoda; class Insecta; order Orthoptera; family Morabidae; genus Vandiemenella; species Vandiemenella viatica. Next base: position 78,292,381 of record JARYHS010009186.1, on the reverse strand, counting down.
TTTTGACCATTTTTAATCATGAGTTGGGACAACGGAAAGGTACTCTCTTTTATTAAAGAGTAGCAAGGGCATACCATATTGCGGAAGAAGGATGATAAACTTTACCATTCTGTGTAAATAAAAATAAAAAAATAGATTCTTGTTGCAAAATAAGTGCACCTACTGGAAAAGAGAATGGTATTTAAAAAAAAAAAAGACAAAATGTTAATGCTTAATTTAGTTTTATTGTAAACATATTGCAAGCTAGTGAATGTATCACCTGTTGCAAACTATCTCAATGTTATGATTAACCTTTCTTCAGCGGTTACTGCTTTCCAAAAATTAGTATCATTCTTCAAAATTTTCTTCCGATTGATTCTTGTAATCAATTTTTTATAAAGGTGAATAACACGCCAATGCAATTGAATTTTTGTTTTATTTTGGTGTCGTACGCGTTTCGCTCTATTTCAAGAGCATCATCAGCGACATCTGTTAGATGTTTTTGAAAATGGCCACTGTTTCGATCATAATGTTTAAAAATATTTTCCTCTTCAAGATTTTTTGTTGAGGTGACTATTACTTTTCATATTTTTTTCATTGGATCCACACGGCCTTAAAAATTTACTTTATTTTGTTCAAGTGAAAGCGAAACTGTGTCAATCGGCGGCCGAACTACAGTTCGGGGTCTTACGGCCAAAAATGTCAAACGCCTTTTTTTAGTACCGTGTAAGTCAAATATAAACGTCAAATATAAATTTTGCATCTTAAGATTCTCTGCTGTAACTTGCAATGATGGATTAAGCACGCTAAATATTCTACGTTAAAAAATAATATTTTGCTTCTGTACAACAAAAAGTTCTAGCCTCGAATTAGGGAGGATGCAGATTCGAAATCTCGTCCAGCCATCCAGATTTCGGTTTCTATGGTTTTCAGAAATCTCTCCATGCGAATTTCGGGATGGTTCCGTTAAAAAGCCATGGACGAATGCATTTCTGCTTCTTGCGCCTCTCCCCAATACTTTTCCGCCTCTGTCGACCTCGATGTCGACAAGGCGTAAAGGGATTAAACTACTTATGCTAATTATGGACTGTTGTCTGGTTGCGAATTCACTACGAAACAAAAATACAAAGAAATATTTAAAGAGAAAGACGCACAAAAAAATTGCGTGGAATGCTACATCGAGGGACTAACTCAAGTCTCTAGGATAAACGGCGAGGATTGTTACGTTGAATTACCGAAAAATAATCGTTTGCCAATACACTGGTCGAAATTAATAGTGCAACACCCAGAAAGAAATGGTGGAATTTTAGGAAACTTTGTAGATATAACCAGGTTAATACCCAGAAGAAACAAATTGGAATGGATCGGGCTAAGTTTATTACTTTTAGATACAGTTTTCAGTAAGACAGGCTCCCAACTTGTGCACTATACATTCGTGGAACTTTGCCGGGGGAAACTTTGTAGATATAACCAGGTTCATACCCAGAAGAAACAAACTGGAATGGATCGGGCTAGATACAGTTGTCAGTAAGACAGGGTCCCAACTTGTGCACCTATACATTCGTGGAACTTTGCCGGCATTGAATCAATAAGGGTTCGGTTGCCCTCTTAGGGTATGTCTCTCTTGGCCTGAATGCCTTATGCAGTAAATTGTTTCACGGTTTGTGCTGAGTGACCACGTGATCTAATGTGTCTACTCCTTGCATCCCAGACATGCTCTATTGGCGACAAATCTAGGGACCGTGCGGTCCAAATTGTGATCGTAAGCCCTTGTAAGGGTTTTATTGTGATGGCTTCAGTTTAAAGGTTAGCATTTTCTTATTGGAAGATGCGATTTGGATGGGGGAGATGAAAAGTACTTCAATTGGGTGCAGCATCCCCTCCACATAATGGTGGGCTGTCATTGTGCCTTCAACAACAACCAACTCAGTCCTGCTGCCGAAATTGATTGCTCCCAAATCATGACATCAGTGGCTCTGGACCTATGTGACGTTCTGAATCACAGCAGGGTGAGCCGTTTCTTCACTACGACTGCGTACATGTTGTAGATTATTAATTTGCCACTGACAGAATCGAGAGTCGTCTCTAAACACAATTTTACCCCTTCCCGTGTCCATTTGGTTTTGCATTACACCAGTTTAAACGATGCTGGTAATGAAATCGGGTTAACGGAAAACAGCTTCAAGAAATTGGTTTACATTCGTCCGGGAAGTGACTCTCTCTGTAACCACTGCTCGGATATTGCCTGCAGCCACCCGTCTGCTAGCAACAGCCAACCACACAATTTGGCGGTGCTATTATCCTTTTTTATGGAATTGAGCCTGCTCTAGAAGTACTAGAGCCTTCTCTGATCCACTGTGCAACAATTCTGTATGCTGACACTGCACCACGATCAATTCTTCGATCTTTATCACAGTTAGATATTTGGGTATAGAGGGTACTCTTCACCTTGGCATACTTATTCAACAAGAACTTGTGGACAAAAGATGTCATATTACACCACACTGTTCACCACCTACACGCTAAAAAAACTTAGAAATTTTGATTAGTAAAAATCCCCGTAATTCTCATGGTATTACATGTTAAATTAGAAAGTTTTTATCATTTAATATTCTTCAAATGCGAATACTTGTGGCCAAATTTAATTCATTTATCATAAGTCCGTCTGGCTGTTGAACTTTTAATTTCCACCGAAAGTCACAAATTTATTATTTTTTTTCATTCTGTCGACTTGTTTGATGCTATCCTCCAATCTTTCCTATCTTTTCCTTCCATTTTCACCTCAATATACCCCTTACAACCCAATTCCTCAATTATGTGCTTCATATATATTCTAATCTCTGTCTTCCTCTGCTGTTCTTACCATCGTCTATTCCATCCACTAACAAGTTAACCAATCTTGCATGTCTCAGAATATGACCTACCATCCTGTCTCTTCTTTCTGTAAGAGACTTCCACAAACTTTTTTCCTCATCCATCATTTTCAAAATACGTTCGTTTCGTACTTTATCTTTCATCATCCTTCTGTAGCAGGACATTTCAAACGCTTCAATTTGCCGGCCTCTGTAGCGTAGGGGCTAGAGTATTGGCGCTGAGGGTCGCCGGTTCTAGTCCGGCCGAGGGCATGGGTGTTTGAGTGTTGTGTATTTTAATGTACAAAAATACACTGGAGAAATTGATTCACATTGAGCTGCCATAAAGTGCTGTGCTCCACACATGGAGTTTTAAAAAGTTTTTTCTGAGCCCTAGATTAATATTTGAAACTAAAAGATTTCTCTTTTTCATTAAAGTTCTTTCTGCTAATGCTATTCCACTTTTAATATCATTCCTGCTTCGACCATCGTTCATATACTCCCTTGTTATTGGTTCTCAGTAATTAAAAAGCCGCAGTATTAAGCACGGAATGACCTGCCATTTCAAGGTTCGGACAGTGTGTACTACTCTGCTGGCCGCTGTTTTGTTACCTTTGTGGCGCCGCATTAATTCGGCGACTGGGGAGCGCTGCCAGCAATTATCTGCGGCCGTATTTCATAGCTGCGGCCGGCGCGAGGCATTTGTCATGGCGTTGTTGTCGACACGCGGGAAGCGCCACGGCATTGTGTGTACAGATGCCGTCCTGATTACCAGCGGGACACTCGTAAATTACGGGAGCTTCAATTAGGACCATTTGTCTGCTCCTTATCTGCGACGCCCGCCACCGCCGTTCTGATTGTCTTATTTAATTAGGCTTCTGCGTACGCACCGGCTGGTTCGATTCGCACTGCACAGCGGGGGGTGATTACTTGGCTGACAGAGTGTTTATTGTCATGTGCAACACTTCTGCCATAACACCTGTCCATACACCATAGCATTTATTTTATTTGAACTGCTGAATATGAAACAAAAAAATTAGAAATTGGAAGAACTGTAATTGATCTTTTTTGGGGTGATTTCTATGAAGATACACGATGGTATCATTTTACTTTTATTGATTCAGGATAACTAGCAGTTAACGGCGATTTCGTCCGCTTAGAAATGTGTTATAGTATAAGAGTTTTCTTTAATAATAATAATAATAATAATAGTAATAAATATTCAAACTAATAATAAAAAATATTTATGTCATCAACAAAAATGCAATTACTATACTATTTTACCTTTATTAGATCAATCAATTTTGCATTACAATAGAAATCTTCATGTTAAAGTTCGAATTAATTATTTGTTTATTGTGATTTTTTTTATTAAGTTTCTCTGAAAGATTTAACATACACTTGCCCATCACGTCTTAATATTAATATTTTTTAAAGGTCTTTATTTCTTGTTTAGATATTGTTTCTTGTCGATAAGTCGATTCCATCAGTTAATTCTGCTTTTAAATTAAAATTTGCATAATTCATTGTTTCTTCATTACGATGTTTGATAATATTATCATAGATTTCTTTTAGTTTCTCATTTTGTCCAAGTAACTGAATTATTACTTGGCAAGATTGGTGTTAATTTACTAAAACATATGCAGATATATTAAATGGTTTGGATGGTGAATGAACCTTGAATGATTCAACAAACCAAAAAACTACATAAAAGAAAAGAAAGCCGTAATTAAATTTCAGTTTAATTAAAAACAACAACCAATTTCTACTTTAACACGTACATTTCTGGGTTATCTATATTTTTAGTACTACAATCTGTCAACGGATGGCGTTACGATTACGTTTTTTAAAAAATTTTAGTAATGTTAAAGACATGCTGAGAAAACGTAAATATGTACAATCTTTAATTTCAGCTACACAACCTATCCACAGAAATCGTGCAAATTAGCAGAAACTAAGTAAATACAGCTTAAAAAAAATTAATTTATTTATATTTTTTGCTCCTGAACTATTAGTTTATTAAGTGCATCCACTTTCGCAATTTTAAACTGAACAAGAAATTGAATGTGTCATGTGTGATCTCTTTTTTTTATTTATTTTTTTTATTTTATTTTATTTTTTGCTGTCATCATTCTTTCGACTGGTTTGCTGCAATCCTCCATCCTTTCCTATCCTGTGCTAACCTCTTCATTTTTATATACACCTTACAACCCACATCTTCAATTATCTGCTTCATATATTCTAATCTCTGTCTTCCTCTACAGTTCTTACCTTCGACTGTTCCCTCCACTAACAAATTAACCAATCCTGCATGTCTCAAAATATGACCTACCAGCGTGTCTCTTCTTTCTGTAAGCTTCTTCCACAAACTTCTTTTCTGACCCATCATTTCCAAAACTCTGTCATTTCTTACTCTGTCTGTCCACTTAATTTTCAGCATTCTTCTGTAGCACCACATTTCAAATACTTCAATTTTCTTTCTTTCCGGTATTTCTTAAGTCCATGTTTCGCTGCCATAAAGTGCTGTGCTCCACACAAAGAGTTTTAAAAAGTTCTTTCTAATTCCTCTAAAGAGCACTATATGCGATTTCTGTAAGATGCAAAGAGCAAACGTGGTAATACCGTCTAAGAAGTAGGAAACTCATTGGTGTTAGCAAAATGCGAATTGATAATGACAATTCCAAGTGATCTATTGTTTTTTGCAGGATGAAAACTATCTTATCTTACTACTCAGACTACGTGCTGAATTTTATTTAAATCTGTTAAGCAATAAGGCGTGATTGAGCAAATAAAACAAACATCTATACTTACCGATTTATAATATTACTAGTGTAAGCCCGTAACCGTATTTTGCGTATCATCACGGGTCTAGAATAGTTCAGTTTCTAGGATGAAAGTTTTAATTAGATTGAAATTTTTCCAAGCCGGAATGACAATTGTCATTCGTGTTTACAGCAGATACCATTAGTAATTTATTTTTAAAAAAGTTTTTTTAATTGCTCTCATAAGCAACATATTACTGAAAAGCAGATCCACTTTTCTTCAGTCGAAAATGTATCAATATTTTTTTAACTATGAAACGCTACGAAAAGCAAACTTAAGGACTGTATTTTAATTTGGTAGCAGCTGCCTAGCTATTGAATTGTGGACATAAGCACGAATTTCTTGTAATGGTATCTCTGGTCGCTGTTTCGCGAGCGAAGGCTGACATGTGACACCGTTCTCTATCCAATAGCAATCGAGGTGAGTGGATGAGTGATCTTACGAAATTACATAATAGATTAAAATTATTATTTGAGGCTAGCCTCGGTGACTTTTATCTATTTATACATAAATGTAGGATGTAAAATAGTGCAACCAAATAAATAATTTATGCAAATAAACATTAAATTTATGATTACAGAAAATTAACTGAATGTATCATTCTTAAATTGTCCAACTGACTTATGGAATACTTTCATTTCCCCGCAGCTCCACCCGCGAGAATCTAGACTGTATGGTAATGCGTATGTTGTTTTGTTTTTCATCAAAATTATGAGAGAAAAATCAGATCATAATGACTGAAGGTGGTAAACATGCACTTAACGACTATTTTCTTAGTTGCCCAGGTCATAGTAAGTTACAGTGGCGTAGTTATGCATAGATAAAACCAATTTCTGCCGTGTCTGTAAATTCAATACGATGTTAGTTGCTTCCATCCCCAGAATTGAACAAATTTAACTATGCGACACTTGGCTAAGCGGGGTAAGAACTATGGTGGTGTAATATTCCTAATCACCCGACTGTGTATCAAAGGCTAAAGCTAGATTCCAAATCTTTCACGGTAAATATAGGATGTGCACCAACGATACTGTTGATAGTGATTCGTCCTTTGATGTTTTATGGAAGCGTAGATCCATAGAGCCTGCAGCATCTTTGAACCTATCCTCCGTTTTCTTCTCGTCCTCAACGTAGTGTTCAAGTGGGAGTCCTGGTTTTCGAGCAATAACATTTTGAAGTCGGATACTTCTTTGGAGTACCCTGTACATTCCTTATAATATGAAATACTAATCAGTAAAAATAGGTACAAATATTACGTAGAGTGTTAAATCTTACCGCCATAATCCTTTATTCCAATAGTTTAGTCGCTTAGAACGTTGAAGGACGTTACCAGTTCCTCAGTGATGCAGCAACTGATCCCGTAGCTCTTACTGGCTGCCAAAGGCTGAATAGTCCAAGCTAAGCACTTAATAATTAGCTCTGCCTTTAACGGATAGCTCTAACTTTTGCTAATCGCCTAAGCGTGAACAAAGTATTAGAAAACCTTCGCTGGAGCTAGAGACGCAGATAAAATTGTGGTGTTACATTAATGTCTCGCAATAGAACTCAACTTTTGTTTCAGTCGTGGCTTAACTTACCTGGGTATTCCCTGTAAAATGGACCGATTGTTCAACGGTGAACCAGAATCACAGAGCATCCTAGAATATTTCCGCAAGAAATTCAAACAACTGCCGGAACAAAACCATATATGTGTACAAAATTGTTTGTTTCTAGGACCACGGCGTATACCGTACAATTTTGATGTCGGGGTGCTGTATATATATATATATATATATATATATATATATATATATATATATATATATATTAAATTCACTAACTTTCAAAGTAAAAGTAGCATGAAAATAAAATTTAACAGATTGGTTAAACTTAGTAAGCAACGTCTAAAGTAAAAATCTGAGGCATTTAATGTTATTAGGCTAGAAAACGAATTTACGTTTGGTGTAGATAAAGGGTATATTTACGGAAATTTTACAGTTTTAGACTTTTCTTATAATCTGGAGGTAAAACATTTTCTGTGTACCAAATTTCAGCTTTCTACGTCGACTAGAAGTACCTCAGAGTTTTGATGATCATCAGACAGTCAGTGAGTGACAAAAACGGTGAAATTTGCATATGAATAACATCTAAGCTAAGCATAGAAACGGAACAAAATTTTGTATCTCTGTTAAGATTTCTGATAACTATGTCTGATAGAAATATTAAACATTGAGCATCAATAAGATCGAAGGGAAATTAAGGTACAAAAATGGCCCGATTTGCATCGGGCGAAGGGTTGGCAGTGCCGCCGCCGTTAATTCGAAATAAGACTTCAGCATGTCATAATTAGATACTTCGTGTTTATTCAAAGGCAGACTTTTTTAAGATAGAAAAAGAGAGAGAATAATCGATAAATTAAAATCTTTATTTAATTTCATTTACAGATTGATAGTACATTACGACTGTTTAAAAATGACTATTCTTTTTCTCACTTGGTAACATTCGGTGTGAATGCAAAAAGGCATACGTGCTGACTGATTTTGCGTCCTTTGACGTGATAGAGGCATACCAGCACTTTACTTGCACCTTTCCTCTTTGTGTGACCGAGTCTCGTGTAACACTGACCTGACCTGTAACACAAAAGAGACCGTTGTTGGGCCTACGTGCACGCCATCTCCCTGCAAAATCAATCACATTTACGGTTCCACTGGTATACACATCCTCTGAATTTGGAGTTATTAAAGCTGTTCGTCCTAGGTGCTACAATTTTCACAAACAGTATTGTAGGTGGATATAGAGGAGAATCGGGTAATATGGAACAGTCGGGTAAAATAGAATACCAAGTTTTCTACTCTGCCAAATGCTGCTGTATAGTGGAAGTACCATCACTTGCTGCTCAAAACTCCTATGATGCTTTGTGATGAAGGTCGGTCATTTGGGAGCTGAACTATGTTTGCTGTCCGACAAAGTTTGTCTTTCCACTTTCAAGAATATTTGCAGAAAATTTTTCTAAAATATATATAAAATATTAGATTTTTTTGTTGATCGCTAGTCTTAGTGTAATGTGTACTAAAAGAGTGATGGTTTGTTTTACAGTTCTCTTTTCTCGCTGACATCTTTTTTTATAATACCATCAAGCCTATTTTGTCCAAGATGGCGATTCGGGTAATATGAGATACTTAGTATTCCACAAAACCACACATAAAACTGTGGTATTTCATACAACCCGAAAAATAATTACTGAGTTGAAATAAATTTTTAATAAAATATAAGTGAGGGTAATATGATTTTTGTTAATATTGATTGAAAATAATAAACTAACAATTGAGAAAGTAAATATTTCTGAATTAGTTTATTAATTATGTTTTGTTTTATGAATAGCCGAAAAACAAAGAAGCGAAAGCTATTGAATCCAACAAAGATGATGATGATGTTGACTGAAAAGTATCATTAAATCCGTTTTTCTCAATTCCAGGTAGTTTACGTTATTTGAAACCTTCTATTCCATATTACCCGCCTATTCCATATTACCCTTCCAAACGACAATTTTTTTTAAACTAAATTTTACTAATTAAAAAAATCTGTTTTGACAGCGATTTATTAGACATACGTTATTACAAGAAGTTGAAGGTTGTATTGGTTTTAGTTTCAGGTGTTATATTATTTTCATTACTGTTTTGTACAACAAAACATAAATGGTATTCCATATTACCCGATTCTCCTCTATGGTTACGAAATGAAAATGAAAACTGTCAAAATACCATAATTCACCATTGCAAAAGTTGTGTAATATGATCAAAACTGTTGTCAACATTTTTCACTCAAACGTTGTGGAATTTGGCAGGCGAAAATTACGAGCATTTTAACTTATTAAAATATAATTCACTGGACTTTTGTATAGTTGATTTTTGAGGAAAATGTAACATAAAAAAATTAAGAAAAATGGAACTCCTGAAAATAGTATAATTATTGTCATTCTTTTTTTTTTTGCGGTTAGTCAATTTTTCTAGGTCGTTGGGAACGATAGAGGACTCGGATTAACAGAAGGTCGATTCAAAAAAGTAGAGAAGTGTACCTGGTTGAATATTTGTTTACGAACAAACTAGAAAGAGGAACCCAGACTAAGTATGTGAGCCAACGGATGATATGATCTGATACGCTTAAATTGGCACTGGGGAGGGGGAGAGAAGAAATCAGGGAACGGGAAATAATTTTGCCACAGTCTTTTGAACAAACATCCAGACATTCACCTCGAATGATTTTAAGAAACCACTGAAAACAGAAATTTCGATTGCAAAACCAAGGATAGAGTCCTTTAGTGATTGTGCATAAACGACGTGGCTCGGTCTAGGGGGGGGGGGGGTTGCCTGGAAAGCTACGTTGGGCTACGTAAGGGGGGGGGGGCCAGGCCACGTAGCTTTTCTTTCATATTATTTGTCACAGTTAAAATGAGATACAGACCACACAGAAGGATGTAAATATTTATTTCCGTCATTTAATTATCCCCAGATGTAATTTACGATAGTCTGACAAGAGAAAACAGTGCACAAATGTCTTCTGGAATCAGTATGGAATAAAGCTACGTGGTGGGGGGGGGAGGGGGGGTAGAGGCAAAAGCCACGTTGGGCTACGTGGGGAGTAGGGGGGGGGGGTTCACAGGAGACCAAAATGGAGCTACGTGGTTTGTGCACGGTCCCTTACCTCTCATATACAAGTTCCAAAGATTGAACAATCACACAGAACCCTCGGTATCTTTCATGGTTTACTCTGGAATGAATTGATGACAGCTACACTCATCTCATTATGCACTACGTTTGTAACACTATCACTAACCCCCAATCATTTTTACTATTAGTTTACTATTATTATTGGTTTATGTTGCATGTATTTATTGTAAGTATCCTTAATAATTATGTTAATCTTTGTAACTCCATTTATAATATTGTTGGGCTTCCACAAACTGTAGTTTGTTTAGTAACCTGGGTAGCAGAGCCTTATTATTTAAGTAACAATTTTTGACGCTGTTAACACGAGTGTGCAGGCAGCAATGGTTGCTTGGGCACCTGCATTGTAGCAAAACAGGGCGTAGGGCAGAGTATGTCTCATGCCGCTTGAAGATGGTTGTATGGCGCAAGCACAGCCCTTTCGTACAGAAGATAAAATAGCTTGTGGAATGTATGAGAAACTAGTTTCAATGTATCATAAGTGTCTTAAAAGTATTTTCAGTGAATGATATTAATTAAAATCAATAATATTTCTACCAGGACATTGAATTTTTCATTTCACGACGATGTCAAAATACTTCTCATTTTGTTTATCCGAGTTAACGGCTTGCGTGTGTTGAAAGTGGAGAATTTGATCCGATCTCCTCTAAATAACACGCTGCTATCGAAAAGACATGATAGTTTACACCTTGCTACTTGTTATTCACACCATCGAAGTGAGTACAAACATACAGAGGTAGTTGTTAACACACTGTACACGATACGCTCCGCTGAACTGTAAGAAACGCGCTCGGAATAACAAGCCTCAATTGAGCTTGCACTGCATAAACAGGACCTTTGAGCATCTTTTCGCCGGAAAAATTACCACCTGATTGGTCCCTCGAGATAATCCGTCTCGCCCGAACAAGTGAACTAACATTCAAGCGGCCGGGTCGTGGCCTGACGGGTTCCAGGTAGACCGGGATCATTTTACTCCCCGAGCGAAAAGTTCGTGAGCACAAGAGGAGCGCTGCCCGATCCGGTGATAATCAGCATTCCGCAGCACGTACGGGAGACAGGTGATTTGTGAGGAGCCGCAGCGCCAACAAGTAGCTGGTAACAAGGCCCAGCGCTCCCGATAATCATCTCCGGCCGAAACAGATTTGACACTGTCGACGAGCGCGGCTCGATGGGAGATACGGCCGGCCAGACCCGCGTTATTGTACCGCACGCACACGCTCACGCACTAGACGCCCGAGATGCGTATCGCTCTCCACGGTGCTCCCGCACGCACAGTGCGTGGTGGTCGCCGAGGCTGACCGGTAGCCGCAGGTGTTAGCAGAGAGCACTTCACGAAATGTGGAACTAAACTACTACACTATTCCTGTACTGCAGAAGTAGATTTGGTCGAAGATTGTTTCCGAACAAACAGATAGGGGAGCGTGCATAAACCACGTAGCTCCATTTTGGCCTCCTGTGGATCCCCCTCCCCCCCACGTAGCCCTACGTGGCTTTTGCCTCTACCCCCCCCCCCCCAACGTAGCACGTAGCTTTTTTCCCTTTTGATTCCAGAAGACATTTTGTACTGTTTTCTCTTGTCAGACTATTATAAATTACATGCGGAGATAATTAACTAAGGGAAATAAATATTCACATGCTGTTGTGAGTTTAGTTCCTCATTTTAACTGTGAAAAATGCTATGAAAAGAAAGCTACGTGGTCTGGCTCGGAACCCCCCCTCCCCCCACGTAGCCCAGCGTAGCCTTTCAGCCAATCCCCCCTCCCCTAGACCGAGCCACGTAGTTTGGGCACGGTCACTAGAGGAGACCAGAATGTATACCAGTTAATCGCTGTCTGTGTGCAAGGTGAGACAATAGATGCTGGGACCCGAAATATATAGGCTTATATTGGTATTGCCCATCTCAGGCTCAGTTGGCACCAGCAGCATCATGATGGTGTCCGGTAGAGTCGTGAAATACAGTGCAGAGGACCGAGCCTGGATGTAAATCGATTTTTTTTAATTGCCTTACGCCTCGTCGACGGCTAAGGTAATTAGAGGCGAGAGTGGACTGGGGACAAGGAACTGGAAGGAATTCGGCCATGGCCTTTTTGAAGGAAGCATCCCGGCATTCGCCTGGAGTGATTTGGGGAAACCATGGAGACCCCAAATCAGGATGCACGGATGGGGATTCGAACCCACGTCCTCCCGAATGCGAGGCCAGAACGTTAACCGTTCACCCACCACTCTCGGTATCGTAAGATCTAGCCCAGCAGTAGACTCGGTCTGTTGTTCGCATGCTGTTTGATGAAGCGACGTTGGTACTCGGCCGGTACAATCGGAACAGCCGCGACCTGTATCGCCGTCTTAAAAACACTAAATGGAAGAGTGAAGCAATTAAAAAATTAAAGAGTGAAGAGTATATGTCTTCTTGTTATTTTCTACGTGTTTTTATATCATTTTATAAGATTCTATACGTTTACTTTGGGAATATTCAGATATTTAAAGACCGGGCAAAACTCTATGTTGATTAAAAAGTAAAAATCGGTAGATTGCACCACATTTCAACATGTTCCGGCATTTCATAAAAAGTGTAACAACCTCTCTGCTGAGCATATCAATGAGCTTTTGGTTATTAACAATCACTTATTACTGATAACAGTTATGTTATTAAAATAAGTTCAATTTTTTGAGAGAATATGGACAATTCCTTGCAAGACATCACGTATGATTGAAATCATAATGCACTAAATGTGGATTCAGGGTACACTTTATGCATGTCAGTAATGATAGAGAACTTATTTACTATATGGTTTTCGTTACACTCTGTTCTGATCTGATAGATTGTATTACTTTAGTTACATGTGTTTATGAAACATATACACGTTGCATTTCATGTCTATGGCGATACAATTGATGGAACATACATAAAAGGTAGGTAGAAATCACTGATATGATGTAGATTCGAGAATGTCCCTGCCCTACAATCTTACCCAGTTTAACACATTGACTGCCACGTGAGCCAATGTTGGCTCACAGTTGCATGGGTTATGACGCCACGTGAGCCATATTTGGTTCACGTATACATTGTGCAGTGAGCCGCGTGAGCCATAACTGGCTCACATGCAGAGTTGTGTTTAGAGGCCACGTGAGTCTCATGGGGCTCACAGATAATGCGTTTCAACTATGGGTTTAAAAGTGGTGGCTCCACTGAACACTCTGATGTTCTTAGCAATCAATATTTTTGCATTTGGTAGCCCTGGTGATTCCTAACTGCAACCGTCAGAGATCAACTTACGACGACTCAGCTGTAGTACTGTTTTGTTTTGCTGATTGCTCGTGTATGCTATTAAAGGTTACGTTTGTGTATTTGGTTAGTTTCCTAGTTTATTGTTATGGCCAAAAGAAGACAAACTTTTGAAGAACTTGAACAGCTATAGAATGAGGCTATGCAAGATAGCTTATCAAGTTATCAATTTTATATGTAGCTAATATAAGCAAATAAACTAAGAGTTTGAATCATTTCTTGAAAAACGATTTTTTTTATACCTATTGTGTTTTAAATGATGTGAGCCACATGTGGCTCACGTGGCCACAGATCGTAATTGTGTTAAAATGTAGTTGTTGGGCCACGTGAGCCATATATGGTTCAAGCCTGTTATCAGTCCAGATCAGTCATAACTTGATATTTTATGAAGTAACTTAGTTCTACATCATCAAAAGAAGACATCTGATGCAAAAAATCAATTTGACCTCCCAAGTAATATTTGTGATTTCAATGTGGCATAGCAATACATAGTCCCAGTTTCATAATGGCAGTCAATGTGTTAATATGTTCCTTGTTGCGCAGCACGTGCGAGGTAGACACAATGCGCTATTCCTGCAATGGCGAACCGTCATTTACCGGTCGAGCCTTCGTTGTGTCCGCCGAGCCTTCGTTGCGTCCGCCGAGTCTTCGTTTGCCTGGGGAAGCTCCAGCGATCACAACTCGCCCTAGAAGAGATGAACGTTCATAGGCATAACCAGACGAGTTCGAGCGTGAGTAGATGGCAATATGCACGACACTAGTGTCCGGCGCTGACAGGGGGTTAGCTGGTTCAATTCCTGTTGGTGGAAGAAGTTTTCAGCATCAGAACCGGCAGGATAGGAGTGGTGGTTGTGCACAATTCCTAATCACCAAAGTCCTGGATTAAATTCCGCAATGCGTATGTAGCGAGGGTACGTGACACTGCTGATGGCGATTTGTCCGTCAGATGGGGAAGTTAAGCCTGCGGCTCCCTGGCGTCTTTCAGAAGAGTACACCTGAATGAGCTGGCACTCTCTCCATTCTTTCAGCTCTCACGCACAACACGAACAAAAGTCTACACATTATCACAGTCATCTACACTTACAACAACACTTACGAACTCTGTTACACTGTGGAAGACAAGGGGAAACCAATCCAGTTCATCTTCCCAGACGGTGACATTAAGCGGTCAACAGCCGCATAGTAAATGTATAAAATCTGTCATACATCAAGGGCTTTTTTTTTTTTTTACTTTTGATATTAATAGTGATTAAAAATGATAACGGCAGTTAAAAATCGTTTTCCACCCCCCCCCCCTTTCTTTGATCTTACGTTTCAAGCTAGAGCAAAACAAAAATCGAAATATTTTCAGTTTTGGCGAATAGCCACCTTTCATTTGATGCCCATGCAGTTTGTATTAAAAAGTCCTTCCAACCCTCCATTAAACCCATTATAATTGTTAGGAGCCCCATAATAATTCCTAAATTATCGTAATAATCGTGTTCGAGCATAATTAATAAATTTTAAGTTAAGTGACTCACAAGTAATGAGGCTATCACAGACGAAAAGATATACAGAAACACAAACGAATAATTTCATAAATATTCCGTCTTTTGTTCCAAAAGTGTTGAACTCTGAGAATTTAATTCATGCTGAAGGACCGTTATTTTCACCGTTTGTCCTAGTATTCTTTTTTCAGTAAGAAGTCTCAATTTATTTGGCTGTAATTATATTTGAGAATGAGATAAATTCAGTGAGTAGTAAAACATCTCTCTTAGAATTAAGCATGTTCTCTTAATTTTTTAAAAAAAGTGCCAAATACGAAGGTAATAACGGATAAGAATCAAATTAATATTTTTTTATCAAATTATTTCGTTCATTTAATCGAATACTCAAAATAAGAAGAGAATACCAAGCAATAATTTCAACAATCTGTCTGTTTTATACCCCAATTAGAAATTAGTTTATCATGTTGGCAGAATGTTAAGCATTGATTTGAGTGGTACATTATCAAATCTGTTGACAGAGGAAAATGTCCCAATACTGTGGCCTAATTGTTCATTTAATAGCATTAAACACTATTATTTTGTGTAGTGCACGCTGATGATCTGAATGGACACCACAAAACTTGAAACATCATAACATCAACAATTGTTGCGCGATTTTAGAGTATACTTCGGAATTTTGTACTCATCTGCCAGAGAGGATTGAAAGAACACTGAGATGAATGTACTGAATCCTGAACATGTAAATAAACTTAATTTTGTTTAAAAATATATTACTTCTCACACAACTGATCAGCATCGTTGCGGTTTAAAGACATTAATCCTAGAACGGTCTCGTGTCAGACAAACCGTAGAACCAAAAGTAAAATAAGAAATAAAGATAAAATATCAGACTGCTCGTTACTTAGTTTTTATGTAAAAATACGAGTTTAACTGGTTGGAGACAAAATTTGGTTTTTAATACCAACGCCATAAACCAAACTCGAACCAGTAGCATATATGAGAAAGCTCTGAAACAATACATCACTATCTGAAACCAGGTTTTTATTACAGTGCTAAAATCTAAACTGAGATCACATTTTTGCTTGTCCACAGGTATATGGCCAATTCAGACTACTCTTGATTTTTTTCATCCAATAATAAGAACACTACAAGTACACCGCAGGTAGCTAATCAACCATGCCGGATGCAAGAATCGAGCGTAATACCACAATGCTGAGCTGGTGTGTCCGCCAATTCAATAAGTTTTGGCGAAAACAAAGACTTCAAGTTACCTAAAGTATTGGATGAGCGCTAACGCTCTGGCGTCACATTCAGGAGGTCGCTGGTTCAAATCCCGTCCGTCCAGCCTGATATTTCGGTCACCTTTTGTCGAATAGAATTGACGGTTTGGAATTAGGCAAAATACGTGGTAGACTGAAACAATAAACCAAAGGTGGACAATCTAGACCAGTGTTTTTCAACCTTTTGAATACGCTACCCCTTTACAACTAAAAAATTTTGGTAACCTCCCATTTCCGTATTTTTTTTTTTTTAAAAAAAAAGACAGCACCCCTACCCAAGGCTCATAATAAAAGTATATCAGTGATTTCAAAATCGTCGTATTTAATTTTCTTTCTGTTCAGACAATACCTACTGACAGAGTAGTCGTAGGCACTCTCCAGGCACTGATATATTATTCTTTGTCATAGTGGTGGTGCTGGAGGCGAGAAAGTGGGGTGAGCGGCCACAAAGGAACAGATTACTTTCGTTCACTGCAATCAGTTGTTCTAGTATACCAGCGAGTACGGACTAGATCCGCTGCGAGCGAGGATAAAAGCAAGTTCTCAAATGATCTGAGCAAATGACTGTGGCGGAAGCAAATTAAAAAAAAAAAAAAAACGAATTTATGACGGCAATTACCTGAAACATGTTAAAAATAATAGAAAAATTCTCCGAATAAAAA
>JARYHS010009186.1:78194441-78274315 GCA_031002005.1 Vandiemenella viatica | reverse complement strand
ATGTGTGTTTCGTGGCCCTGGACGATCCTATATGACTACAAATGCCATCACTGTTTGACTCGGGTGCACTTACTTTGCGTCGGTCAGAACGCAACGTTATGGTAGAAGGTAGGGCTGAGCACTTGTCGAAGACACTTGGCGTGACTCGGGTAGGCGTCTCGGGGAATCGAGCGGCGATGCGGAAGGAAGCAAGTGCGGGCGGGAGGCAGCGCATTAGCTGGCGCGCGCTCGCGACCACTGTGTGTGACGAGCGGAACAGGTGACGGATGTCGGGCACGCGCCGCTCCGGAAGCCCGGTCCGCGATAAGGGACCAGCTTCACGCGCCACTGGGAGCCATCCACTGTGACCACGCCCGGCCCGCCCTGCGCCACCAGCTGACGGTCATCCGGCGGCCAACGATCGGCTGGCGCACCTTGACCGCCACCGGGCACGAGGCTTCCTCGCTGGATGTTACTGGGCCTCTTCATTGAACTTACCCAAACTGGGTGCACTAGGACATTGATCCTGGGGTGTGAATGGTTAATGATCGCTGCTGGCATTGAGGAAGTCACCGGTTCGATCCACGATCATCTATATTAGGGTTTTGCACATTTTCTGGAATTTATTTTAAGTGAATAACAAGATGTTCCATGACCAAATTCCTGCCCATTCCTGATCCCAATCATCCCACGCCTCTGATCACTTCGACGTATACGAAATATTTCTTCGGTAACTGAACCTTGTGAATAGTGGTTATCGCTCGGTCCTCCTATTGGAAATGATACAAGTCCGACCATCCAGATTTCGATTTTTCATAGTTTTACAAAAACATTCCATGCGATTGCCAGGGTCGTTCCTTAAAATGTCATGACTGAATACCTTTCATTTCCTTGACCCCTGTCAACTACCGCTTATGATGAACTTGACGATGTGTAAAGTAGTAAGTAAAAACATTGGGCACTCAGTATTAAATGGGTTCAGTTCCCAAACTAAATAGCCTGATTCAATCATTTACCAAATTCATTTCAGGCGAGTGATGGGTCTTCACAAAGGGAATGGCTAATTTACTGCTTGGCGTTTCTAGTCCCCCATTCTCTCCCGGCTTATAACCTGAGTTACGCTGGATCATATGAGTTATGTAATGACGTTCCGTTGTTTGGATTCCACGTTAAACTCTAGGTCCTAAAGGTAAGAAACTGGCCGTCATACATCTTACAAAATGGCTTAGGATGCCTCACGAGGTAGAATCCAACCAACTATGTGGTTGCGTAGCTGTTTACCAACTGTATGTATGGCCCACTTTTTAATTTTTTTTATTTCTTTTATTATTATTTTTTTAAATGGTACTTCATGAATTCTCAGGAGAAGTCCGTAAGAGATTTGCAACATAGACACATATTCATCTATTTAACAACAAATTAAGAAAAGGAAGATTTCTAAGAATATCTTAACGAAAAAAAAATCCAACAGTCGTAGAAAATCTGAAGCAGTACACAACGTTTGCTTCATCAATGGACCTTCAACTTTAAAGAACCAGGTGATTAAAAAATGATATTGCAGTGCCAATATAAATCAAATTTATTTGAAACTCATAAAACTTTTTCAGAGTAAACCTTTTAGATGTTTTACTACGGTTTATTATTCGTCAATGTCGAGCTCAGTAGAGCCACTAGGGGACTGGGGAAGGGAAAATGGAGGGTAGGAATTCACCCATGACCTTTTGAAGGAAATATACTGAAATTCGTCTGAAATAATTTCAAGAATTCGCGATGACCGGAGTGGAATTCGATCCCGTGTCCACCCAGGTTCTAGGCCCAATATTATATTTGTTATCATTTTCTCGAAACTGATCAACAACGATTTCATTTGAATTTACGTAATGTAATGTTTATCATATTGTAATCGGTAATCCATTTGTATTAATATAGATTTATATGTCAGTATTGCAATCGAAAGGGTAATTCTGTTTTCCGGTTATTCTAATAATTTAAAGATGCAGAGAGGTAAAGAAACAAATCTGTCATTAAGTGCTCCTGCTTTTTATTACTGTTGCTTTCAGGAATTTTTTGCAAGTTACTAAGTCACCTATATGTTCACATAGAGTGGTCTGGTAGCTCAGTGGTGAAGGCGATGTTCTGGTCCCAGGTTCAAATCCAAATAGGTGTAGGAATTTTTAAGAGTTGCGTTTGATCATATCAGCTATACTAGCTGGTTCCGTGGTTATGATTCCACGATAAACTGCAGGTCACAAACGAAAAGAACTGGCCATCCTGTATCTTACACAATAGCTTGGTATGCCTCATTCGGGATGATCCAACCATTCTTCGGAATGTGGATTCCGTTAGATTTTTGATGTTTACAAAAGTTACTTAGCGTATTTTTTTTTTTTTTTTTTTAAATGTCTAAACTATAGATGCCAATTCAAAATGAAATTTACTACCTTGGCTATCATTACTAAAATTGGATTAACTGATCAAAGCAATTCGTTCTGTGTGCGACTCGGTGGTGGATGAAAATATTGCATCTACACTTATTAATTAATATTATACATGCGAAATAAATTATGTCTGTTTGTTACGTTTTCACGACTGATCGGCTAAGCCGATTTTGATAGAATTAGACAAGGAGCTACTATGCATCTATTAGGAAGAACGTATGATATTTTTCTCTGGAAAAGGAATGTATTTTGTCATGAAATTTTGAAAACTAACCGAACGGAGGTAAACAGAAGCATAACGTATGTGTCTGAGATATTATATCGGTCACTTAGGCTTTGTTTCTCTAGCAGGCAGTTTGTGTATGAGCTGTTCATAAATTTCATACATACACACAACTTATTATACAGTACAGATATGGATTGGCACTGCAACATGGACATACGCTGATAGTAGTGGGGGAACACTTACAAAAGCCGTATTTTTTTATTTTTTTTGTATTTTTTCTAGCTCACGGGTTTCCAACTCCCAAAGACTGTACAGGGTGTCCAGGAATCAAAGTATAATCCTGCAACTGCAAATAGGTCACATCATGTCTTACTATATGACAAAATTTTGTTTTTGGTAAAAGTCTTACCATTTTTGAGATGACGAATTTTTTCGAAACTTGTGATTTTTTCAGTTTATTCCAAGCCATTTCTAGAAATTAAGGCTCTTTAAAACCTTTTTTTAAATTCACTCTGATATGTTTGAGTCAAATAATTTTTTTAAACGTAAAAAACTACTATTTTTTAAAAAAATCATTATCATTTTAACTACAAGTTTAAAATTTACAATCCATGGTCTCTTTAGCAGATTGAACTACCATAAAACAATAAAATAATTATACCATTTAAGATATTTCATAAGGTTCTTTAACATTTTAAGAAAAAAATAACATTTTTTTTTAGATGGCTGAAATATCGTGGAGAAACTTTCTAAAAAACAAGAAAAGAAAAAAAAGATGGTTCAAAAGTCTTAATTTGTAGAAATGACATGGGATAAACGTAACAAAGTCACACGTTTCGAAAAAATGTTTAAAAAAATCAATATCTCGAAAATGGTAAGACCTTTACCAAAATAAAATTTTGTTATATATTAAGAAAAGATGTGACCTATCTGCGGTTGTAGGATTATCCTTTCATTCCTGAACACCCTGTATACCCTTGCAAAGAGCTGAAAAACCAAAAACAATGTGCACAAAACTGTACTGACATAAAATGTCCCCAGAAATCGAAATAATTTTATACTACAAACAAAAATCTGCCGGAGGTTCTGTTGTGGTAGTCTGCCACAGTTAGCACCCGCCTTAGATTGTTGCTTTTTTTATACATGTTTCAAGTAGTTTCTCTTCACGAGACGGTTTCAGAGATAGAATGGCTTTACTGTCATATTATCTCTACTACGTGTTTTTTGGTACACATTTCACGTGCAGCTTCCTACATCCAATTCTAGCAATAAAATTCTAAGTTTATGCGTACGAAGTCGCTTGTAACTGTTGGTTTTGATCTATAAATGTAAACTTAGTGACTATTTTTTTCTGCCAAGTGTGCACGTAAACACTTACTGGGTCAACATTTCGTATACTTGTTTTTTTTTTTTTTTTTTTTTTTTTTTTTTTTTTTTTTTTTTTTGTAACTGCTTTACGTCTCTTTTTAACATCGAGGTCTTTAGAGACGGGAAAGGATGGGTGGCAAGGATGGGGGCAAGGAATGGGAAGGAATTCGGCCATGGCCTTTTGAAGGAAGCATCCCGGCATTTGCCTGGAGTGATTTGGGGAAACCATGTAAAACTCAAATCTGGATGCCCGGACGGGGATTCTAACCGCCGTCCTCCCGAATGCGAGGCGAGAACGTCGTATACTTGTAACCAATTTTCAGTACTGCAGTAGTTCCTCTTTTGAGAGAATAGGTGAACATATGGAACGCTACAAAAATTGTTTGGTATGTTCCGTTTGCCGGCCGTTGGACGAGCTCGGAGCTGGCGTGACGGACGTTAGCGTCTGGTGGCGATATCCCAGTAGAACACCGCCAAGCATCCCTCCAGGTGTCACCTGTTCCCGGTTGACACGCGCCGCCGAGCGCCCGTCTTCCGGTCAGCAACCACCACCAACTGGTGCCTGCACTGCCGCCACCAGCCACCTCACCCCACCTGCTCTAATTACCCCACACCAGCGGCTACAGTGCAAAGATAACAGAGTCCATAACGCTAATCTCATATGTAAGCCGAAAACATTCATTGACTCGTCAAGGTCAGCCAACACCACCATCCTCTGACTTCAGGACCAATACATTTCATTAATCCTTAACCGATACAGTTCTTCCGCTGCTGTAACCAATGCTGTGAAACAACAGGTATCAGAAACATTCTTTATATCATAGATGTCAAGCATTCACCATCAGTCGTATTCTCATCAATGTCAGCCTTTACCATCAACTGCTACCTGAATGACACCACCTTCCATTTATCACCTCAAAGAAACAACTGCTGATTTCAAATAACAGGGATCGATCACTAATCTCGTCTCAGAGACGAAGGGAATTCTTATATCGTCCACTCGAGCAATCACCACTAACTGACAACCTCATTGACAACATCACGCCCTTCGCCTCACTTCAATGGGTCAAACTGCCCCACAGCTCTTCAACATAAGAGATCAGACCATGTACGTCTTTTGAAGGCCAAAACTGTCCCTCTACCATTGAGTTCAGCAACCTCAACCAATCACTGTCTTCGTTGCTTGCAGCATGAAGGTCATCTCTCATTGCTCTGAAATCACCACAACTTCAAGGAGATGAATGAGACACAAAACTCAATCGTGAAGAAGGGAAGTGTTTTGTTTAATTACTCGTGGCTAGAAACAATCACCAAATAATGGATGGACACTCGCCATAAAATCGCTTCGTTTTACCTCACATAGATATGTTATTCATTTGGTCCCTCAGCTCAGGAATAGACGTTTTCCAAAAACAGAGACCAGAACATCAATCTCTTCGGGAGAGTGAACAAATTCTCTTTCCTTTCAAAGAACAGGATTCCCAAACAGCTCCCCTTCACTAGTTAAACCTGTCCTTCCATCTCACCTCGAAACAGCCTCTCAGAGTTAGATATTACTGTAATCGCCAGGAAGAATGTAAGTAGAATCAAATGAAACTAGGTAAGATTGCTTAATTCGATGTCGTAATTGGAATGGACTGAAACAAAAAGGTGAAAAACGGAGGTTTTGGAATAAAATAAGAGTTCTGAATGTGTGCATTCTAAGGTATACAGGATTATTTATTTCTTACCCTTTTTTGTATTGGGAACAGTTTAAGAGAAGAGCGGCTTGGTTGCTTAGTGGTCAAGGTGTATAGTAGTCGAAAGGTTCCCGGTTCGATTCTTTGTGTTGGAAATGAATTTCATAGGCTCTTAAGTCGACTCTCATCAACTCACACAACTTAAAATGTAATGTGAAGTACGCCATAAAGCTTTGTGTTTCTGGTCCCATGTTAAAGTTCCCTTTACCCCGTAGGATTACCGGGTGAAGATAGGTAAAGAGGAAAGGAAGTGACAGTTTTACCTCCAAAATCAGCTTCAGTAGATCTCATTCAGGCTAAATGAAAAGCTTATCTTAGTTTTAGAAGACAATAACATTAAAGGACAACAAAAAAGTGTTCAAATTAAGATTTTGCAGTTGATAGCCATTGGTGTCCCACTGTCGCCGAAACGGGTCGGTGGCTCGAGTCTTACCTCGGGCACGGGTATTTTTAAGTAAGAGTTGGGCCTAAAATTTGTTGTCTGTACTCATTCCAAACAATGTGTCATGAAATTCATTTCTAACTACACCGACAGAATAGTAATGCACAATGCTGGAATTGGTTTTATGGCCTTTCAGCTATAATAGTTTCCCACACTCCAATAAAATTCTAAAAAAACTTAATTTCGGGGAGATAGAAAAAATCAAGGAGCTGAAGTTCATAGTTGATCGTATAAATCAATCCGGTTTCCATTTACGTTGAAACAAAACTTTGCGGTTTATATATTCCCACTAGCATAATTGTTGATGGACGCTGTAGATTTTGCAACCGTACTGCAGCGACGTAGCCAACTCCGGCCCACGTAATAGCCGCATGCTGTCGTCTCCTATCCTGCTGCAGAGAGAGCGAGGGCTTAATTCAATTACGCGATCTGCAGGTCCATCCTTCACGCCCCGAGAGCCGGCGCCGCCCGTGCTGGAATGAACTCGCGCTGAGATATGGCCGAGCTCAACTACCTGCTTACCGGCCACGCCGTTCCTCAGGCAGCTCATGCACGGCGCGCTGTGGGAGGCGAATGGGTGTCATTACATGTGACCTCGACTCTGGGTTCTTTCAGAACGAGTTCGGAATATTTCCCTCACCGAGACGAGTGTCGCAGTTTCAGTCAGTTTTCTGCCTGGGTGTGGTGGAAACCACTTGCCTCACAGGTCATACCAGAGGCCAAGGTCTTCATCGTACATTCCGTAGGAACGAGGGAGCATACTCACTTTACTTTATCGTGTCTGGAACAAGTTTTTCAACCCATTATTTAGCTATGTCAAATGCTTCTTTCTTGTGAGTTCTTACGTCATAGGGGATACAGGTGACAGGACAATTTGGGCAGAACAGGCAGGTGTTCAATTGTTTGTGCTGTTTCACATTTGCAGTCTATATCATCTAATTTTGATAGTTTGGTTGTTACTGGCGCTACACCTATTCTAATGTGGTTTAGTGTTCTCCATACCTTCCAGTTTAGTGATGAGGCATTTCCGCTGTAGCTGCATAGTCGGGTTGTTGTTCATCCAGCGAGGTTATCACAAACTTTCTTCTTGACCTGAGGTTCCCGCCACCATTTTTCACTCCATGAAGTGTGGCGTTCATCAAAGATTTTTCTCGAACTTCTCCGTATATTCCACTGAATTTCGATGAGAGACAGATCTTTCAAAACCAGCAACTCTACAGACGTTATTCAACGGATTAGATATAATACATCCTGTAAATAGCCTGGATTTATTATTGAGGCTTATATCTACCTTTCCAGCGCGGATTTATCCAGACAACAATGGGCAGGCATATTCGGCAGTAGAGACGCATAGTGCTCGAGCGGTTATTTTCAGAAAAAATAATTGCTAGTGAAACCTGTTAATTTTTAGGTGCTACTACTATCTTCAGAAGACAGTTTTTCTCTTAATGTATGGTCTGAACAATCATAGTATCTCCTTTAGAGCAATTTCGTCGCATACTCTGAAGATAAATAATTCACAATAACGTTGTTTGTGAATTAAACCCGCAGATATTGTGCAGAAAATTGATTAGAAAGTCAACTATATTTACAATACATATGCGCTCTATTTTCTTCGTAGCGGAAAAAAATAAAACCTGTTTTAATGTTGAAATACATGGTCATGAAAAAGGAATACATGAAACATCCACCTAGATTACAGGGATTTTTTATTTTTTTTTGCAGCTTCCTATTTAAGTGCCCTGACACAAGAAATAAAAAATTACATTAAAACTATTTAATTTTTACGTCCAAGCTTATAGATTGTTGTTCTTGGAGTACTGTAACTATATATGGCAGACGGTAATAATAAGTTATAAGGAAATAGACGTTTCGTTGAATTTTGCACTGATCTGGTGTATGGCTATCTAATGATGTGCTACATGATTTTCTTGGACACTATGTGCAAAATGTTGCAGTTAAATAAAGCCTTCTAAAAAGAAATTTAAAGTAGTACCAGCATTGAACGTTGTGTGATTGGAGTTGACACTTATATAGTAATTGAATGTCCTGTAGCAAATGGTTGTAATATTATTGGTTTTAACATTGGTACATAGTCTTTTGCATTCCCAATACAGTTTTCACTTAGAATCAATGTGAACATATCTAACCTATTTCAATATTTAAAAAAAAAAAATAGATTACACGTAAATTTCCGCTTCTGACAGATAATGTGCAAAAGTTATTGTCACATGTACAGATACAACACAATTGTCCCATAACACAACCTTGCATTTTTTTTACACAAGATAAGAAACAGGAAAATTTATTAAAGACTAAGAGAAAGTTTATACGAAAAGTAAGAAATTATGAAATACGTCAAATAAATAAATAATAGTAGTTGTTTTGGAAATTATGGTTTCCTTAGAAATTTTATTGTAGCAATAAAAATTTCCTTTATTTTTGATAGGTTTTGTGTAAGTGTAGTGTAAAAACGGAGGGCAGGTTTTTTTTAAATTATAATGCCAGGCAGAGATGGGAATCATTGTTTGTTCTACACTGAAGAGCCAAAGAAACTGGTATAGGCATGCGTATGCAAACACAGAGATATGTAAACACTCAGAGTACGGCGCTGCGGATGGCAAAGCCTATAAAATACAACAGGTGTCTGGCGCTGGCATTAGATCGTGCAACTGCTACAATGAAAGTTTATCACGATTTAAGTGAGTTTGAACGTGGTGTTATAGTCGGCGCACGAGAGATGGGACACAGCATCTCTGAGGTAACGATGAGGTGGGGATTTTCCTATACGACCATTTCTCGAGTGCACCGTGAATATCGGGAACCCATAATACATCAAATCTCCGACATCGCTGGGGCCGGAAAAAGATCCTACAAGAACGGGACCAACGACGAATGAAGAGAATCGATCAACGTGGCAGAAGTGGAAGCCTTCCGCAAATTGCTGCGGATATCAATGCTGGGCCATCGGCCTTCGGAGCCGAAGGCCCTTGGATTTTCCATGGTTTCCCAAATCACTCCAGGCAAATGCCGGGATGCTTCCTTCAAATGGCCTTGGCCGAATTCCTTCCCATTCCTTGCCCCCTCCCAATCCTTTCCCGTCTCTAAAGACCTCGCTGTTAGAGAGACGTTAAGCAGATAAAAAAGAAATAACGAAGGCCCACTCGTGTACCCTTGCTGAGTGCACGACACACAGATGTACGCCTCGCCTGGGCCCGTCGACACCGGCATTGGACTGTTGATGATTGGAAACATGTTGCGTGTCTGACGAATCTCATTTCCAATTGTATCGAGTAGATGGACGTGTATGGGTATGAAGAAAACCTCATGAATTCATGGATTCTGCATGTTAGCACGTGACTGTTCAAGCTGGTGGAGGCTCTGTAATGGTGTGGGGAGTGTACAGTTGGAGCGACTTGGGACCTCTGATATGTCTAGATACGACTCTGACAGGTGAAACGTTCGTACGCATCCTGGCTGATCACCTGCATCCAATCAAGTCCATTGTGCATTCCGACGGACTTGGGCAATTCCAGCAGGACAATGCGACATCCCACACGTCCATAATTGTTACAGATTGGCTCCAGGAACACTCTTTTGAGTTTAAACACCTCCGCTGGCCACCAAACTCCCCAGACATGAATATTATTTAGCATATCTGGGATGCCTTGCAAGTAGCAACGTGCCGTTCAGAAGAAATCTCCACCCCCTCGTACTCTTACTGATTTATGGACAGCCCTGAAGATTGCATGGTGTCAGTTCCCTCCAGCACTACTTCAGACATTAATCGAGTCCATGCCACGTCGTGTTGCAGCGCTTCTGCATGCTCCCGGGGGCCCTACACAATATTAGGAAGGTGTACCAGTTTGTTTGGCTCTTTAGTGTGTTTACCTCCGGTTGCTTGTGTTGGAAGTAGCAGCGAGAAAATGAAGGGATGAGTGGGATTTTACCATGTAGAGAGGTATTTTTTTTATCACTACCTCTGAGATGATTATCGGTAAACACTTTAAGAATTGTCAGTAGCCACGTTCACTGCCGGTGTAACGGTCTTTACGGTATATTTATGATTATATGTGTTAATAATAAATTATTACGACCACCATTTAAAGTAAAAGACCTAAAAATGAAATCATAAATTGGTTTGAGCAAAACCAAGAAGTTATCGTAAAAATATGCTTGCAGTTAGTTTGGTCGATTGTTTGCAGTCTTATCTAAGATATCTGTCAAAAAAATATTATGTTCATAGAAGAATGTAGGCAGTATTTAAGAGACTCCTGTCACTAACAAAACATAGTTCTTGCCTTTTCTCTATATTAGCACGGGAAATTTTTGACAACAGAATATTTTCGGCAAGGAGTAAAATGGAGTTGAACAATGACATTTACGAATGAACCGTCATGGCATTCGCATGCAGTGATTTCGGAAAACCATGGCGAAACCGGTGTTTGGAACCGCATCTACTTCATTGTCAGACCACGAACATCATCGCTCACCCACCAGTCTTTCACCAATAGGAGGTCAAGCTAGAATTTAATACTAAATTAAATAAATAAATAAAATAACACACGAGAAGCACCAAGAATCTGTACGGACAGAGATTTGATGTATAAGCTCCGAAAAATAAAACTGCCGTCTATACCGGCATAACTAGGATCTTTGGAACTACCGTGTCAAACGTTCTAAACTCTTCTGTAAAAGAGATACAGACAATATTTCTGAAACTGGTTTAAACCAGAAATTTGTACAACTTCAGCAGTTACCACACATTTAAAAATGAAAAACTAGAAGCTAATATTTTGTTGCATCTGTAAAGTTTGAGATGTCGATGTCTAGGAGAATGGAGAGGATAAGCTGGATAGTAAACGTGAGTAATGTTACAGACAGACAGACGTCAATAACCGGGAAAGCAGTGGTCCCAGGCTGTGGGGAAGGTTGTGCGCGGGAGCGCATCTCCTTCCAGTTTGTTCGTTTGGCTGACTTAAACTGTGTTTCGTAGTCAGGTTGTTCCGGCCACCTTCATCTATCGTTATAGGTGGGCTCAGCTCTCAGTGGAGAGATCAAAGGGTTATTTGATTTCTGAGCCTTTTTTTAGAACTGCGTAGCCAGTTGTTGGAATCTGTCTCGAAGTTTGGGTAATCCACTCAGTCGATGGAGGTCATCTGTCCTCGTTTCCCTCGGTAGGTGATGAGCGAATCTGATGGCCCTATTTTGAATCGTTTGTAGTAGCTGAAGGTATGCGTGCGCCGTGTTGAAAGGATTGGTGTAAGGAGGAAACTACTGCATATCATTAGAGAAAGAAAGAAGAACTGCAAGGGACACTTGTTGAGAGGAGAGTATACCGAGCGTGCTGGCTGAGCGGAGAACGCCGGTTCGAATCCCCGTCTAGGCATCCAGATTTGGTTTTTCATGGTTTCTTCAAATTACTCCAGGCGAATGCCTTGATACTTCCTTCAAAACGGCATGGCCGAATTCCTTCCCGTTCCTTGTCTCCAGTCCCATCCCGCCTCTAATGACCTCTACGTCAACGATACGTTAAGCCACAAGTAAAAAGAGAGAGAGAGCGACGGGGGGGGGGAGGAGGGAGGGGGGAGTACTTGTTAACAGGCACCTTGGATGAACTAGTGTGTGAGAGGAGAGGTGCGAAATAAAACATGACATCAGCGGAAAATACATGGACCTGAAGAGGAGGGTAGAAGACAGGACAACATGGAAAGCTCCCAAGTTGAAACCTGCCATAGGGCAGAATAATGATGACGATAATGAGTACCGGTAGAGTATAACACAAAAACTATCCAACAGTTGGACCAAAATTCTTCCATTTTTTGCAAGTTGCAAATATATGTAAAATGGCGGACGGAAATGGTGGGTTTGTATTGCGGTGGTTGTTGGCAGGTAGTTTCTGCGGGGTGCTTGGCAGGCGCGTGTCGTCACGGCCGAGTGACAGCCCAGTCCGGATATCCGACATCTGCACCTGCCTCTCACTGCTCTGCACCCCCGTGCGTCGGTGCAGGAGAACCCGCGCTTCTTGAGCAGTCAGTACGCCCTATGATGCTTAATGTACCGTAAGGCCCTCATTCTATACATAATTTTTCAAAAAGGACGTATCCCGGCTATGATTACTTTGAAGTAGACCAGCCATAAAAAAAATTTAAAAAACCAGAAAAAGCTGTTATGAAGCCCTGTGCAAAAGTTTATTATCTACATCGCTCAAGTCAAATCAACGTAACAATTAGCTGCCTATAGGTAACAACAGCAAACTAGTATTTAACATCATTTCCACGTTTCTTAGATATACTTATTTTCCGAAAATTTAATAGAAAATTTGTCACATTATAGTAGTGTTATTACAAGCCAGTGAGCTTGAGCAAAAGTTCAGAAGCACTAAAAAAAATTTTGAGAGAATGTGAACCCAATAGATACCATTACGTAACAACGTTTATGCTTGTTGCAGTCTGGAGGAGATTTGATTCCTAACTACCTTTCACTGTCCGATTTTCTAGAAGTCCGTTTACTATCTCCACATCCAACCTAGCTTCATCTCTGCATGGGGCTTCTCAAACCAGACTTCAGAGTGATTTGGGTATTCTTGCAGTTCTCCATCCTTTTTACAAAGCACATCACTCTTTAGATCTCTATTTCTTGAAGACGGTTGATAACTTTCATCTCCTATCCTACTATATCACCCCTTACAGTCTTTCCTGCTACACTTCTGGAAAGTTATATGACTGGCCAGGGATTTGAACCAAAGTCCACCTAAATGCCAGGCCAGAACCTTATCGCACACTAACTGGGATCGACCAGGAATTACATATATGTGGCCCCAGACTGTTTTTTTTTTCTGGCTTAATACCTATGTTTCTGTTCCAAATGTTACTACTTATTTACGTGTATAAAATTTCTTTCCATTATTCTCGTACTTCATTATAAATAGTAAAAAACTGCTAAACCTTTGGTGGACATAATTTTTATTTTTCTATCATCGTTTATGGAAAAGTAAAATAACTTTATGTCTCTAAATACAAGGCCTGCTCAAAAAAATGACCGAATTATTGTCACAAAATTTTTATTGCTGTATTTCTAACCTTACAAACACTTGTTCCCTTCGAAATACTTCCCGTTTCTACCTACGCAGCGTCTCCATCCTCTGCTCATATGCTCCGGGAAACTCGTTTTCTGTAATGGCTCGAAGCTATGTCGGAGATTTTTCTTGAATTTACATTATACATTCGAGCCCCGTTTTCAAGCAAATTTTAAGTTAGGGAAAAGTCTTCCTATGTCAAATCTGTTAACTGAGGAGGTTGGGGAAGGACAGCTGTTCCGTACCTGGCCAAAAATTCCCGAATGGGCAGAGACGAGTACAACGGCGCTTTGTCGTGGTGCCAAACAAACTGTAGTTCTTTCACTGTTGAGGCCTCTTCAGATGCACATTTTCCCGTAAACACTTTAAAATTGTTCACAGTTGCTAGTTGACAGTCTGACCTTGTGGCACGAATTCATGACGGATAATCCCACGACATTCAAAACAAAACGCAGATGGACCAATCCATTTCAAGGAATGTGCTTTTGTTTCCGCGTCGTAGCCGTACACCCACCTTTCGTCACCTGTTATGATACTTGTCATAAAATTTTTGTCCCCGTTGGTACGATCAAACTATTCTTGGGTGATAGTGACAAGGTCCACGTTTTTTTCGTCTGTGAACAGACCCGGCACCAGTTTTTTATGCCAAGTTTATCACTTAGACTTATATGAAAGGACTCGACGCTAATCCCGACTTCTGAAGCCTTCCATACAGGTAAACGACGTTTTTCACACATCGAACAGTATTGATTGTTTCATCGTTTGTTGACGTCGATGGCCTTCCCGATCTTGGAACTTAGTCGATCGACAATCAGCCCGATTTGAAACGCTTAAACCATTCGTAACATTGCGTATGCCGGCTTCGGTACCGTAGGGCCTAGAGTACTGGCCCCGCCTGCCGAAGACGCCGGTTCGAGTCCGGCAGAGGTCATGGGTGTTTAAGTGTTGTGTGGGTGAATGTCGTGTCCGCCCTGTGGGGTCCATACCTGGAGAAACTGATTCACTGTAAGTAATTTGATATTCACTTTGAGCTTGCTGTATGGCCTTAGTTGTCAAATGCCATTAAAAAATAATAATAAAAAATAAAAACATAAAAAATTGGGTATGGCTAGTGTTGTAAAAAAACTTTTTTTTTTAAACTTGAAAAAAGAAACATGAAAAAAAATTGTGAAAAAAAACATGTTTTTTTTCTGGGACCTTTTTTTCATAACTACTGAATTTCAAATTTTTAAGGCATTTATCGTTTAATATAACTGTTTTATAGTTTATACTTATTTTAATTTTTAAATCTACTATATTTTTCTGGTTCAGCAGAAAAAAAAATACAAAAATGTTGGCAACATTGACTGAAGTTTTCTATTACGAATGGGAACTTCCCAAAAAGGCTAGGTTGCGTGAGAAGGAATCCCCGTTCCCCGTTGTTTGGATTGATACTCGCTATTTGAACTAGTGCTGCCAGGCCCAGCCAATTTATCTGTAGACCTACGAATCTTTTTTGCCTCTTTTTATTACTTATTATGCTTTACTTATATTCATATACTTGTTAAACTCACAGCGTATAGTGATACTGAGTCATTGTCAGTAATTATGAATCATTTCATTGCAACCGTTGGCGTAAACCAAGGATTGAAAACAAATAAAGCTCCTATTTTGTATGATAATAGATTTAAATTCAAACTTAAAAGACCGTAATACAGAACTATCGGCGCAGTCTTTATGCACAGTTTGTACTTTGCTCACAATTTAAAATTGCAATCTCAAAAGCTTTTGCATACAATACAACCAGTAAAAGAACGCATAACTATTTCTGAAGTTATGGCTCTAGAGGAGATAGAAGAAGGAACAGAAAATTCCGACTCCGACCGAACTAGTGTTGGTAGTATTGATACTAGTGAATGTGGTACGGACATAGAGGATGAATAAAAAATTATGTTACCTATATAGATGCATATATGAATCATTATGTAAGACATTATATGATTTAGTAAGATTTAAAACACACATGTAAAATGTAAGTTCCATAAATAAAATCATAATTTATCAAATATATTCTTTATGAAAAAAAACATTTTTTTTTTTTTCAATTTGCATCATTAGGTATGGCCCATAAAGTCCGCTTTATAACCACACTGAAGAAATTTCTACGTTGGGGAAAAAAGATTATAGAGGGAAAAAATCAAGATTTAACACTTTAACGCGCTTCAAAACATTTATTCATCTTAACTCTAAACGATTCACAGAGCTATCAATGCACGTGTTTCATTCGACGGCTCTAGTTCGAAACTGATCACAGCTAGTTCGATACGGCAAACCGCGTCTTGTTAGCAAAGAATGCAGCGTAAAGGTTCGTATGCAATTTCAAAAGTTCGGTCTTTTCTATTAGACTTCAAATTCACAAAAAAAATAAAAAAAATTACTCGAGCCAAGGATGATTATAAAAACTATTTCTTTGTAGAGAAGATGATTGTTCCAAATGCTGTCATGGGTCAATTAATTTCCGGTAAAAAGACATAACTTGAAATTTACAATATAACTCAGTATTTGCAGACAGACTCCGAAAAATTCCTTCCAGAAGACGTAGGTGTTTGACTGGCCTCTCTAATACCCCACCGCATGCAGCTACTGAGGCTCACATACCTGTAGCTGCTACCTATCAAGCGCTACAGAATCGCAACAAAGGCGCCGGAGCACACAGGTAATCACACTGTAAGGATACGACGTGACGTCACGAGTGTACAGGCGGCTAGGCTGGTGGGGGAGGAGGGAGGTGAGCACTTACATAAATCCCGACAGGGACAATAGCTCCAGTAATTACTGCAACAATAAACCACAATCTGATTTATGCCACGCGTGGCCAATTACCGGTTCTACCTTACAATGGCCAGATTATCTACCCGCCCTCAGTGCTCTCATAGCCCGCTGATTGCAATCTTTATATGTTATTCCTGGCCGTTTCGGTTAGGTTTCGTTTCTAGCTGGCCAGTTAGCGCCGCAACAAGAAACCAATCGCCGCTGAGATTCATCGCCAGGCAGTTTAATGAACTGCAAAAATAGCTAACAAATCCTTCGCTTATATTAGTTTATCTTCTTCTTCACACTTCACTATTTTTATGCCTGAGCCTAATTGAAGGTGGCTGAACCCCAGTATTTTTCCTTGAACCACAACGTGCATAGTGACATATCAGGACACTTACACCTGATGTTTGATGTAACTGGGTTATTAGTTTCTAAATGAAAGACAGAAGCCTTATCGATCCTAAGTCTGTCTGTCTGTTTGTCCGTCTACCACCCATAATTCAATAATTTACCGAGCGTTGTGAGTGAGCTGTTAACGAACGCTCTGGCCTCGCATTCGGGAGGATGCCGGTTCGAATACCCCGTCCGGGCATCCAGATGTGTTTTTTCCATGGTCTCCCCAAATCATTTAAGGCGATTGCTTGGATGCTTACTTCAAAATACCATGGCCGAATTCATTCCCGTTCCTTGTCCCCACCGCGCCTTTAATGACCACGATGCCGACGAGGCGTAAAGCCATAATTGATATTAATACGATAGTAACACATACTCTTGAAAAATTACGAGGTGCGAAAATAATTACTTGAAGGTTTAATTGGAAATTAACGTGAAACATTTCTTTTATCGACCTGTCACAATTATCGATCTATTGAATCTTTACAGCAAAATGACCTCATCTCTATTATAACACAATTTCATAAAAAATCATGGAGTGTGAAAATAATTACAGTAATTACAGGAGGTTTAATTGGAAGCTGATTCTTTATATCGACTTTTCACAATTATCGAGCTATCGAATAATAACAGCTCAAATCACACGCCGCAGTTCAAATCTAGTACTCTTGTTGAAACCACTTTATAAACCTTTTTATTGAAAACTGGTAACACGTCGTCTCTTGAAATTTTTTGGAGTTTCATTTTTATTCCACGATTTCTGCGATAATTGTTTAAATTTTACAGTGGTATGCTGTTTCCTGAAGTTTACAAATGATCATTCTGGAGTTAATATTTCTCGAAAAATAACTAAATGAGTATTAAATTTGGTATTTGAAATTTATATAAAAAAAAAAAAATCATTTGTATCATTCAATTTAGAATTTTTTGATTGGGTAATAGATATGTTTTGAAAACAATATTCTTTTTCGAAAAATTTATAATCCCCACTATTATATCACATCTCATTTCTATTTATTTTTTATTTGATTTATAAATACCATTTGTTAAGCAGTTCGAGAAACATTTGTTATTGTATTTTTTAAGTATTTAAAAAAATTAAATCATGGAAGGCTTGAAAATATCTAGCACTTGTAGGATTTTTGTTGACCAGTCCCAGTGGCAAAAGACTGATAAATATTGTTTTAGACTCGAGACCATATTATTATCTGTGAGGGTAACTTTCCTAATACGTAGGAAGCTGTGATTTTATTTAACTAATCATAGTTTGGTACCTTATGAAATTATTTCTACTAATTATTAGCATGGTATCTTTTATTCTATCAGTTTGTGTGTGATTGGTAATCTTTAAGGAATAATAATAATGAAATTAATATTACACCTCTGACAATAGATTTTGTTTTCTGTGCCTCTGTTTAGATCATTATCTCCATCGCATTTCTTTTAGTAATTAGAAATGAGAGAAGTGTATGCTAAATTTGGAAGTAACGTACGAAATATTGAAGTAAGATTATCCTACGATAATTTATCAGTATGTCAAGATTTACTGCCTGTAGTGTCCTGTAGTAGTGTAGATATAAACGAATTGTTTAATGGTCATAAGCAGAAAACTGTGAGATTAAACGCAGTACTACAAAAATTCCTTGAAGTGGATTAAAAATAACAGTGTGAACAACAGAGTAAATATTCATATTGGAATAGAATAGATATCATCTGTGAGTTAAATAACATGCAAGAGGCTATGGAAAGGGGAAATGGTAAAAATAGGTGCTGATCTGCTGCTTGGAAATAACTTTCTGAAACTGTATGTATTGAGTACAGCATTTTATCGAAGTAAAACCTGTACTTTAAAAACGTCGATACGTTTGTAGCTTTAAATTTCGAGAATGCTCAGACAGAAATGAAGAGGTTAGCACAGGATAGGAAGGGATGGAGGATTGCATCAAACCAGTCGAATGACTGACAACAGCAAAAAAAAAAAAAAAGAAATGCTCAGATGAAATACGAATTAATCGCGTTTTGAAAAAATGTTTGACGAAAAAGCGCCTTCCGCAGGAATATCAGAAATACTTTAATCGTTATAACTTTTCGTGATTCTGTACCATGCAAATTCAGGCTATTTAACTTCTCTTCACATTTTTTTTTCTTCGTCTTGGCATTCTTCACTCAAATTTTCTTCATTCCTTCCATCGTTGTCCAGCCAGATTCTGTCATTCCTGTGACTACAGCTTCTGTTCGGACACGTTTAGATTTCGCAGCTAATTCTGATGTGTATTGCTGCCAATATAACTTTCCTCAAATTAACTCAATGTAAAAATAGCATGAACTCAACATTAACAAGTTTTATGATTCTTATTTCCAGTTAGTTTTTGTTTAAATGTTTATCCAATGAAGTTTTCGTCTGCTTCTACTCACTATTAACAGTACGAATGATTGTATCAAAATAATGAAGTATTACAATGTAATCCCGTTTATACCACTACCCCAAGGTAATATTATTTTTTACTTATGGCTTTACACCTCGACGATATCGAGGTCATTAGAGGCGGGATGGGACCGGGGACAAGGATCGGGAAGGAATTCGGCCATGACCTTCTGAAGGAAGCATCCCGGCATTCGCCTGGAGTGATTATGGGAAACCATGCAAAACCAAAATCTGGATGCCCGGACGGGGATTCGAACCAGCGTCTTCCCGAATGCGAGGTCAGAACCTTTATCGTTCACCCACTACGCTCGGTCCCTAAGGTAATAGTGTTTTTCTTGTTTTCAGTGTAGGGTGGGAGGACATGAACCAAACCCGTGATAGAACTATTGTGTTCGCTTGTGTCTGTGAAACGTGTAGCTATGTTTTGTGTGGTATATGTATTTTTGTTTGTGAAATGTGTAGTTTACGAAGCGGAGGTTGGTGACCGTTCAAGCATTCGCCTCGATTATTGCGGGAAACCGCTTAAAAATTGCAATCAGGATTGCTGGCCGATAACTAAGCAATTCAATAACTAAATAACGCGTATCACACAGATACGGTTGCGCTTCGCCAAGATGATGATAAATGGAACTGTGTCTATAATCCAAAAGCGGCATAGTGCTAAATAGCCAGAAAAACGTCAGGAAGATGAAGAATTACCAGTTTTTTGGATTTGGTAATTGAACTTTCTCACTGGCGAAAAACAAAGCACGCGTGCAGATTAGTATAAACGATCTTAGTTGGAGAGGTACTTGGAGACATGTTCAGCAGAGACTTTCAGACTTGTCAAACAACTTTTATGACGTATTCCGTCAAAGTGAGATTACCAAACTGAGCCACGATTACCGCGGTTAACATCTTTTATTTGACAGTCTCCATACGTAGCGTGAACCAGCTCCTAAGACGTTGATGACTGTGTTAAAACCAAAGTTCGGATGAAATGCGTTGCAGAAGTCGTTGTTTTTTAACAGCCAATGTCATTAACGGCAACTGAGCCTTCAGTGTCACTATAGGCAAAATCACAGTCGATAGACATTGCGTTTAAGAGAGAAAATTCATACGTGTGCTCTTTAACAGTCTAGTTACATGAGGTTGCATATCGAAGATGCGGATTAATTTCACTTCTAGGTACCGGTATTCACAGCTGCTTCAATAGAGAAGCCTAGAATCATTACTTGAAGGTTTTGCTCTTTGTACTTCGCCGCAACGGATTGACCTGTGTGGTGGGAAAGAATGAGTTGCGTATTCGCTGTGCTGGAAGAACGCGCCACCTGCTCAACCCATCCTTCAAGGAGGAGGGTTGGGGTGTAGATGGCTCCGGATCAAGACTTGAGGCATCATCAGTACAATAACATGCTGTGTCATTGGCATTTTGATTGATGGATTCAGAAGCTACGTCAGGACATACGTAATTGCAAGAGATGTGATTAAACGAATCAGAGTCTTGAGAAAATCCATACGTATTCTTCCTCAATTTTCACTTAAAGGGTGCTATGCAGAAGCTTTTCATTTTCCATTTCTCTCCACATTTCTTCTCAATTTACTGAAGGATATGCATTCGAAAGCTGACGAAAAGTGATTCTCATATGCCAGTCGGGGCCTTTATTGTCAGTTCAGAATCACTGTTAGAATACTCTTATGGCTCAGTAGATAGTCTCTAACTGTCTGAATGTGAGGCAACAGGTTATGTAATTCACCAAACTCAGTAAAAATAATGAAGTAATGAGTTCTTCATTTGTTACTTTGTCCATTTAGCTGATCTTCAGCATTCTATCAGTAGTATGGAAAACATATTATGCAGTCGTCTGCATTTCCGTAATGAGTAGAATATCAGCCAAGAAACGTGGATGGAGTTCCATGTACCAAATGACATTAAAGTACTGTTTGGTAAACATATTGATAAAACCTTAGTAAACTGATGAATTTAATATCAACTGTAGCTATAGATTATATGAGATATATGGTATGACGTATACCGTAAGAAGATCAGCATTGGTGGCGACACGCGAGAAGACTTGTTCCTCATGGCATCAAATATAATCTACGAAGTCTCACCAATAACGTTTACTAGAGAAATCGAAATCGTTGGGTTTGATGCTGGCTAATTTTGCCTTATGCTTTACGCCTCGTCAACGTCGAGGTCATTAGAGGCTGGATGGGACTGGGAACAAGGAACAGGAATGAATTCGGCCATGGCCTTTTGAAGAAAGCATCCCGGCATTTGCCTGGTGTGCTTTGGGGAAACCATGTAAAACCCAAATCTGGATGTTGTGAGGTACACAACCTCACATTTGTGTGATTTTACATTAATTAAGCTATTTTTTTATTTAATAAATTGTAATGG
The DNA here is from genome assembly GCA_031002005.1 of Vandiemenella viatica. Taxonomy (NCBI): domain Eukaryota; kingdom Metazoa; phylum Arthropoda; class Insecta; order Orthoptera; family Morabidae; genus Vandiemenella; species Vandiemenella viatica. Next base: position 78,253,048 of record JARYHS010009186.1, on the reverse strand, counting down.
TGTGTATTAACTTGGAATTTTTAAGTTCAAAGGTCAAAGAATAACAAGATGAATAATGAGATCCCTGAAAAATAAAAGAAGAGTCAAGAGTGAGTTGTTGAAGAGAAGATTTGAATGGAGAGGACGAGTTTTGGTTTTTTGGAATGGATAAGTTTGAAAGAAGAGATGAAACAGTTTAGCTCACTGGAGAAGCCACAAGAATCCTGGCGGGATTATTAATAGTAAAATATTAGCCTGAGGGCAGAAGGTTTAGGGTTATGGATAAAGATAATGTTATATGACTTGAGAAAAGGGAATTGTTTGTTAAATAAAAAAATATACTAGTGATGAGATAAGTAGAAAGTGTTTTGATTTGAGATTGAGATATATGTAGATATAGACAAAGGAATTAATTTGAGTTTGTGTGATAAGAATTGGAATAATAATAATTTGATTTTTCAGCGTGAGTATCATATTAAAACCAGCGCCGGACAAAGAGGGGTTAAGGAAATCTCTATATACTGGTCTGGTGCTGGAAATAAGAGGCAATAAAGTATATAAATATATTTAAAGTATTATACAAAATAGAGTCGTTACATTTAAGTACATTACAATGTCCGGACGAGGATTCGAACCGGCATCCTCCAGAATGCGAGGCTAGAGCGTTAACGACCCATCCGCCACGCTCGGTTGGCTTCTTTCGTTTCTATCAATTGTAATGCTGAATTGTAAGGCAAAGTTGATTGGCAATGTTCCTCGACCTACCATCAGACCGAATAACTTGATTACAGATGAGCTAATTCGAGTCTTAGAAATGGGTGACATCTCTTTCATATGGTGCATGGCTTGAACAAATGGTCAGATGAGGAATAAAATCTCTGATCGCTCGTTTTCTGCTCCAAAGTCCAGTGTTGACTTGCAACCCCGTGCATAATATCAGTTGGTTCAGGATATACAGCAGCCCATTCGCAGAATAACTCCTCCGTGCAAAACCTCTTTGTATTTATTACCTACCCTTGTACTCGCCCACTCACCTCCTGCAATGAGTCAATCAAGGTGTTCCATCCAGTCTCTTCCCTAGAAAACATCACTTTGTAGGACGCTCTGATGTACGAATTCTTCACTCACGATCCTACACGATCGGACCTAGGACGCTAGGGAGCCGTGTAGGGTTATCTGGAAGCCCTACAGCCCAACAGGCTCTATAAGTAATCCCACGACCCATTAACGGACCAGCAAGAGTTCTTCATCGGATCATCGTACCAACGTAGGTCCTACATGCTGGACTGTGAATGGGCCGCTTACGGACGAGTTGATGTTGACTGGTCCTTTAGAATGAAACGCAGAACTTTATTGCCACCTTAGCGTCTTTTGCATGAGTAGATGTGTAGTGCAGGCATTTAGTTTCCTCATACATTACACGTATCATAAAAAACAAAACTCAAGGACGCATCTAACTCCTGACACACGAAGCAGAGGAAGTGTACACCTTCAGCGTGAGGATCACCATTACTGCACTAACCAGTTGCGTAACGATTACGAACCGGTCAGACACAGTGTTATTTTCGGTCGCAGCACGCAGCCTGCAGAGCAGCGCAACCGGAACTCCATCCCGACGTCCTCGGCGGAGGCGCCGCGCATACCCGAAGTCTGCGGTCATGGTGCGCAGTCGGCTGCCAAACTGCGGCCTCGTCATTCATCGGCAGTGGGTCCAAGGTTAGACTGCGTTATTAATTAAGCGCTCGCGACGAGTGGTGACGGCGTGAATGGCGGCACAATGCCCGGTGGGCAGCCAGACGCCATCTACATTGAATCACGCGGTCGCGGGTCCAGGAACCACCATTCATAAGGCGCGCCGCGCATTGTATGGAAATGCAGCGCACAGTTTGCTGTGCGGCGGGACTAGGCCCGACCGCGAGCCAGAGCCGTGTGTAAACACGAATTTGCCACTTGCTAATAATATTTGGCTGGGAACCTCTCAGCTGCAACGCAGTTTGTCTTCCGGCCGAGCAAACGGAGGATCATTGGAAGCATACGTTTGTCTACCTCCGTTGGAAGCGTCAGCACTTATAGTCTCATCATGACGAAAATCTCGAGACTACTCCAGTGGTTCCCAATTAGTTTCTCCCGCGAACCACTGCAAGAAAGAGCTCAACCTCCTGTACCCCCTTTAGTAGAAATGATTAATTAAAAATGTAACCTATTTTTCGCAATTTATTAAATTTTAATCCAATAACAAACGTCACAAATAATCAACTAATTTCCAACAAATATATATGGAAATACTGACGTTTGCGTAATTTTTTAAATACTCTAAATGATTACCTTAGTCAAGAGATTACCTCTCGTACGCGTTGAAGTAACCTCACGTTCCCCTAGGGGTACGCTTGAAAGCCTCTGGTCTGGAGTCGTCATGCATATTATTTCTTAAAGACGAATTTTTCTTTATTTTTTATTTTTTTGTTGATGGGAACCATATTTCTCCCGTCATATTTAATAAAATCGATAAATTTGGTAGCATTTTAAAGATTCATTTTTTCCACCTTGATAAAATCGTTAATTAAGAATGAAATTTTTCCAAATTCATCACGTAGATAGCAAAATTATGAGCAGTCAAGGTCACGGGTAAGCGATAGTCCAGTGTCAGGCTGCTAGGTTATTACTGTCTTCGATCAGAAGTGATTACATTACCACCTGATGGCACAAACACTTATCACAATTTTCTAACAGTCCATCAACGTATTACCACTAGAAGTTTCAGTTGGCTACAAAACAATTGCTACAAAAGAGTCGGTACTTCTTTCATCTTAGTAAAAACCACCAACTCACGAAATTTTCACGCGGGCTGTAACCTTCCTTATCCCTCTTGAAACTTATCCTGGCAGACGTCGCCAAAATATAACCTGTCTATGTTTCTTTTAATTCTGACAGGTTATGCTAGATATAACCGATCTGCCAGTTGGTTTGTTTTGATGTTAAATAGAAAACCATACTTAAAATCCTACAACAAGAAATATTAGATAGGTAAATTCCATAGCATTTTTAATACACTCCGCACTTTCTATATCACCTTAGCGATCACAACCAAACACACACTGCACGACTTGTTTTTTCTCTCCTCTGGCCGCGCCCGCGACCAAAGATATTGTTACTTAATACTACCCAATGACATTACAATATGAACAGTCTACGGAATTAGTGAGCGAGTACATGTATTCAAATGATTACATTGCCCATTCATTAAATAATAATTTCAAAAAAAAACTATTTACTATACACTTGGAGTCGTAGCATATATGTTATAGGGCCATCTAGTAATTATTTACAAATATCACACCTAAATTCCGGAGATATTCTACTGTCATTGTTTTATGCATTAGATAATTATGCTGAGCCTAACGGTGAGTAGTTAAAGATAAGACCTAGAATTTAAAAATACTCTGGCTCAATACTGTGTCGGGCTATCCGGATGTCGGTAGAGAGAAGCTGGATCCAACGATCAGTTTAAATTAGGATGTATTTAATAGTCAAGTGCATTAACTTTTGCGTCTCGGATAGTACGATCTTCAGATATTTCCTCCGTCAGTAATACGTGAGCTGATTGCTTTAGTAGACAAATTTCTTATAGTTCTGCTTTAGCCAAAACCCCAATTCTTGGTGTATAGTTTCGTGCAAGGAGCTCTTGTTAAATATATCCAACTTTATATTTCTTTTACGTAGTAACTTTATTTTCATGATTTCTTGCATTCTAAATTTTGCAGTTTCTTTCCGAGTGCTTTACCGTTCGATGAGGTCGATGTTATTATAGGTGGGGTGAGGCAGAAATTCATCCATTGACGTTTGAAAAAACAATTCCGGTACACTCCTGAAGTGATTTCTGGAAACCATAGAAATCCAAAATCTGTTTGGTCTAACATGGATTTGAATCCACGTCCTCCGGAATGTGAGAACCTAGCGTTAACACACTCCCCAGGTTTGGTAAACCTTGTATTTGCCTGCAACCCTACCAACAGACATGCTGATTGGAAAATGCTGGTACAATATCTGGTAACAATGGTTCTTGAGTGTCTTAGGTCCTACGAAGTCTTGTAAGGGCTGCCTCTTCATAGAAACGCAGTCCTTAATATCTCTTAATATTTCAGCAATTGAATCCTGTAGAGACATAATATCTAAATTTGTGTAACGAGAAAAATAGATACAATAAAAGTATAAATAATAATAATTAGGACCCCTTGGGTAGTATTAGATAGATAATAATAAATATAATTAAGGATGTTAAGTTGCCGTAGCGAGAGTGTGGCGTAGGTAATATTTCTTAGGAATCTAAGCACTCGGCTGTGGGAGACATTACGGCAGGAAGGTGAAACGTAAGGAGTGGTTCAACCTCACCTTCACGTCTGCTCATCTTGGCGCGAACTACCTGGTTCTTGCCAACTTCCCTAGGTTGGAGAAGTATTATCCATGGAATTTTGTTAGTTAATTCATAAGGTACATGGGTTGGAAAACTGTAAAATAAATTCGTGGAATCAGGGTTGCTAACAACAACGTCAGAAAGACACAGAACGATCCAAACTACAGTTAGTCGAAGAGTATTTAAGGCCCACTGAACACAACAGGGCCCTCAGTTTTGTCCAGTGAGATCTACTGCTCTGACTGCCTTCACCGGAAGCCTGCTCAGTAATGATATAAATCTCTCTTATGTTCTGTATTAATGCTGACTCGTGCTACGGTGATTGGAAAAGAAACTTTTGGAAGATTTCTATGAAGATGCCCAATTGCATATGTGATTGAAGGTAATTGTGCCAAGGAAAACGTTTTAAGTGTAGAAATGTTGGTTACTGGACGAACTCTACGAACGTGTTTACTTGAATACGTGTTCTGGTCTATAGTACTGAGCGTTGTAACCAATTTGCTTAAACATAACAAACTTTGCTTTGAATAATGTGGCATATCTATCAACTCAGTATAATTTTCTTGTTTTGTTTTGCAATTATTCCTGCCGCTGCTAATATGTGATTTGCCGGAAATGAATACAGACAATCTTCGAAAAGTCCGATGATTGATAAATTAGCAAGAATTATTAAGGAGGGGAAGGCATGAAGGTTGCACTGAGCAATTGGAGACTTAAGTACCTGGCTGTTAAACTCCCCTCCCCCCTTTTATCCAGGTTAAGACCAGGATGAAAGTATTGTCGAGTCAAAGAGACTTTTTTCAGCAAATGGGAGGGATTGGCGACAAATAACGTGAAAAAAATTGGCCATGACCTTTTAAAGGACCCATCCCAGCATTCGCCTAAAAAACAGGACTCATTATATCATGACGGTATTTCAACCAACGTCCTCCCTAATGCCAGGCCAGAGTAAAATCGCTAACGCACCTGGTTGGGTAAAAACAAAAGGTAGCTCTATTCTTTAGAAACGTAGATTGTCGACATCACAAAAATATGTAGAGGAAACAAAAGCAAGGGAGAGTGCCAAGGAGATCTGTTTTCTGCGAGAAACAGAAGCCTTTCTCGCATGTAATAGCTGTTAAATAGGCCTACGATCTAGAACAGTGTTTCCCAACCTTTTTTGGGTCATGTCCCACTTTTAACTTTTTTTTTTTTTTTGCCCCCCATACATAATTTTTAATAAAAAATTATTTGTTATTAAAGAAACTCATATAGGATGGTTTTTGAAATAAAACACTTTAATATTGTCATAAAATACACATTAAGTGTGTTATATCCAGTCGATTTTTTTTTTTTTATCAGTAAATCATTTACTGCACTAAACCCAGATTTGGCTAAATATGAAGATGGAAAAATCACGAACAATGGCGTTATTGGCGCGTTTTAAAAGGTCCGGGTTCCCGAGACAGGAGGCACATTACGCGGTGAATCCCAAAAAGGTCAAGTTGACGACTCAAATCATCCAGATGATATATTTTGCTAACATCAAACGAAACTATATCTAATAATTATTTACAGCACTGTTTTAAGAATTTGCTTTTTTGCTATATTTTGTACCTACAGTATATCTAGCATTGCATTTAAATAACCCGAAGAGAAAGCGGTAAAGTCGTATCAAGTCAATTTCTAAATTACCCCCCTAAAAAAAACAAATTGCCCCCCTGTGGGGCGTGGGCTCCACGTTGGGAAACACTGATCTAGAAAGAAAAATTATCTATGGAATTTTGTGAGTTCATTCATAAGGTAGACGTTTTTTTTTTTTTTTAAATGGCATTTGGCAACGGAGGCCATACAGTTAGCTCTATTATGTAATTATTATTGCTTTCAGTGTATAAATCGTCATCCAGTATATATACCGGCGGCCTTTGGCACGCGGAGCTAGAACTCTAGCCCCTAACCTACCGAGGCCGGCAGGTAGATGGGTTGGAAAACGGTAAAATAAATTCATGGGATGAGGGTTGGTAACAACAACGACAGAAAGATACAGAACGACACAAACTACAGTTAGTCGAAGAGTATTTAAGGCCTATTGAACACAATAGGGTCCTCCGTTTTGCCCAGTGAGATCGTCTGCTGTGACTGCCTGCCTGAATCTCAGAAATGAACGCGTCAACTTCCTGAACTACTGTACACAGGTATTATCACAGACATCCTGGAGAAGACATCCTTCCTGAAGTGGCATTGGGGCGGCCATGTTGCTCGGTTGAAAGACGATAGATGGACAAAAGCAGTGCAGGAGTGGATTCCAAGACATCATCAGAGACCAAGAGGAAGACCACCAGACCGATGGCACAAGAACACGCGCAGGATTGTTGGAGTTAGCTGCAGAAGATCATCCAAGATCGTTCGACCTGGTGAGGACTGTTTAAGTTTTACCAGAATTCGTAAATTGAAGAGGTCAAATCATTTAATTATTTAACTGAGTGATTTTGATGGCGATGATACAGGTAGTGATCGTTATTTTAGATTCCTTATACTAGCTCCAGTTATCAGTGGTAAATCACAAAATAACAACTGGATTTTCTACTTGAATGGAGACTTCATACTGTCAAATATTCAGCAGTTGCGGTCGTACTGGTCCCATAATGGATGAACTCGAAATATCCACATGTGTTTTGCCTCTGTGCACCGTTCGTCTTGCGTAGCTTTGTTGTGTTGCGTTCCAGCGTCCAGGAAGCTGGCGCCAACTCTCTCCAGTAAACAAACACTGGGCTGGACCGGGCCACCGTTTCACAATAGCGCCCGCACGGCGCTCTCCAGGTAAGGCGAGGCCCCTGGAACACGCAGAAGAACGATTCTGAGAGAACCGGACCGGCCAAAAATGTGTGTCATTCGTTGACAGTTCGTTTCTTCGCTTTCCTGCAACCAGCATACTGGTTCCTAGATTTCGTCAGACAACAGTCTTTCATCCCACGCACAATACTGCTCAGGAATACGTATGCCCTTACAAAGACCTCATCAACTGTCATAAACTACAGTTTGCACCAACTATTTCCTTGCACGTTTATTAGACTAGCGCTGAACACAAATAACCCATGATTACACAAGCAAAAAAAGTCCCAGCAACAACACCCTTCTAAGTGGGATACCAGAAAAATAAACTGTTTTATACTTTAACCACAACTTATCATGCAAATCTTCTGTAAGTAATTCCTCTTCCTTTCGCAGTATATATATGACGCTGTGTAGATTATTTTTTTACAGACCAGGCAATAACAGTTCAGAGCTCCTTATATCACATTTAATCACAGTGAACAAAACAAACATTTTATTCAAAATAATAAGCATCTACCTATGTTGTCATTATACTTCTTTCTATACAACAAACGATATTCGTCTGATATCCTCTACTGAAGTAAGGACGGACAAGAGTTAATTTGGAAACACTTATCATCGCGGAAGGCATCGTTAACAGCAAAGAGGATTTCAGAAGATTAATTGACACTGCGAAATTTCCTCTCCTACAGCCAAAACTACTGATGGAGTGATGTCTAGTGAACAGAATGGAAGAAAAATGACTGTACTGTAGTGTAAGGTTCCAAGCGGTGTGATTGTATATCAATAACAAAGAAAGACAGTAAAAAACAAGGTTACGATTGTGCATCATAGACGTTGACAATGGATAAAAATTGGTTTGAATGTTATAAATTTTACTTCATATTCAGTTGTTATACGATATTATTTGACGAAATGATAGTTTCCCAGAACGTTAAACCTTTCATACTACCAATAACATGTTCATCTTTCACGAAGAGGATGTTAAGAAATCGAACTACCAAGCTATGAACCTTACACTCACTGAAAAACTGATTATTTGAGAACAGTGTAGAATGGAATGGAATCATGTAATCAACAGCTGTCGTATAAACTAAAACTTAGTCGACAACAAGAAGGTTGGTTGGATCCTCCCGAAGTAGGTGTACTAAGCCATTGTGTCATAGGTAGAACGGTCAGTTCCTTTCCTCAGGGATCTACAGTTTAACATGGAATCCGAACTACGGGACTCTTAAAAATTCCTGCACACGCAAGGATTTAATCATGGGACCGAAGGAGTGAATGTTTTTCTTTAAAAAAAAAAAAAAATGCAGGCACCTTAATAACTTAGCTACCAGACCGCTGAAGCATAACAGGAAATCCAAATTTTAATTCTTTTAGTTTACACAGATCAAAATAACTGACAAATACTAATAAACGTGTTTCAATTTATTTTTGAGTTTATTAAACTATGTGAGTCCATGATTTCGATACCATAAAACCATTACAGACGCTTCCTGCAAAACAGATTCTACTTTTCAGACTTCGACTCATGATTTTTGCCATTTAATGTGATTTCAGGCTTAAAAAAAAAAGCTCATCTCGTTTCCAAGTGTTTAATTGTTCTCCTAGGCGACATAAAGTTGTAAGACGACTTACGTAACTACGAACATTAACTGAAACTTACTGATGCAAGGAAAGTAAAGCAGAAGTAGTATTAGAAATTCCTCCGTGTTGGATGCACTGTACTTTCTTCTAACGGGAAACAGGGCGCAGGAGTGAGAAGCCCTTTGCTCTAAGGATTTCAATTTATATTAAGATTCCTCAAAATGGAAACTGATCAACAATTACACTGTACTGTGATTTCTTTTCACTTTACTACACGCTTTAGGACTCTCCGAATACAGAGAAATTTACACTAAATTTAGAGTAATATTTGCTTGTTAGGCGGAAATAATATTTGGTAGTTTCGTGATAAAATCAAAGTTGCCCCGCTATACGATTAATTCCTGTTACATCTTACCGCACTATCGATAACCAAATGGGCTCCATGTTTACCTTCAACTCGTCATTCCATACGATTAACTATCTTCCCATTCGTCTCTTCCCTTTTAGGTGTATCCGTTCTGCTACTAATTGAATTTTTCCCCTCACAATGTACTTTCATTTCACTAATTTTATTAACTTAGCTTTTACTAAAACGTTTAGCTCAAATCTAATAGTAATTATAACAAGTGTAGTATTTCGATTCAGTTTCACCGACTGTGATATCTAATTGGATTATAGTATTTGAATTCTTATTTTAATACCATCGCTTAATACTGTTTTACAAGGTCTCTTTACTGTTAGCAATTTGGCGAAAATCAGTAACAATGCATTTGCAACATACTCGTCAGGAAACGACAAGCTGTTAACACCTGGCTGAAGAGAAAACTTTGTTTGTTAATAGCAAAACTGTGATTACATTTTTATTATGAGCAAATATTTATATGTATACATTTATTTATTTGTTTATTAATGTTGTTTTATGATTTTTCTTGTACTTTAAACAAGACTCAAACTTATAGCATGACCCTATAAGTCAATACCATCCACTGTTAACTTGAACTGTTATGTTGTATCTTCTTATCGGCGAACATTATTCCTGAGTCACTTGATGAATACTTCGTAGTTAACCAAGTGTTACAAGAGCAATAAATTTTTACACCATGTCACTTAGCGATTCTTTCTTTTCACCTTTATCAGCCTGCAACGAGATTATTGGTTAGAAATAAACAACACACCTGTAACAACTCATTCTTAGAAATCTCTTGGGACGAGCTGAACTATGTGCTTGTTTTCTGATATCATGAAATGTGCGTCAATTCAGAAAACAAATTTTGTTTGTATTAATCACTAAAGGCAATAAATCTTCCTCTCAATCCTATAAAGTTTGTACTTATGGTGTTCGGTAAGGATGCTCGGGTAAGGTAGAACTGAGGTCTTGTACATATTAACCCGAAAAAAAGGTAAAATACATCTATGTAAGTGTAGTGTGGCAATGCTTTAGAAATGTGATGCACATTTTTTATGCTACTCCATCTGTGCTAGTTTTGCTAGTTTTTCAAAAAAATTAATATTTCGCCAAACGAACTGGTTCAGTCGTCAATTAAAAATTGATTTTAGTGAATATCTGGTGGATCTTAGGCGCGTTATGAAGATCTGACCGTTGTAAAACTAATCTTCTAGGTATTTCAATTAAGAAAATTTACGATTCCATTTGCATTCCAGCATCTTACCCGGCTTACCTTAATTCGACTGCGGTTGGTAATTGCATCGGCAGCAATCCCTGCCATTTGTAAGCCTATTTGTTGATCTGTATGATCGCGCGTTATCGAAACATATCAGCAGCAGATAGTAATAGATCCTCTTGTTTCTCAGATATTCACTATTTGTATATTGAAGACTATGAAATCTGACAAAATTAAAAAGTGAAAAATTGATGTTTTTTTAATTTTATTGTAATATATTTAGATGTGAAATGTAACGCTTAGAACAATATTATCTTCTTGATTGAATTATGAATAAAAATATATTTTTTAGTATTAGATGTGCCTTAGGTAGCAGTAGAATCATGTTTCAACAGATTGGTAGTCAATCGGGAGTTTCTAAACTCTTTCGGTAACAACTGCAGTGAATTATAATTATCTTGGAAAAAAAAAACATGATCAATACGTATAAATATATTTCTTGCCAGCATAAGTCTGTAAATAGTATGCTCGCCATGTGATCAAGTTATGAAATAAGGTTCTTACACCCTGACCGTATGCAACCAGCTTCACATTCTTGGCATGTTTGCTTCTCCTGAAGACACGGTAACAGGAATTTCGAATCCGTCTACCCCCGATGAACTACGCATCTGTCGTTTTACTAAGAGGTGTGTTAGTTTCCACGATTGCAAAGAATATTTTTATGGATATGAGGAGCCTAGCTTAGAAAAGGAAGAAGTTAAGTTACATTAAAAGCACACTCATTTGTCAATAACACGCGACTCTTTTGACTATGCTTGAAAAATCCTGAAGAACGTCCTAGCTTCTAGCTTCATCCAAAAATAGTTGCATTGATGCTTATAGTGTCTGGTTACCTTTCTCTATGAAGATATCTTTTAAGTTTTTTGTCTTTATTCACCACAACTTATCTGTGGGTTATGTAGGTTCTCGTACTTTAAATTTAATTGATCTGTTCTACATGTGCCTAAGCAATAAACAAGTTGACGTCAAAATATTCTGAGATGTTATTGTGTCTAAGTTTGTGATACGTTTCAGCTATTAAATAAGTCTTATTAAGAACTGAACTTCCTTCTTAATTCTTGTGGTAACATCTCTTGTAGCTTCATCTTATTAGGACCTGTCTTATGCTGAAAAACCTGTTTATAATCTTTCGCTGGTTTACAGTATCCTGTTACAAGAACGTGCATGTCGGTAATTTCCTGTACTCAACAATTAAAAAAATGCTTAACGATAATCGCTGTAATTGCCGTAATTAATCCTGTTTCTACACGGGTACGAATTTTCTTCGATGAATATAAACATTTTCCCGTTTTCTCCTTTTTTGCTGTAAATAATTGACTGACATGTGACTAGTGAAAGAAACTAGTACCAAATTTTTGTAACTGTATTGCAGATTGCACTATTTCATGGAATCTTAGCAGTGTTCAACAATTTATGATCACAGGGCTTAAAAACTGTCTAAACTGCAAAGAGGTGAGATAATACAAAAGGTAGCACTTAACAAACCCTAATGGAAAACTGAGTTGACAAGGAGCATTAATAGCTCTATCATTAATTACTATTTAAATGTGTACATAGAATTAATAATTGCAAGATGCATCAAATACTATAATGTTCGTAAGCGCGCGTCCATTAATGACGTGAAGTGATTTTCCAGAATTCCGGACACCCCTCCCCCCATCTGGTGTGACTTTGTGAGATCTGGTCGGACTCTCTAGGACCCCAACCCCCTCTAAAATGACGTAAGATTTTTACGAAGGACCCCCCCCCCCCCCATCTAATCGACCTCGTAACTTTTTGAGACTTTTTTTTTTACTCACGCGTAATTTGTAGACCTTTTTTAAGCTCTACAGTTCTACAGGAAGTGCAAAATCAGATTTCGCCGGACCCCCCCCCCCCATTTCACCTCACGTAATTAATGGACGCCCCCTAATGAACTAAGATACTTAATGCCAAATTAAGCTGGATTTTTTTATTTTTGTTTGTTTCTTCTCAATATACAACTATTTTGGGAAGTTAAAACAGGAAGTATGTATTCATAAAGGAGATGGAATATGTAATTAAGGCATGAGACCAATGAATTTGGTAATTAGTCAGGTTTTTAGCTCTGACAGTAGAACACAAAATTAATTCACTTTATCAGGCATAACTTGTTTCCTATATATCATTAATTTTAAGTTTGAGGTATAATTTTCTAGCGAAATTTTGTTCAATACTGCATGCCATTTTATGTAAATAGGGCTGGTTTTTTTGTATCTTTATACCTATCACTATTAATTCTTGTAAAAGATATAGTCTACTGCACTTATTTTTCTCCAACAACAAGTGTCTAATGTTCGGTTTAGGTAGCTTATCTTGGAACTAACCGTCAAATATTCACTTATAGAATAAAACTTTCACTTTGTGAATGTGTGGAAAATATATTTTACACCATTGTATCAGAAAATTATTAAACTCTTAAAGACAACTGGTTGATGTTTAATGTGCTTGTCGCTGTGCTATTATGGTGGTAAAGACCATCCATTTCAACAGACCTCCTACTATTAATAGTGTGTCTACTAACAGTGGTAACAAACACGATTTCTTCGTCTGAGAGATGGAAGTTTCGTAGTTTTTACGTAGGCAAATGCCGTACTGCTTAGAGAATAATGACTTATTCTCTCGTACGCCCTGCGTGGCTATTAAGACTGGAACGCATGTTTAACAGTTTCTCATTTCCTGCTGGTCATGCGAGCGAGGGCTCCCTGTGGAGTCTGAACAGTGACAGGTTTTACGGCAAGTGCCTTGTAATAATGACCATCTGTACGGATGGCTTACACTGATTATTGCCCAGTAAAGCGTTTATTCAACAGTAAACAAAGCTATCTAAAAGGTTTAAAAGCTGGGTTAATGTTAACGTAAAAGTGAAAGGAAACAGGTGGTATTATACGAAAAAACGACAGTTCTTAAGAGGAACTATTTTTGAAACTGTTAAATTTATTTGTTTTATAGTTCGTCTTCGTAGGCAGCATTATATGATTGTAACTACAATTACTTCCTTTGTGGAAAAATTTACTATTATTCTTGAAATTTAATCGCTATTCTGATTAAATTTTTCTGAGTAATTATTCACTTCAAAATCTTATGTTACCTCTGCACTCCGTAGCAGTCCTGCAGAAAATATTAATTGACTTACACAATGTCACTAATTTCACTTGGTTATCATTTTCGAGATAACATAAATAAGAATGGACATGTTGATAGTCCGGTTCCGGATCGCTCCGAGATATTTGTCATAATTAGCCAAAAAACAGTGGTGAATAGGTTTAAAATCATTAGGATAAATTAGAATCTGTCTTGCTAGTTGGAAGAATTTTTTAACTGATCGGAACCAAACATTCAGAGAATTAAATGTGAGATGAAATAGGAGTGCCACAGTATTACGAATTGGGACGACTGCTGTTTACTATTCTAATGAATGATAGTATTCTTGGCTTACAGTCAAAAGGCAAGCGGTTTGCATATGACATAACGTTCTATAAAGGGATTACATCGTGACAGTATTGTGAATAGCTGCGGAGGAATGTAGTTAGGTTGGCCTGCGAGAAGAAAGAAATATGCCAAAAAGAATCATCTTACTAGGTACACAGATAAGGATTTAATGGTTACACTGTGGAGAGGTAATTGAATGTGGGAGACATAAGACAGTCTTGACAGATGATTTGATAATAAGCTCAGTTAGGCAAAACACGTTGGGAAGGGGGGAGGAGGATTCAAGAGAATAACGAGGGGATAGATGTAGGAACTGGGGACCATGAAACCTAAGTGAGCGGTTACCCTGCTTGAGTATTATGTGATAACCACATTATCAGCATCAGCTACAGTAGTTACAGAGGGTGCTAAAGAGGGCAGCTAGACAACACAGTCGGTATTGATAATAAAGAGTTGAGTTGAGGGTGACTGGAAGTCATCAGACGCTTAAAGAGATAAAGCATACGTTGATTCCTGAATCCATGCTGGGCGCACAATTACGTAGTTCGTGGAGCCCGACCGTCGGGTCATCCAGAATTTGGTTAGCCAAGGATTCCTGAAATTTTTTATCTGCTTAACGTCTCTCTAACAGCGAAGTCTTTAGAAAAGGGAAAGGATGGGGGGGCAAGGAATGGGAAAGAATTCGGCCATGGCCTTTTGAAGGAAGCATCCCGGCATTTGCCTGGAGTGATTTGGGAAACCATGGAAAACACAAATCTGGATGCCCGGACGGGGATTTGAAACGCCGTCCTCCCGAATGCGAGGCCAGAACGCTAGCCGTTATACCACCACGCTCGGTTTCCTGAAATGACTGGGAAGGTTACTTCAGAAGGCCAGGTCCGAATTCCTTCCCGTTTCTTCCCCACTTTCCCGCCCCTAATCATCTCAGCGACCATCAAATGTAAAACCATAAACAGGATTTATTGAATGATCTTGGGGAGGTATATTTTGCTGTACATCCAGATTTGGGATTTCCATGGTTTCCTCAAATCTCTACAGACGTATGCCGTAATGGTTTCATCAAAAGGACCGAGCCAGGCCGAATTCCTTAAACCAGTCCTTTCCCGCCTTTAATGACCTCAACGTCGATAAGGCGTAAAGCCATCATCAAATCAAAACATTTTTATTTTTTTTTTTAAGTGCTACCTTGCTGGAAGAAAATTATATGAAAAGACTTTTGACTATCAAAGATGCCTTGGTACAGATAAGTTTTCAAGTTCATTCAGCTCGTCTTTAATGTACTGATTAGACTGAAAGTTAAAACATTCCCACTTTTGCACGAACTTAACGATAAAAATAAGGCAGCCATAATTTTATGAATAATTCCGTCAAAAACAGCTTTTTTGCTGAATTTTGGATTTGATTCCCCAAACGCGTTTCGCCCTTGTGGTGTAGGGCATCTTCAGTGGTTGTAAAGTGTTTTTACATGTGTTGTTACAGTAATTACTTATCTGGGGAATCAAATAGAACCAAAATTCACCGAAACAGTTGTTTTTGACGTAATTATTTATAAAATTATTGTCCAACAACTCCAGAAACATGGCCTGTAACCAGATTAATAAGACATCTAGTCATCATTTCTGACTGTAATAAACCATATTAGTCGTAAATAGAACATATTGTCAAGAGGTATGGGGTATCGCAACGATCGAGTGCGCTTAATGCTAGAATCTAGCTTCCGCCACAAGCAAGTATGGAATATTTCCCTAGATGTTGGTTGCTAAGAGTTTACTGAATTAACTTAACCACAAAGTAAAACAAAATATACGTACTGGTTAATCCACCAATTGTAAATAAAAAAATAAATCCTAATGCTCTTAGAATAGATGGAGAAAATTTAAATTTAGTTCCGTATAATATTCCTAATCATCTAAACACCTTAATACTCGTTGGTACGGTAATAATTATATTTGCTGTGATACAAAATCAGTAGTATATTAATCCATAGGCCAGAAAGATCTATAAGAATATCTGGAAAAACGTATGGTAGACGAGAAGTGTCTGCCAGTGGTATAGTTTGAGCTGTCGCCGCTAGAGTGCTCTGATCGTCGGGCGGCGGCTGCGGTTGGTGACGCGGTGGCAGCTGCTGACGTACGGAACAGTAGAAGAGAGGAGCAGCTGCGAAATTAAAATAGCCGCACCACTTAGCGACCCTCTCCGAGAGGAAGTGGCAGCCAAAATAACCTGCCGCCAGCCTGCCTGCAGGAATCTCTCCATATGCGGCCTTCACAAGGACCCAAATGCCTCCGCTGTACACGATATTCAATGAATTCCCCTTATACTGGATCCACTATATGGTGTGATTTAATATGCCACCATTTTCAAATCCTCTTAAAATCAATTAGGAAGTTCATTTCTGAATCTTTTCATCCGTTTCGATTTTTGTAAGATTGCCCAACCAGTGAGATACAGACAAGTTACTTCACTCTCGAAACCTCAAACTGCTAAACCATATAGTTAAATATGTCGGCATTAATATTAAATGTATATTAGTATCTGCGGATTTGCATGAAATGTACTTGTAATGGTAAGCTAAACTAAGTCTCGTATACAATCCGAAGGCATCGCATTCGGGAGGACGCGGGTTCGAATCCCCGTCCGGTAATCCAGATTTGGGTTCTCCATGGTTTCCCAAAAATCACTACACGCGAATTCCGGGATGATTCCTTCAAAAGGCCATGGCCGAATTCCTTCGCGTTCCTTACCCCCCTCCCCCCAGGTCCTTACCCACCTCTAATGACCAAAACCATAAAAACCATAAAACCTTAAAAACCATAAAAAAAACCGAAGGTGGTTGGGCGCTCCCTAGGGAGGTATACATAGCTCGGTTGTATAGGAGGTAGCGTATCTAGTTCATTTACTTCTAACCTAAACTAACCTGGTGACTCTATGCGTTTAAATGGACCTACAATTTTCATGTGGAATCTGGACCCCGGAAGCAATCTGGTGTAGGTAGTGTTAAGCGATTTTGAAAATCCCCGCCGCAACAGGATTCAAACCAAGGGCCTTTTGATCTTCAGTCAGACGCCTTAACTAATGAGCCACGATGCCAGTTTGTAATGGTATTGATAGAAAATATGTGAAAAGTTAATACAACTTTAGCTCAGATTAGCTGATAAATTAATATTTATTAACATTTCAATATTATTTAATAGCATGATCCATGTGACACTTTAGGCAATATCATGAAATCTACACATGAAATTGGCGATGTCAGTGCTGTAGAACTGTTTTTCTATGCAATGTTAGGTAAAATTAACTTAACGCCCACTTAAAATACTAATTCTTACCTAATAAGTTGCGAATTCATAAAATGTTGTTCATTATAGACGTGAGGTGTATTCCGGAATTATGGTGGAACCCGGAACCCCCCCCCCCCCTCTCTGGTGAGACTTCGAGAGATTTGATCGGAACCCCCCCCCCCCCTCTAATATGACGTGAGATTTTTCCGGTGATTCCTTCGTCGGATGGGAACCTTAAAATTGAAGAGACCTAATCTTGCAAACAACACGAACACAGATTGATCAATGTAATCATCCAAGGATTTTAATCCCTCCCCGACCCCCCGTTCCGAATGCGAGGCTAGAGTGTTACCGCGCTAGGTCTCTTAGTTACAATAACCACCACACTATTCAGAATGGAGAAAACAAGGTGGACCAATCTTTTTGATCAGGGATTTATGGGTATTCGACATCATTAGAAATGCGAGAGTAATACGTGCAGCGAACACTAAAAAATATATGGCGCTTTGAAGTAACGGTATTGGCAATCGTAGTTGAATGGTTATGGAAAACTGGGAGACTCGAAATCTTTAATCAATAATCCACCAGAATCGGTCAGCTACTATTCTGACATTAATTGGGAACATTTTATGAGAGAAATAACTGTACACCACCCTACTTTTTTCATTGCTTAGCGCCTCTTTGAGGAACGGGAAGGAATTCGACCATGACCTTTTAAAGGGAAAATACTAGATCATTCCTAGATTGGTTTCAGGAAATTACGAATGGCTGACGGAGGTAATTTTTATTGGTTTTTCTATGTACCTAGAACTAATCTGGGCTCTTATTTCAGTTATTTTTCATGCATGCATATACAGTTTGATGTAATTGATATAAGAACTTCTATAAAAGATTATTTCAGGATAATTCATTTTGTATATAATATTTATGTACATGTGTATTTGTATCAACTCCTTTCTTTAGAATTATCACGCCGGTGCATTTCCACATTTTCGGATTATTCAGGCATTTTTTCAGGAACGTAGATAGTGTGGTGGGAGGTCTGATCTTCCTTGTAGATATTTCATAAGGGTATTCCACAGGTGTTTAATAAAGTTTCCCAACATTTTTGTTTTGCCTATTTCGTGGCATCGTTTAGGAGCTGCATTTTCTGCCCAAAATCTAGTAGGAGCATACTTTTCTTGCCAATGGGTTCTATTAAAATTCTCTTCTTATGTTTAGTCGTATTTTTTTAACTTTCTGTGACCATATTTTGTCGGAAGTTTCGAGCATCTTTCTCAGCAGTAACGATTTTTTTTTATGTTCATTTATACTGCCGATGTGAGTTTTTTTTTGCGGCGCTGTTTACATCGCAGGCTGATCTGGTGCATATTCCTCAGCTTATTCCAATCATCTTTCTTTCGCATTGTAAACTGTTCCACTATTATAAATTACGCTACCGGTCTCTTATTATGTTCTCGCAAAATTGAAGACAGTCAGACAGTGATTCAGGATTCGAACCCATGTCACCCGAATGCCAGTCCCAAACATTAGCCCTATCTCTTCTAATCTGTTGGCCAAGTCCGGTATCATGAATATTTGCTCAGCATTGAGGCACGAACCAGCAAATATAGCTTTGACCACCGTACATTATCATGTTGTTCATGGGGCAAGTTTATTTCTCGAAAACATGACTGAAAAATTCCAAGGGAAACTTTTTTTTTCCCAACATTCATTGGCAACGCACATTTCTCGTTAGAAACAGCTTACATTTCTCTCACCTCCAGAAATATGTTAATGATACGTGTAAACGTTCTACGCAGGTGGTATTAAATAGATAAAATAACAGCCCGAAACGATATGTTTATTCGTATTACACGCAACAAACGCCTTGTAGTGAACATTCGGCGCCGTCTGGACAGCTTGTACCCACATACGGACGACGCGCCACACGCGGTATCTAAAGCGTGGTTTTTTAAAACGTCGCTCTCGCGCACGCTACACAATATAATCGGAGAACACGTGGGGCCGACGTGCGTTTTATAGCGGCGTGTACCTCGTCGCGGAATGCGAATATTGAGCCGAAGTTAACAAGCTATTTAACGAGGACATTAGCTAAACTGTGAGTGCACGCCAGACTGAATGGCAGATCGAAGGCGATTGTGGAGTAAAGCACCTTGCGGCGCGGCGGGCGGAGAACCGGTTTGGTTGCGAGATTCCTCGCCAGGCACCGCCACTGTCCGAACGCGTGCGCGCTGGAATTGTCCGAACTCTGCAGCTGGGCAGCTTCCCAATACAGGCATCTAAGCACGTTTTTTGTAATTAATCTTTTCTTAATCCTGCTGTGCTGAACGTTGAAACCCACTATCATCGTTAACTCCCTCGCCATACGGTGTGTAACACTGCGTCTGATACTCCGATTGGTATTGGCATAATTTCCATTCCCTCTATGAAAACCATAAATTTGCTTCAGCACTAGGATAATAAAAACAGTATATTTAGTATACAGCTGTATTTTACACAATTATCGAGGACTATGTTACATTATGAACTTCCTTGTTGTTAATTTGGACAACCAAAATTCACTACTTCTTTTCGCATCTGGCATTCTGCTGCCAGTTGATCATCAATTCTGATCATGATTTTCAGATAACGGTCCTATTAATACAGATATAACCTACAATACTATCAGTTTTGCATTTAACAACAGGAATAAACTTAAAACTCCAGTTCAATAATAAATTGTTCTTAATTTGTTTTATAATTGCGAGTGTTATACACCAATAAGTATTTGGTAGCATATAATAAGCAATATGTATCATGTGTTAAAATACCTCTTAGTTTCCAAGATGTAAAGTCAACGATGTTGTTAGTGCAAATATAATACCATCAAACTGCATGTCACTAAAAACTGGACGTTTATACTAACGACGATTCAGTTCTCGAAGAATTATTGAGATTACTGCGAATATTAAAATCAGTTACGTGTACATCACTAAAACTTCATTTTTCTGTTGGTAACAATTTTACTTCTTGAACAATATAAGAATCTTCATGCAGTTGCAGATTTTATATTCAGTTTCATGTGTAAGAAAAGGATTCCTAAATGCTTCAATACGGCAAAGAAGATAAAAAGATATTCACTTACACCAAGGTTAAGTAAACTTTTTGCAGGTGAAGGAGTCTACTTGCACAAAAACTGAAACTTTTTTTTTTTTTACCGTTGTGATATTTGTGCTCTCATTTTATGCTCTCATGGTTCTTTGGTGGGCGTATAATTGCAAATAATAATTGTAAACGTATGATAAATGATTCCCGGCGATAAAACTAAATAGGTAGGCCTACTTACAAAAAATAAGTGAACGAAAAGTTCTATTGCATTGGCATTAACAATATATCTTCTGGCCTCGCATTCGGGAGGACGGCGGTTCGAATCCCCGTCCGGGCATCCAGATTTGGGTTTTCCATGGTTTCCCCAAATCACTCCAGGTGAATGCCGGGATGCTTCCTTCAAAAAGGCCATGGCCGAATTCCTTCCCATTCCTTGCCCCCATCCTTTCCCGTCTCTAAAGACCACGTTGTTAAAAAGGGACGTTAAACTGTTAAAAAAAAAAAAAATCTTTTTTTTTTAAGTCTCTGAACAGGTTTGAAGAGGTTTGATTCAATCCGCCACCTCTTTCCTATTTTTTGCTAACCTCTTCATAGTATGAAGTTCATACCCCTAACAAACTCCGTCCCCAATTATCTGCTTCACATATTTCAGGTCTCTTCCTCTACAGCTCTTACCTTCTACTGTTCCCTCCACTAACCATTCAATCGATGCCTCTTGTACTAAGATATGACCCACCATCCGGTCTCTTCTTTCCGTAAGATTGATCCACGAACTTCTATCCTTGCCAATCAATTACAAAACACGTTCATCTGTCCACTTAATTTTCAGCATCCTTCTATAAGACACTACATTTCAAGTACTTCAAATTTCCTTGTTTCTGGTCTTCGTAAATTCATGATTTGCTATATTAAAGTTCTAGGCTCCCATACAGAGTTTAAAAAAGTTTTCTCTGATTCGTAAATCAACAAATATTTGCCTATGGCTCATTTTTTAGAACACACAACCAAGTATTCAGAACCACGTTTCATTGACTACAAGTTTATCTTCATCTGTTGATTATCTTCCCAATTCGTTATTTTCATTATTTTCTATTATTTAATACTGGTTAAATATTTGTAAACATTAATTCCTTGACGATGGACTTACATAATATGCTAATTTCGTTAATCACTGTTATACTTTATACGCGGAGGATCTGTTCAGTAATTAAGCGAGTGGATTCCAGTGGTCTGTCGGTGCCTGTGATCTGAACGTTACCGCTAACCACCGCCCAATGTGCTCGACGGCGCGTAAAAAGATCGCAGCCAACGACAAGCGGGAACCGCGCGTCACCGGCAAACTACTCCCCTGACAACAGCGAGGCCTCGGGCACCGGAGGTTTTCATCGGTTATTACGGTCTAAACGAAACGAATACGTGGTCAGCTGTGTAAGTTCAGTAGCCGACGGAGGTGTCAATTGAAACTACGAGGTGGGCTAAATAAAATAATCACACGAGTCAGATATATATGTTGATGTTGAAGTTAAATTCGTTTAAGTTTGAACACACGTAACAACAAATGCGAAACGCAGAATGTAACTCGTCATTGTGCTATGCAAAAGAAAATGATATTAATCATACACCGCTATTTGTAAGGTATACGAATTCTATTCAAATAACTTATCTGTGTCAATGCTTCCCTTCCAGACTACTTGTTTGGTGTTTTAATCTTTACTCACTAAAAGAGCCTTGCTGTTGAAATTAGTGCTCGATAGACCAGTGACAGTAAAATTAGAGTAGCGAGAACTGATATTAATTTTTATAATACGTTAATATTTACATTTGAACTTATGTAGCATAAAACGACTGATAAATTAATAATATCATTTTTATTTTTAAAAAATCTGGTTTGCCTTATTTATTGAAGATCAATTTCTAACATATTATTAGCTATTTGTTACACAATATCTGTTACTGTCCAATTAGTGATTGTGTCTGAAATTGTAATTAATATTCTTTTCTAATTTTTTTGTGCGAATGGAATATGCTTGCTTCAATTTCTGGCTCTTAATTTTTTGTTCATTATTATCCTAGTAATTATCACAAGAAATTTTTGAAGCATTCATTTTATGGATGAAATTTTTTTCACATAAAACGTAGATGCGAAAGAAAATTCTAATTAAATTTTTGTAACGTGAACCTATCATTTTAATGCAGCTGGATTATTATGGAATACTGATTCGTTTAGAGTTTTCCTACGACCAACACTAATTGCCTGTAACGGAATTCTGAATGGAAATTCGTATAGTCTATCGATTGTATATACTGTGATATGAAGTCATTTTAGATTTGCTATTAGCCGTTTCTATATCTCTGATTCTGCTACAATGTTACGATGTAAATCTTCTCACGGTAAACCACTTGTTGTCTGTAACAGAATTCTGAATAAAAGTAGAGTCGTTTTTACATTCTATAGATTGTTGTTATTGCTATATGTCGTCATCTTACACTTGCTGCTTCTATATCTCTGATTCTGTTACGATATAAAATTGTTCACATGGTAAAAAATGGCGTCAGTGTCACTATTATATCTTATAGTCAAGAGTTAACAACTCCCTATTGTATCATTCACTTTCATATAAATAAGAGGTTTAGAATAAAAGATATCTGTGATGTGCATAGCTGTCGCAAATAACTAGATGAATCATCACAAATATATGAAAACCAAAAATTTAATTCAAGTTTCGTTCACGTTAGATAATTTGCTTCATCTTCCGGCATTGATATAGGTAGCATATGAACCAAGAAATCATAGAATTAAAAATCTTTTGTGAATATTAATATTGATTAACGCTATATGGTTTAATACAAGACAGAATATTTCTTAATTATAAAATTGCCAGTGTGCTGTTTCTTAGCTTATACTTGACAAAGTTCTCAAGTTTCTGTAATATGATTTTCAGGATCATAGTCTTGGATTTGGTACTAATGACTCTAAGCAACTAGACAAAATCATCGTCATGAAATTATTAGTATAGCATTTTTAGTACTTAAGATCCAATGACTAATATACCTTCCATTTTTCGATTAGTTATTAGCATAGAGATTTTGAAACTAAGTTCTACGTAGTGGCCTCATTTCTACAGACTTGTTTTATTCCGTTTATGGCCTAGTTTTCCAGTACTGCGGAATACAGGCGTCAAGGATTACCAAAGTGTGAAACACGACCCTGGCGCAATGATTGGAACAACATTACACTTTTTTTATAGCAGCAACGCGAAAATTAAAATCGTGACCAGCCGAACACGACGCTTGTTAATTGAGCCAACCGAAGAATTAACCAATTGGCTCCATTTAATTATATCAATGAAAATAAAGAATGTTGCGTAAAGCAGTCAGCTAAACGAGACACCTGTCTGCGTGCACTTGCAAAGATATTGGCGATACCAGCGATAAGACACTATAATTGGAATGTTTATTAGAAAACGGGTGATTTGTGTTTGTTACCGAAATAATTCTCTTGGTAGTATCAGATCACTGTGAAAACGATTTGTATGAAGAAACTAGTTGCTATTTTTTGTTCTCTGAATTTACTTATAAAACAGTTACAAGTGTGACTATTTTAACATAATTGTTGACTTCGGAATTGAATTCATTTAAAAGTCCTTTATTACTTTAATTTCTATTAATTGAAGAGTAATAGTTACTAATTTTTCGCTTTGTAAATAACAAAAATGAAATAAAAAATAAGTGATTTATATTTTGAAACAAATCTTTTTAAAATAATTAGATTCATTTGATTGTATCTCACTCTGCTTTTCATAGATTCTAACTATTTGTCAGATTCAAAAGGCAAAAAGCTAAATTCTATAAAAACTGAAGTAAAGCAGTATCAGATACAATTAAATGGATTGGTGAAATCATGAAAGACCTCAAATTAGCAGGAATCACTCCATAGGATATTGAAAATAGTCATTTAGATGAAAAATTCAGATGTGGGAAGTTGGACGGGACGAAAGAAATGGACTGGGAGGACAAGTTTCGATGAAATAAAAGAAGCACACAGCAAGTGTATGAAGGATATATGGAAAATAATAAGATTTAAATTATTGTGCACAGTATCAATTAGTATCAGCTTGGAAATACGGGTGTAATAATAGTTATTCAATACAACATTTAGCACTAGATTAAATTAGGATTTTTCAGTTTTTTTTCAGGACTAATGAGAGGTAGGGAGTTATGGTATAATTAAAAATGATAATACAAGAATTCTTAGCAAACATTGTTTATTACAATAGTATAAAATATCTGTTTTATAATAATAAATCTGTCTGAAACGGTACAAAATAGACGATTACGGTACTATACAAAAAATGGGCTCTTCAACTTTTAACACATTATAAAACAAGGCTCTCTTCAAAAGTAATCCTTGCCCTCCATGACTAGCTTTCAAAATGGCAGACACTGACTCCGAAAGTTCCGGAGGCAGTGATGCATAGTAATAATATTACAATTAAATACAATATTATTTCAAAAAGATACACAGATTAAAAAAGAAAGGAAGGTTATATTACAACAGAAAAGACTACGTATGTGCGAGACAGCACTTTGGTGCAAAATAAAATAAAAGTAGAAGAATAAAACACCGTAACACTTTTACTACAATTCCTTACAACTTAATGACTTACAAAAGAACAATGATGGGATGGCATCGTGAAACAAAAACTAGATTTCAAATCGAAATTGTCAAATACAAAATGAGAAGGCAGATAATGGAAAAATTCTGGTTAGGCCTTCCGTTTTGTACTCTTTTTCTTGGTCAAAATATGGTAATTGTAATAATTATTAGTATTCTTTTTACAGATTTGATTAACACAGATCAGTCTTTAACCAGTTAGGCTCCTCTGTACGACTAAGGCACATGCATACACACACATACTAAATGTTAATCTCCGGCGCAGCGTAGCTACTCGTGGGCGGGCGTAGGTCTCAACTGCGGAAGACAATGTGTCATCAGCTAATGGGAACGTCAAGGATCGCTGCGCACGCTCACAGTATTAAGGGACGCCTCGCCGGAGACTTCGGTGGGAGAGTAGGCAGGAAAACTGGACTGTACACCAGCCCCGAACAATCAGTCAAAGATATCAAAAAGTTTTAGGAATATAGTGAATCGGTGGAGAGAATCGGGGGGCGGCGAACAAAAAGTAACTTCTTCCCCCGCGATACTCTTAAGGCACACAAAGACCTTGGCGTGTTGTTTTAGAAGAGATTCTTGGAAACGATAAAGCGGCGCGGTACTGACGCGAGATATGTATAGCAAAATGTAGGCCAGATCGAACGGCTTATGTAACTCCGCATACATTCTGGCCAGGATTTTTGTGTAAAGGTCATCTTAATAGCCCGATCGTATAAGAAACAAGTTACTGTCTTGCTTTTCGAGCAGAACGCCAACGGTCTGCATCTGATGTGAGAGGAAAAAGATTTCAGCCCATGGTACAAATGTCAGAGATAACCTTTACCATCCAAATAATGACAGCCGTAATTATGACTGCTTGCAGAAGACCGGGCTACGTGTAATACTTTAAGGCACAGGTTTATCACACAAGTTTGACTCAAAACACTTCTGGAATAGGAGGATGTCGTCGATTAATTTTGAAAGCTAGCGTACGTAACTTTATCAAAAAAAGGTTGAGGGTATACTGTGACAGATTTTAGATATAGTGAAAGAAATTTTAGGCCGTTACCAATAATCTCTTAAAAATAGTATTCAGATAACGTCCTAAACAGTGACTACAATTATAATCACTTAATACAAAACTAAAATACTAGTGAAGTAGAGGCACAGATGTGTCAAGAAGTTAAAGATAAGTGATAAAAATAAATTCAGTCGCGAGCAGGAGACATGGTATGAAAACTCTGCTCGTTAATTTTTAGGAAACGAGATTAACATGCGGAATGTTACAGAGGAATGGAATTGACAAGAGATGTCTTGCTACAGGCTTGGTTTTTTGGCACAGACATACTCCATCTTCGTTAATGTACGACGTGGCACACAACACGACTTTGCCGCCGCTGTACCACGTTACGGTCAGACGTTGCTCCTCATTTCGTCAACACGGGTGAACAACTGTAGAATGGCTCAGAGCTGTTCCAAGGTGATTAGTGGTAGATCGAGTCGTCACTGGGTGACTGCGGAGGCGGTGTCGACTGGTCGCCGGAGAGACCGTTGCCGCCCCCGGGGGTGGCAGGGCAGCCACTGTCTGCGTGCTTCGACAGCAGCGACATGCGGGAGAAGGTCTTCCCGCAGAGGGCACAGGAGTACTTCTTGACGTCAGAGTGTGTCTGCAGGTGCGCGCGGAGGTTGGAGCGGTCGGCGAACGCCCTGGAGCAGTGTGGACACGAGAAGGGCTTCTCGCCCGTGTGCGTGCGGATGTGGCCCTGCAGCAGCCACGGCCTCGAGAACGCTTTGCCGCACAGTGTGCACTTACACGGCAGCGTGTGTGTCCGGATATGCATCTTGAGCGCGCCCAAGGACACATAAACCTGCGGAGAAAGAAACCATTTGTCAGAAATCATAAAAAAGCTGTAATGCATTTGCTAAAAAAGAGCTAATTTCACCTAAAGGGATTTGTTTAAGAATAAAGCTTTCAGTTCTAAAATGATTTAATTCAAGCAAGAATCAAAAAATCTAAAAACAAACAAAAATACGCAATACATAGAAAAAAAATCAGAAGCAAAAAACTTCAAAATTTTCTAAAAGCAAAAAAAGAATCGAAGGGGGAAAATCGAAAGAAAAAAATCGTTAACCTAAAATGGAAAGCAAAAATCGAAAGAAAAAGTCGGAAAAGCAAAAAAAATTAAAATTGAAAGGTGAAAATCGGATAGCAAAAAAATCGAAGAAAAAATCGGAAAAGAAAAAAATCGAAAGGAAAAAAACAGTAAAGACAAAATAAAAATACTTATTAAAAACTGTAACTAAATAATTGACGAAACGTAAATGATGGGGTCCTCTGTAAAGGTGATGCAGTTCCGTTTTTAACCGAGATTACAGTGAAACCTCCTGCAAAGTAACTACGGACGAGTGTGATTGAGCCGCAAAGTCTGACAAACTTGTAGTGGAGTAAATAGAAAGGTGCTGATCTTCGTTTAAAGCTGACGAAAATAATGAACAGAAAGTTATTAAGTTTTATAGCGATGTTTTGGAAGTTCGTATATGCCGACTCGAAGTTGACTTTCGTACAAAAAAAAATTGTTGAAGAGTAAGTCAATAATATGTAGTCGAGCGTCTCAGAGGAGAAATACGTGTGAAAGAATATGGCGGAAGGTTGAAATTTATTTCGCTATGGAGCAATAGGACAACCAAGGATACTGACCTTTTCGCAGAATTTGCAGCTGAAGGATTTCTTCGTGGCCTGCAGTCCGCCGGCTGCTGCACAGTGGAACTGCCGGTGTTTGGCCAGGCCGGAGTATGTCGAGTAGGACTTGGAGCAGTCGGGACACTGGTAGCGACCTCCGACTCCACTTTGCGACGACCCGTCCTTGGGGGTGCGGATCTTCTTGCCTCCTCCGTTGCCGGAACTGCCTCCGCTACTTGCGCTGCTGACGCTGCCGGGGGAGCTGAGGTCCTCCGGAGATGGTGGCTGCTGGAAGCTGCCCGACGAAGAGGTCGGCGACAGTCCCGCTGGAGTGGCGTAAGGAAGGAACAGCTTGGGTGTCGAAGCGGCGACCACGGCCACAGGAGAGAACACGTGTGGGGGTGGTGCGGGCGGTGGCGACACGGACATTGGCTCGTGGTGGTGGTTGTGGTGAGGGGTGTGACGGGAGAAAGCTGATGGTGGTGCGGGGTAGTGAGGATGGTGGTGGTGGAACAGTGCCGGGTGATCGGCGTGCGGCGGGTACCAGCCCATGTAGGGCGGTGGCGGCGGCTGGTGATGGTGGTAGTGCCACGGCTGCAGGTAGTCCACGCTGGGGGCGGCTGGCGTGGGGGCGGCAGTGTTGAGGCTGAGAGGCTCCAGGGGGCCGCCCTTGGACGCGAGGAAGTGGTGGGCCGCGACGGCGGCGGACGTGGGCTGCGGAACAATCAAGGTCGGCGTCGTCGTTGGAGGCGGCGTCGAGGTGGGCGCTTTGGCGACGCCGTGCGCCGCGGCGGCGCTGATGAGCGCGACGCCCGCGGGAGGCGTCAGCGGCTTGGGGCAGTGCACAGTGGAGGCGGCGGCTGCGCTCAGACTCAGGTCCTCCGGCTTGGTGCTCAGATTCTCAGGTTCCGAGTTATCGTCATCTGCAAGCAAACAGAAAAAAATGATCAGTTGTCTATTTCACAAAGCAGCATACTCATCTAGCTTATTAATATGAACCGTATCTCCCGTACATATTTCCTTACTAAACCTATGTAAGCCGAGCCATGCGGCGTAGAGGATAAAGTGCTAACCTCGCGCTGCAAGGGTCGCCGGTTCGAATCCGACATCGGAAATGGGCGGTTTCAGTTAATTGCTGTGTTTGTGTTGTGTCGTCAACACTATTCAGAAGCAAGAATACAATGAGTGCACCATGTTGCTGGCTCTGTGGCCTCGTAATTAAAATAATTTTTAAGCCCGAAAATCTTACGTGGATGGGTAATTGCCTGTAAGATTCAGTACCATCCGAATAAATTTAAGTACATTCAGTAATTTATTCTTTTTAAATATCACATGAGGACATTGGTACTGATAAAATCTATTCTATAAAAAGATAATTTATGGGAAATGCAAAATTCAAAGTTAGGAATTACAGATTTGCAGCAAGTGCATAATGTTCGAATGGTAGACTATTTCTGTTGCTGACTAAAGGACGAAGCACAGGTTAGATTTTCGCTATTTTAAATATTACAACATGAGCTAATTCCAAAGAAAAATACGTCACAATATTTATCACTCTTCGTGTACCAAAAAGTAAGTAAAATTATTTTCATAATATCTTGTATGAACTTTATTTTTCAACGTTCGCGTACCTACTCTTAACTGGAAAATTATTATATATTTTAGACGTATGTAGGAAAAAAAATTCTTTATCACTCCTTTTTTTGAAGGTATGAAACACGGCAATATTTATCGTTGGATAATGTGTTGATCTCTAGTATTTCTAAAAGTGAATTTGGCGAGTTGTGAAAAATATTACTAAGGATGATAATATTTAGTTTCGGTTTTATCACAATGCACCTAATCACGAAGATATTACGACAGCGAATTCATTACAAATCTCGATCCACAAAATAAAAAGAATTTTTTTTCCACCGGATCATTTTTTTGTTGTTGTTGTTGTAATTTTCATTGATGAAACACGCTTCATCTGCAGCTAACGCAATCGCAAAAAATATTTTCAAGGGGCCAAGCGTGAAAAATAAACGATACTAAGAAAATACACTCAATTAGTAAGCCATAAAACATTTTTTTAAATTATTAATTTATTATTCGATTTCTTTGCTCGTGTCTATGTGATTTCATCAGAATTAACAGTTTGCCATGCAGTATGGCACCACAAGACATACGCAACTTAACCTACCTTTGCCAACTGAAAAGATCGTTGCAATGGGAAGCAAACGTGATATTATATTTACAAATTAAACTTTGTTAGAATTACAGAGTCGCAGATTTAGTGCCCTTATTGCTGTTCCATGCAGAGATAAGCCCTTCAAAAGGGCCACTCTACCAGAAACCAAACAAAATTGTCTGCCAGACGTAAAGCCCAATCACGAGCGGAAATAACTGGAATCAGACTGGTAGAAAGCCCGGGGCTGATACGATTGTTCTATTCATCGCCACAAATCACAGACGGGGAGTGACGCAATACTGCCGAAACCTGCCATAGCAGAAGCGGGCGCCGCGCCGGGCAAGGCACTTAACGGGGCTGATAGCGGCGGTGAAAGCCGGCCTTTGGCCACCGCCTGCCCAACAGTCACATAATATGGCACTCGTTTGCGAAATGCAATCAGCGTTCCATCTCTAAATCAAACAAGATTTACAAAACTTTCAACTCGCCGACCCCTAGCGGGAGGATAACCAGAGACAACTACCGAAGCACCACTCGGCGGAGTTGTTGCAACAAAACGATAGGTATTGTACTCAGTAATGTGGATGTAGCTGTCCGCAAGGTTTATTGAGATAGAGCTCCAACTTTCACGACGATTTAATCTTGGAAAGCTTGCGCAACTATAGAAGTAGATACACCGAGGTGGGCGTCCAAAGAATCATCGTTGTCTTTAGTGAATCATAGAAGAATATCACCAGACATGGAAAGGTAAATTTTTCTGCCCTGATTTTGCTGCAATCGAATTGTAAGTAAGGGATTACTGTAGATTGCGATTACGCCAGTTGTCATCATAATACTGCAGTGATCAAACGCAAGACTCCACTAGAAATTCTCTCCGAAGTACATTTAACGGTTTCATGCTGGTCCAGGCTGTATTATAACCTAATTTATGCTTGAAAATAAAATGGTCCAGGCTGTATTACAACTGAATTACTGCTTGAAAATAATACGTCTTGCAACTGACTACAGCAGTACTCCAACGATTTACTGAATCTTGTTGTGGCGGAATCGCGATCTCCAGTAGACCCAAATTTCATTGTGCCTGTGGACATGACCTTTTAATTGTTTGTACAACTGCTTGTTAACAACAATGTGTGCACGATAATGTAAATGCTAGACCAGTCTCTACAATGAGGTACCTACGCGGGAATAGGGTATACCCCGTTTTATTTCACTAAACCAGGGTTTCTCAAAGTGGAGTACGCGAATCCCTAGGGGTTTGCGACAAGATTTACGTTACAACATCTGACTGGCTGTCTCGAGATTGCAACCACAATAGTGAATCGAGATTGAACATGAGCAAAAATCGGATTAACCTGCTCCAAGAAACAAGCATATCAGTCACATTAATTAAGAACATTTTGCTCTTTGTGACTGAATTTCTTTTGTAATATAAAAATCCTTACGTTTTATACATATATATATATTGCGAATCCATGCACTAAACCAATCATCATCATCATCATAACATAATAAGATTTTCATGCTGCCGCAGTTCGAATTGGGAATTAAATAGGTTAGAGCAATTGAAACACTTGTAATTAAACCAATACAACTACAGAATTGTGTTTGCCCCACTGAAATACATCAAACTGCCAATAATTACACGCGTTTAACTTTTTTCTTTTTTTGAAGAAATGATATTATTGTTCGTAGTGAAACCGTATGAGCTACAAAAAGAATTTTCAACCACGTTTACTAGAGTAAGAACGGGTAACTAGTGGATCCAAGAAGTAAAGAAACATATGATAACGATCAAATAACGAAAGATATAATACAAGATCCAAAATTTTAAGGGTTTCCGAGAGAAGGAGAAGAGGAAACATAATAACATTTGAATCCAAGAAAGGAAGAAACAAAAGTGAACAGTTGGGGAACAATTAGAAGTAGAAAAGATGCATCGAAATGAATCTACAGGATTACTTTTCGTCATGTTTAGATGGCCGAAATCGAAGAGAAGAAATCGTATTTAAGACAAACCTTTCGACGAAAAATTCTAAGCGCATACCGTAAATTAAATGAGCTAACGGAAAGCTTTATCCAGTGTTAAACTATGCAAAATCTCAAATATCCGAAACAAGGCAAGAAACTTGCAACACGTATAACAGGCTTCTGATACAGACCATATTTTTAATGAAAATATAAATTAGAGCACTATTTCGACTTCAGAGGGAAAAAGGTAAACTACATTTCTTTTGCAAGAAGATGACAAAAAAAATATTCAAAATTTATAAATATACCGAGAGGATATTTGATGCTTCTGAAAGAGTGCATTTTAAGTAATTAAATGCAGCTTTGACTGTTATAAACATTTCTAACAGCTATGACTGTTAGTAATAGAAGTAGTTTCAATTTCTTTACTTGGGGTAGTCCATGGTAGCAACACTCAATATTGTCTCTGGTTTTCCGTAGACATATGGAACGAAAAACTTGCTCATACACAGGTAAGTCACATAATCATTGCTACCCCGACATTTGTTTGGACACTAGCAGCAGGTTTCGCTCTTTGCTGCGTTACAAAAGCCGTAATGACAGACGTCGGGGTCAAAGGTCACATGCGTGTGGTCTTGGCTCTGTTTACTGCCAGCACGCTACATCAACGGGATATCACCAGCCCACGAATGCGTACGAAATGTAAACAGACACAAAACTATTATCGTACGTTAACAAAGGAACCTGTACAACTTTACGAAACATTCTGAATTCCAGCTTAGGTGACGATTCACCACTTAATCGTTAATCCATGCACATGGTACAAAAACTAAAACATATTCCCTGTATTACTGCATCAAGACAAGGAAATTACTTTTTTTTTTATAGCTTTAAGGAACGGTAATATCATGGGCATAGTAATAGATTTTTCCATCAAGTTAATATGAAGGAAACTAAAATAAATGGTCATGTATATTATGAACAGACTCCGATTAATGCTTCCTTCATTTTTCGTTCAAAAATGTTAATATCGGTAGACGATAACCATAACCATAGTTGTTAGATCATCAAAAAAATTTCCGTACTGTTACCCCGTATTATTATATTTAATTTTCATCTGTAAAATTTCATGGTTTGCTGTGAAAGCTAACGATGTAAATTTACGTTAGCAACGAACTTTTGCCATTGGTGGACTGATATCATATATAGTGGACACTGGGCATACAGCAGTAATTTCGTATTTTAAAAATTATCCTACTCACAAAGCGTTTAGTCACAAGTAAAACAGTAAAATTTCCAACGAGATTTTAGTTACTAAATACATACGAGATTTCGTCTAACTCCATTCTTGCACTGGTGTTGTTGAATTTATGTTTCCCAACAATTTTGACTAATTGTTAGCTTAACAAAAGTTAAACACTCTGCATGTTTCTTTATTGTTACGAAAAATACCTGTGTTTGTTTAGCGATGCAGATTACGGGATTTTAAGCTAGAACAATACTACAGCATATTATAAAAGCAACTTGTCACTCTCCCAACGCGTGGTCGACCAAGCGGAATTGTTAAAAACGAAACACGGTAACGCTACAACTTTGAAAACAGGAACCGATTCTTGTCGCCGCGACAAGTAAAAATGATCTGTGGAGCCAGGCGGGTATCTGCGGCAGTTGTTTTTTCGAGCAGCAGGTATTCGCGTCCGGGTACAACGAACATAACGAGGTCACGACGACAATTCCGTAAGCAAGCTAAGCTGCCAACAGTAGCTTAGCAGGTGGCACTGTCGTGATTCAACGGTGAAAGTGCGACAACATACGTGAGCATATGCAAGCGACCATATGTATCCCAGATGTTCAGATGTTAGTAGCAACTTGATATCCCTGCGGGGGAGAAATAAATTGCGTTGGGGTCTCTTCGGAAATCGATATCATGACAGATGGTTATTAAGATGGAAATATTGCTGCAAAAATTGGAATTTTATGCTTGCCTGACATCAAAGCTCAATTTGAATAATTATCGAATGAAGATTATCAAAATATGCGAGTGATCTAAATTAACTTTTAACACATATTCCGAATAATGATGTCTCCTCTAAAACAGAGAAACACTGAGGCAAAATGGAAATTTAAGGAATATCCAAAAATTGTAATCTAATAAGATGTGCGTAAATTTTTTTGCAACAACATTGCGTAATACAAAGTTAATTTCACAGAAGACTCGCTTCGGAGGAGAAACAAAATCAGCCTTTCAAAGTACAGATAGGAAAATAATAACCGCGTTATCTAAAAAAAAAAAAGTTACATAAAACTTTTTCTGTCAATGGATTTTATGGTTTGATCAAAAAATACGGAAATTCACTAACACTAATGCAATTATCACGTCTTATTTCTAAAGCGATAACACGAAAAATGTATACAATCATGGGACAAAGTTTACGATTGATGGAGCAAAACTTTTCCTGACTGCACGTAAGAAGAGCTCAAACTCGGCATTGGTTATAACTACATAGAAAACACTAATGACACGCACCTTCGGCTTTGATCATGAAGTCGTGCACCGGCCTCTTCTTGAGAGGGCAGTGGCTGTAGTTCTTCTTCTTGATGAGGAAGGATCTCGGCATCGTGGCACACGTCACGGGCCGGTCCAGCCGGGAAACGTCCATAGATCACACACGGCGCACACACAGTCACACGAATCCCGACACACTCGCTCTCTCGCTGCGGTACGTGCTCGCACTAGGCCGGACGCCGCTCGAATGACCAGCCCCGCTCCTGACTCTGGGTCCAAATACTCCTGCCGCTAGCTGCCAGCACGTGTAGGGTGGCGGCAGCCAACGGGCGCGCCTGACGTCACGGCCTGCCGGCCAATGGCGCGGCCGCCCGGCGCTCGGCGGCCAATAGGCGGGCGGCGGGGCGGGGTCGGCAGGTGTCTGCGGGCGGCGTGGTGGGAGAGGCTCGGCGGCGTGTGTGTGCCTGTGCTATATGGTGCAACGGTCGGCAGCTGTGGAGAGGGGAGGCACAGACAACACATCCCGTTACCTGCATTAATGGACTGTGAATTCCTCCCCCCCACCCCTCTCTGTAGCCGCGTGCCCCGGACCAGCCGGCCGGCTGTCTAATCATATAATCGTGACCACTTTTAATGACCACGACTGGGTCCTTCTCAGCTGTCTCTACCTTTTGTTTATATCCTCTCCTCTATGGATCGTTTTACGTAAGGGAACACGTGTTGACTCTTTTGACGTGCCAGACTTTCTTCCTTATAGCTTAAAGAACGGTACTGCTTTGTCGAAATCCAAATAGCTTTACACAGCCACTCTTTTTTTTCCCCCTATATCAAACCACTGTACGTAAATTGAGGGATACATTTACCATGAGATATTACGACAGTCTGGGTGTAATATTCACTTTAATATTCACTAATACATTTATTTTAATGTTTACGATACTAAATAATTCATTTACTGCGAACATTACAACATACCAAAGTGATTCAGGTTGCCGCAATGTTTGTTGTAAAAATTTTATCACTGCTAATGAATTAGAACAATCCTTCGTTTCCCATATGAAGAAGAAACCCGAGCCTTGTGGGAGAACTAAAACGCTTAGGTCTGAAATTCCGGAGAACGCGGATTTGAATACCATTCAGATAGATTTTTGTTTTCCATGGTTTCCCGAAATTACTCCATATGAATGCCAGGTTGTTTCTTTCATAAAGTCATTTTAAAATACGTTCCCGTTCCTTGACCCCAGTCCTTCTAAGGACCTCAATGTCGAAGAGGAATAAAGCCACAGGCAAATAATAATAGTAATTTTACTGAATTTCCCTTAACTGCCTATATCTGTCGCACAAAATGAATATTCTGCTAATCCTTACTTTACCGAGCGTAGTGGGTGACCGGTTAACGCTCTGGCCTCGCATTCCGGAGGACGCCGGTTCGAATCCCCGTCCGGGCATCCAGATTTGGGTTTTCCATGATTTCCCCAAATCACTCCGCGATGCTTCCTTCAAAAAGGCCATGGTCGAATTCCTTCCAGCTCCTTGTCACCAGTCCCATGCTGCCTTTAATTACCTCTATGTCGACGAGGCGTAAAGTCATAAGTAAAAAAAAAAAAAAAAAAAAAAAAGACTTTAATTCATTTTAATTATTTCCTTGTAAATACCTTTAAAAATCAGAAAAACTGATTTTAAAATTGATTTCATTTTAGGGCCTATTGAATGATCTTGTGGAATGGCGTTTTAAGTCAAACACTAACAAAATTACGTGTCTTAGAAAAATTTTGAAGAATAATAATTTCAAAAAATATTTTCTACCCGATTGATGAAATTCTCAATTGAATAGCTCGCATGACTTTTTTACCAATTTTTTTTCTGAAGCAGCAAATTTACTAAAATTACTAATTTAATTATTATACGAAAATTATAAACTTTATAAAGATCGTTATAGTTTTCCTGTAAGCTGAGTGTAACATGTAGGCCTACTACTGTTAACTTTCTGATAAGTAGTTTTCGAATAAATAGAGCGATGAGGTTGAAAAACTCGAGGAATAAAAAGAAAAATCCAAGTATTCTGAGAGTCGACTTTCATATAAAATCCATAAGGATAATAGAAAGAAAATTTTTCCTTCAGCCTTCCCTCTCCACTAAATCACCTGTAACAATTTTCACGCCCTAAATTTTATTTTTTTAATTTTTTGTGGTAACAGTGTTCGCGTTGGTAGCCCACCCAGTTACTTAAGTTCGTTGTTGCACCCTGATGGTGTCCGAAACTGACACAGGTTCTACTTCTAGTGGTGGAGGAAATGATCACTTTCAGAATTTGGTTAGCATTGTAGGAAAGATAGTTGCTCACAATTCCTAATCAGCATATTGTGTGCCAAAGTCTTGGGTTAAATCCAAAACACCACCGATATTTCCTTGGAGTAATTTGGAGAAAGCATGGAAAACTAAAATCTGGATGGACCGTCGAGGATCCAGCTAGCGTCCTCCCGAAAGTGAGGCCCCAACGTTACCGTTCAACCACCAAACAAGCGTGGCGGTGTAACGTTTAGCGTTCTCGCCTCGCATTCGGGAGGACGGCGGTCGAATCCCCGTCCGGGCATCCAGATTTGGGTTTTCCATGGTTTCCCAAATTACTCCAGGCAAATGCCGGGATGCTTCCTTCAAAAGGCCATGGCCGAATTCCTTCCCATTCCTTTCCCCCTTCCTTGCCCCCCATCCTTTCCCGTCTTTAAAGACCTCGCTGTTGAGAGACGTAAAGCAGTTAAAAAAAAAAAAAAAATCTACCACCAAGCTTGATCCATTGGGAAGTTAACGAACTCTAAGGACCAATGTAATGACAATGTTAACTATGTCTTTGTACTTAATTGAAGAATTGGTAATTAAATTTTGTGATAGAGACGGATAATAATGCCAAAAAATGAATACCAACAATTATCTATCAAACGCAATATACATTTGGTTTTCATTTCATCTTCATATTGTCCAGAAATGTTGAGTCCATAAACCTGTTTCTATCAAAACTTAAGCCTATGCCACGATATTTGTATAATGTCCGCACATCTGTACGAGCTTCTTACAGTAGGGTCTACAAATATATCATAAATTCGGGAACACTTGCTACGGTGTTTTTTCTTATTTAAGGCTTTACGCCTCGTCGACGTCGAGGTCATTACAGGCGGGAAGGACTGGGGACAAGGAACGGGAAGGAATTCGGCCAGGCCGTTTTTGATGGAAGCATCCCGGCAATCACCTGGAGTAATTTGGGGAAACCATGGAAAACCTAAACCGGGATGGCTGGACGGGGATTCGAATCCGTGTCCTTCCGAATGCGAGGCCAGAGCATGCTATGGTGTCAGTTGCCCTGCTAATACTAGTTCTATGCGCAGTTCTTTGTCATGTTCCCTGACAACTACCGAATAATACTTATCACTTCCCTTGATGAATCATTTAATATCTTTAATTTTTTACTACAAAATAAAACATTATAAACCTGCTTATTTTTTAATTTAAAGTCTAATGTGTGCTCAATATACTGTCTTTTTTTTTTTGTATCCATCTACTGATTCCATCTTTATGTATTCTCAATCCTAACTTCTACCAACTTTACACGTATAAACATATAATAATATCTTTTTAAATCATTTTTAAAATTTGAGGTAAATGTTAGCAATAATATTGTAATGACTTTCAATGGAGCTTTTCAGCATATTATCATTTTAACAGCTTACATATAACTCAGTTTTAAAAGATTCTTCCCTCTCATGTAACTGTGTGAGGTGATGACTGTTGAAATGTGCTCTGAAAATTAAATAAATTAGAACAAAATTTTTTAGCTACTCTGTTCCGCTGTTGAAACAATCATGCTGTTACCATCATCATCCTACTTTTTTCTATTTCAAAAAGTGAAAAGTATTTTTACAAATATCTGCCATACGAGGCCAAATGGAAATGTGAAGACTATAGGAGCTTAAATGAAATTTTTATATGTGTGAAACAGCAAGTAAAATTCTTTCGTTTCAATGGTAATTTAGAAAAACCGGTGAAATAGTAAGGGAGTTTTTGTTGAAAGAAAGAAAATTTGTTGTAGTAAACAGTTTGACTTTCGCAGAATATTTCTTTTGTCATGTATGATATGTGAAGTGAGTAGTTGTACTATAGTAGTACTATAGTTGTATGTTGGTATTACACAAAACAGTATGAAATTGAGAAATTTGGAAATACTTCCCATTTTATCACCGCACATATTTCCGAATAAGTAATAACCGTGAAAATCAAATCTAATTGCAAATTTATTAGGATTTTGGTTGAATATAATGAAATAGTTTTTAATCACATTCGGATACAACAGGTAATAAAAATGGAATGTGGCGTTTTTTTATGTTACTCTGAAGATTCGTACATTCTGAGTGACCTTCAGTTTTCCTGCTGTTAATGTTAATATGGTCAGAGTTATTTAGTTCGCGCAGTGTTATTAGTGCTCTCTGCATGAGAATGCAGCCATTAAGCTGTCCTCAACATTAGAAATCCAGTGTATCATGAATAGACCCACGTAGGATCCACATTTGAGAAATCATTATTTTCTTTAAAAAATGTTTGCAATCTATAGACACTTATTTTAATAACTAAAAGTGAATCATGATAGCGTATAGAATAAACGAATGGTTGTAAGAACGAATTTGCATGAGCAGTAACGCTCTGTCTTCGTATTCGTGAGGACTTGTGTTCGTTAAGTGTCCGATCCTTCCAGATTTCGGTTTTCTACGGTTTGCGGAAATCTTTCCAGGCGAATGTCACAATGGTTCTATGAAAAAGACCATCGCTGAATTCCTTTCCTTCCCCCCTCCCCTCTCTCCCGTCATATCCCACCTGTAATTATCTAGACGTAAATAAGAAAAGACTGTAAAATACCATTAATTTACTCAATTATAGGGTACATCTACTGAATAACAACTTCTGTACCGGCGAAATTTAAAACCAGTTTTAGTTGTTACTGTAAGAGTAATCGTATTGGCTGCTCACGTTTTTAAAGAAGTTGAACATGATTACATAGTCGTATGTCAATAAAACAAGCGTGAGGATCTGTTAATGGAATCTAAAAGTTCTCATCGTAAACTTTCTTACTTATCTACCTCATATTTTAAGCCCTTTTGGTTATTTATATAGCAAACATCCCATTACCTTCGATGACTGCGCGAGTGAATTGCAAAATACCTATGCACCAGTATTCCACAAAAACACTCCACCACAAATATGATTGAATTCATTCGTCGAAAATTTGCTCGCCTGACAATCTGTTTTTTTCCCCGGCTTAACTGCTCATTAGCGTCGGGATCAGGAGATCCGTTGAGGATGAGCGGCAACGATCGGGAAGGAATTAGGCCCTGGTATTTTGAAGGAACCATCAATGCTTACGTCAGCTGTGATCTGGGGAAACCATGGAAAATCCTAATCTGAGTGGGACGGATGGGCATTCCAACTTGCGTTCTTTTGTATGTAAACCTAGCGCATTAACACTCACATCTGTTGTTACAATAGCTTCATGATAACACCAATATTCATGTCTCTGATTTCAATTAAAACTGAAAAAGCTTATATTGTTTACTTCTAAGTATGTCTCTCGTATTAACAATTATCTATTATTAATCGAACCAGTTAATTGTTTCCTCAAAATTAGAAAAATACTTATTCGAATCAATATTTCTAAAACAGTCAGAGAAAAGTGATGAGGTTTGTCAATTACTTCCAGCGTGTAAGAGCAAACGATTTCTGTTTCGCAAGAGCCGCGGCGGATCCGTGAGGTAGGCTCCTTGACCCATGCGAACAATCACTCTGTGTGCTCTGATTCATCAGACCATGAACAAGTTAAAAATATCCCTCCCGCGACTAGTGTTTCGCGTCAAAGATTAGCCGGCGAATTTCGCAAACTAGAACCACCCTATGAATCATCCAGCCGTGAGTGCGAAGGTGTAAGCAAAGTGCTAGTCTTCAAAAGGAATTATTACATCATAATTATTTCTCCACTAGCACAGACTAATTTTTAAATGACTGATGTATACTTCATAACTAATAATTCTAAAGACCTAGAATATACACTTGATCAAGATATTCGATTTCTACATTTACATAGTTTCTAAAAATAACTTTGATCCATCACGAACACTGCTTTTGAAAAATCGTTAGAGTGATTCTCAGATAGAACGAAATACCTGCGGTAGCTTTTTTTTTTCTGTTAGCAGAATATTCAGAGTCGACAAATTTGAAATGCTCAAACAGAAACAAGGAAACAACTGCAGTTTGAGACTTTACAAAACAGATTGCTTATTTAACGCAGTGGTTAAAGAAAGACAGATTAACTATGCAGGAAAATTAATATTCTAACACGCAGAGCTGATTGTTAAAGATGTGGGACTGGATTCCAATAGGGATGTGAGGTGGGTGAGTGGTAACGCTCTGGCCTCGCATTTGGGAGGACGCGGATTCGGATCCCCGTCCGGGCATCCAGATTTGGGTTTTCCATGATTAACCCAAATCATTCCAGGCGAATTTCTGTATAGGTCCTTCACAAAATACCATGGCTGAAATCCTTCCCGTTCCTTACCCCCAAGTCTTTTCACGCCTCTAATGATGCGTAAAGCAATAAGAAAAAAAAATCACTTTCTCTTATTAGGCCTTAAATTGTGGCAACCACTTATTATTGCAAAATTATTCCACAAATTACTCTCTACATTAATCGCTTCAAGAACCTATTTTCTTTTCTACTTTTCATGGCCAGTTAATTTTCAAACTGCTTCTTTTCCAGCACCAAGAAAATGCATCAAAGTCCAGCACTATTCCCCATGTACACATCAGTAGCTAAAGCAACTGCAGCAATTTAACATTATGGCTCCCTCAATTACATCAGCCATTGGGTTACTCAACAGGTAAGGAACATTTGATATTCATTCGATTCTCAAATATCATTATAGTCCAAAATAATCTCATCATTATTCATGATTCTCTCTTAAGAATTATGAATTTCGAAGAAATATCTTTGAGACAGATAAAGTATTCAGTATTACACATTTCATGAAACTTAAGTTATCTGCATTTTATATTTGTACACCATCAATGTAACAGAATGAAAGCTTCTCTAACTTTGATATAAAAGAGAATAAAGGCCCCTAAAGATTTTAAAGTATAACCTTTTCAAGACCTTAATACCAAGTCAGAATTTGTTGACTACGTGACGTTTATGCAAATTGGAAAAAAGAAAGAATAGAAAAGAAAGTGGAATCAGAATTAAATGAGAGGGAAAATTCGTGAGAATACTTGCAGAGCGATAGGCATAGCTTTGCTGGTACACCGCGTTGCATACACCGTCAGGGGAGAGAGGTTCCAGTGAAATAACCTTGACTGAGTAATTATATACCGTGTCTACAGTGAACTAAAGTAGATATCTTTATTTATATGCTAAAAAAAATTGCTGATATAACGCAGTAAAACAATATATATAACCATAAAGAAATATTTTAGAATTCGTGACATCTTACATATGGCAGCTCTGTTTCATGAGCTTATGTATATATCAAACTACACATCTAGTTATAAATATTGCTTTATTTAAACTAAACGTATACCCGCAGAAGTTATTTTTTTCTTTATTTTATTTTTTGTATTTTGTATAGTTAAGTTCAATGTTGCAGCCACGTTAGTTTACCGTCACTGTAGTAGAGTAAAATTCGAAACTAAAACCAACTAACAACCTGTGTGAACGAAAAAAAAATGATATCAAAATAAATTAGTTTTAATACCCGCTTTCTCCCTTGCTGCTGCTAGTATAACTAACTTTTCGGAACATAAGACCTATAACAAATTTAGCAACTGAAACTGAGCGCGAAGGGTCAGAAATAATGGCTGGACCTCGCATTCTAGAAGATGCAGGTTCAAAACCCCGTCAGGCTATCCAGGTTTCGGTTCCCTATTCGATGGTTCCTTCAAAAGGTTTACGTTTTATTGTAGGGCCAACTTCCGCCTCCAATGACCTTTACCTTGACAAAACGTTAAGTCCGAAAAAAAGACTCAATGGATATTATAGAAGGCATTTGATCTTCCCCGTTGTCTACACACTTGAGAAAAGATTGTATACAGTTTTCCTAACACATTCGCATCAGTTATATTTCCCGTAAATAATAAGAAAAAAACCTGTATTACAAAATAATCCAAAACACACTACTAAATACGTCATTTCATGTCTGCATGAATATTATTCGATGAAATTGTATTGATACAATTCACAGGAAAATTTATATAGCAGGCATATCAATCACATCTACTTCTAGATGGATCAACACTCGAATTTAAAAAAAATTTAATACATAGAGATGTTTTCATCATTAGAACATTGTTTTGGTTTACACCATTACATTTTTGTAACGCTTAAAAGATATGTCGTACTTTTATACTCTCATTAATTGAAGAAAGTAATTTGACTTGTATTAAATATAAGTCCAATCAAAAGTGTATGAAATTCACTGCCTACGTGCCTGATCTGGTTTTCGCCGCGGCACAAAGTTGTTTGTTTCGAAATTCTGTTATCACTTTGCGGTAGGGGTGTCTCACTTGCCCGTAGTGAACTTAGTCCAGGTAGGCCACCTGATGATTCACTACACTACCATGCCCTATCGCTACTGAAGGTGATACATCAGCACGCGTGTTGAAAGTCTACAAATGGTGATTAAACCTTACAGTCTCCTGTGAGTAAAGTCCACTTTCGAAGCACGTCGAAATTTGAATAAGTACTGAGTGTCTGGTTATTAATTTTGAGAAAATGTGAAACAAATTAGTGCCTACGATGGTGTGGGCTATTTTTGTTAAAAT
This sequence comes from Vandiemenella viatica, assembly GCA_031002005.1. Taxonomy (NCBI): domain Eukaryota; kingdom Metazoa; phylum Arthropoda; class Insecta; order Orthoptera; family Morabidae; genus Vandiemenella; species Vandiemenella viatica. The sequence continues at coordinate 78,209,923 of JARYHS010009186.1, read as the reverse complement.
TCTATCAAGGTTAAAACAAGAGTGCAAATTAGAACTTTGAATGAATGAAATAATTTTGATTACATCGAACACAAAATTTGTGTAATAAATTTTAAAATTAAAAAAGCTGTTGTAAACTTATTTATCAATTAGCAGGTTCCCACAACTCCGTTCGTGTTTGTGAAGAACTTTAAAGGTTTATTTATTTATTTATTTATCGCACTGAACCTCAAATATTTCCAGGATATAAAGTAGCTTATGTTGCTCCCTGCAAAATCAGTAACCCATCAGTGAATTTCCTGTTAAACTCGGCTTACACACTAAATATGTTGCATATAAATTATTTTTATTTGTTAATAGCTGAAAGAACTAAAAATTTATCGTATTCTAGAACATTATTCAGGAAAATTCTAAAACATTTTAGTACATTCAAGAACATTTTAGTACATTCTAAAACATTCTGAAAAAATTTTAGAACACTTTGGTTGAAATAAGAAAATGTCCTAGGTTGACCACTTTCAAACCACCATATTTCCCACAACTCCACAGCTTCCGACATGCGAACACCATAGTGCACGATGGGAGACTTTTGGCTACTACTACATACAAACACCAGTGGCCTGCGCTAGGTAGTTGTAGCTGCAAAGTAAAATATAGGGACGCACATGTCTAAGGTTTTTACTATTTTGTTAGTCTTTAAACAATGATATTAAGAAAATAAATTCATGTTATGGGGCCGTTATTCTTCGAACTACCTGCGACATCTATACTAAATCTGATAGAAAATGCCTTTGAAGCCTAATGTCTTTCTGCGCTCTGTAATTTCCTAACTGATTTTTTTTCTTTCTTATTGCTTTACGTCTCGTCTACGGATAACGTCATTAGAGGTGGGATGGGACTGGGTACAAGGAACGGGAAGGAATTCGGTTATGGTCTTTTGAAGGAACCATCCCGGCATTCGCCTGGAGTGATTTGGGGAAACCACGGAAAACCCACATCTGGATGCCCGGACGGGGATTCGAATTCACGTCCTCCCGAATGCGAGGCCAGAACGTTAACCGTTCACCCACCATTCTCGGTCCTAACTGATATAGAGAATAACGTTGTATTCTTTAATGTTTTCGACGAGTCTAACTTCTTAAAAATTGTATATAAAACCCTAAATGAGCTGTGCCTACCCGCCAGTGGGGCTGGATTGGGGAAGTACAAGGGGACCATTCGTACCAGCCGTACTAATTGCTGTTTTCAGACGTTATCCGAAATCATCCAGCCTAGACGAATGCTGGGAGTGTCCCCAAACTCAGCCTCATAAACTACACATGTCAGAAACAAAAATACACCTATCATACAAAACACAAAGTTACACTTTGGCAGATGGATGGAAAAACAAACATTTATCCTACAGCGGAAGAGTTCCGGGTCTCACAAAAATGGTTCTAATTCTTGTGGAAAGCAGGTCCTACCCCTCTTAGGGCGTCTACAAGAGCATCAATTACGCGGTAATGTGTTGCCGGCCAGTATTGCCAGTATTGCCAGTATAGCCAATCTGGTATTGCATTTTTTATTTTTTCAGCATACAAATTAAATCTTTGAACTCTGTCGGTCACCCTATTGTCTCGGGTGGCTGTGGCACCGTGATAAAAAGTTCATAATCACCAGATTGTTCATCAGACAACTAGTTTATATCCCAAACATCTCCACAGTGCGTATAGAGCGAGAGTTCATGACGCAGTTTATGGTAATTCCGAAGAGTGGGTCTGAATGGCCCCGCATGGGGTCTAAAGCTCTCTCTTCTTCATCTCTCATTTCATACATCACAAAAAACACGGTACACTGAACATACACACTATCACAATCATCAAAACTTACGATAACACGGGGGGAAGGCAACCGGAAACACCAAACATCGCCATCACAAAGGTGTTCCTCATCCATGGAAACGAGTATGGAATCAGAAGATGACTTCTGTCTTTTCTATCCTTCTTTTAATTTTCCAAGATAATACGCAGCAGCCACTACAACTCCCTCCTCTGCCATGATGCTGATTGCCGATCACACAATGCGTGTAGATGGGAAATGTTGAGCAATAATGTGGAGCATCAAATTCCCGGCAATAGTTGAGCCACAAATTGCTGGGACATATATTGAGCATCTATTGCAACTGTTGAGAAATAGATGCCGTAAAAATGATGCTCTTGTAGACGCCCCTTAATTATTCAAACTCACCGCATGTGTATACAGTGGCCCGGTGTTTCGTGGTACTTTCGAGAAAAAAATTCTATATGTATACTGAAATGTTTGAGCTAGGTTCAGTTATTCTACAGCACTACTGCTGGAAAGATATGGTGACTGGATATCTGACAAGTGATCTAAAATTAGTGTCTCGCATAAGACTGATTGTTTGTAAAACTAATAACCTGTGTTACATTCATAGAAAGCTTTATTTTTATGTTTAATATATACAATAATGTTTCTGTGGCTTTGATTCCGCATAAAACTGTGGGTTCTCGCTACCCGGTACAATGTTTCTGGCTTTGTTAATTGGTTAGGGTCAGAGGTGGATTTTGCTGCCATTTGAACAATTTCACTTGATTGATCTGACAGATTACCCGTCCGGTAATGTCTTATGAATCTACCTTTAATTCGCCACAGTTTATTTCATTCTGCCTCTTGCTGAAATTCGCGTTACGCCAAACAGCGTTGCCTCATAGAATGGTTATTATACACGACGATTAAGGTATGATGCCTGCTGAGTGTTGGAGTTCGGTAGCGCACGTGCTACGGGACAATGGCCGACTACTTCACTGGAGATAGGAATCTCCAACAGCCTGCCTGCTGCTGGCCGTAGATCTGAATCACTGGCTCCCGATCGCCAGGTCGACGGCCGCTGACCCAATCCATATGGTTCTCGCATCGGAATCGTCGCAATCCCGCAAGACCACAACCGCAAAACTGTTGGATGTTTCAAACGATAATGATGCAGGGAACGCAGAAAAACTTTTACGTGTAAAGTACCTTCCTTCTGTAATCTTACCTCTGCAAAACTCAAAACAATTCTCAATTGCCGATTTTTCAAAACCTGTGTATCATACAATAACAGCACTTTAATTGAGGTTTAAGGGCTTGTCTTTAGATACTGGTTGGTGAGTACCAACTTTTGGCCCATTCGTAACTGGCAAACAGGCTGGGATTTATTATTACTTATGGCTTTCCGTCTCATCATCGAGAGTAATAGAGGTGGGGCAGAAATGATGGTAAGGTGAGGAAAGGGAAGGGAAGGAATTCGACCATGGTTTTTGAAATGACTATCTGGGCATTGGGATAAATTAGGAAAGCCAGGAAAAATTAAATCTAGATTGCTGGTTCACGGTTTCAGACCCGTGTCTTTCTGAACGGCAGATTCAAAAGTTACTGCTCATCCACTAGGATTAGTGCTAGGATTCTTTGTCCTGTTTTCCTTATTAGAACTCATTATAAGAATATGGAAGATGCTTCAGAATCACTCTTCCATTCCATATGTTAATCATTCCTCTCATTATGGTAGTTGTTCACGAATCACGAAGCCCTCATAAAAAGTAAAATAAATTTCTTACTGTTAAATTCTTCAAGAAATTATTTGACAGTTGGTCATATCAAACACCATTTTCAACTATATATTCATCAAATATCATACCACATTATACTGATGTTATAATAGGTTAATTAATACTCTTAATTTCAGATCGATGGAGGTTTGTTACGTTCATTACGTTTATTACATCTGAATTGTCGAATGATCAATGAGTCAACTAATAGTCTATACATTTTGAAATAACTTTCAAACTTTCGTAAAGAGTAGAGCTTTGCATAAAATGTCCTTTGAGAACAATATGAAGCTAAAATTTTATTAATTTTTTAACTTTATTTTCAACAACTGTAATGCAGTCCCCGAATAGAAGTACAGTTGAAGCTTCATGGTTCAGCAACATACTTTACATTAGATCCACAGTCAGTTTGCGCTAAAATATTCAGAATTTCTCCTTTTTTATACATCGGAAAACTTCATGCAAAAACTACGTCAATCTCATCAAGAACGAAAGGCAAAAATTGTTAACTTTATTTATTGAAAGGGTTATGAATTATATTCTTCTATAGAAACACGAATGAGAAAGGAATTGGACACTGCCATTATTAAGAAATTAGTGTCAAGAAAAAAGATATTTTCTCCAGGATTTAAACAATTGTCATACAGAGTTGAAATATCATGATCGAGGTGTTGAATTAAATTATCGCGTTTTAGGTATGAAATATGAAAGACTATGGAAACGAGGATTAAGTAGGAAATAAAAATTTAAAGTAATAAGATTCAACATAATGTGCTCGTTCGGTAATTTCAACAGTTGGAACCGGTTTTATAAAGTGCGCTATTCTACTAGTTTCAAATGGATCTTACAAGATCTTATGAGAAAACAAGAGTGAGTAACACATGAAACTACTAGCAAACACCGCAATAAAGCAACTTATAGAAATTTCTCCTTAAATGTAATCGTGGCCTACGATTTCGTTATATCTGTTGCTTATATCCCCTGGAGTATTTGTATTTCCTTAAAAGGAAAAACAGAACATATTCAAGAGCGATTTATCATGAAACTTGCGAAATATCTATCGGCTTTGACGTTTGAAATGCGACGGTGAAAGCGGAGCAGTATTTGTAACAGCTGCTGACTTCTCACGTTGCACGACATTACTAGGTAGGCTCTCAGCTACTTGCTTGTACAGTTATCTCTTTCACCTTCAACAGCTATAAGCTGTAAAACCAATAAAATGCTTTGGAGATGCATCTTATTGTCTGTTTAAAAAGAATTCTGCCAATAAAAGTTATTAAATTTACTGAGAGCCCAGTGAAGGAAAGTCACATTTTGACGCGAAGATAAAAATGTCGCTTACCGGGTTTTCTGTGCCTCAGAGTTATATTAGAAGTATTGCTTAGAGCAGGGATGGCAAACCCGTGGCCCGCGGGCCACATGCGGCCCACCTTCAACATTTTTCCGGCCAGCAAGATTGACCACACTTTTACAAAATATAATGGCCAAAGTAGTGAAAACCCATGTATTGAAAAAATACATTATTTGTAAATCCATATATACAAAAATTAACTGTCGAAATTATAAGAAAAAAATTAAATTTGATTTTAAAATAAAATAATTGCGAATATATAATTTTATATGCGGCCCGCGATGTTGTAATGCATTTCCATAGTGGCCCGCAAGATCATTTGGGTTGTCCACTCCTGGCTTAGAGCGTATTACTAAACGAATTAGTATATCACAAAATCTGAAGCATATGAACGAGAAACTTACTATCCGAATGTCAAGTTGAAGATCTACACCTAAAATTTCAAAAAATTTCTTTAATAACACTTATATTAAAATGTTGTACAAGCTAGTGGAAATATGTTACGACTTGGAAAAATCAGCCAACAAAAGATCATAAATGGTGCTTATTTTTTGCTGTCGTCAGTCTTTCGACTGGTTTGATGCAATCCTCCATCCCTTCCTATCCAGTGCTAACCTCTTCATTTCAACATACCCCTTACAGCCCACGTCCTCAATTATCTGTTTCATATATTCTAATATCTGTCTTCCTCTACAGTTCTTACCTTCGACTGTTCCCTCCACTAACAAATAAACCAATCCAGCATGTCTCAAAATATGACCTACCAGCCTGTCTCTTCTTTCCGTAAGCTTCTTCCACAAACTTCTTTTCTCACCCATCATTTCCAAAACTCGTTAGTATCTTACTTTGTCTGTCCACTTAATTTTCAGTATTCTTCTGTAGCACCACATTTCAAATGCTTCAATTTTCTTTATTTCCGGTATTCCTAAAGTCCATGTTTCGCTACCATAAAGTGCTGTGCTCCACACAAAGAGTTTTAAAAAGTTCTTTCTAATTCTTAGATCAATATTTGAAACTAAAAGGTTTCTCTTTTTCATGAAGGCTCTTTTCGCTAATGCTATTTATTCTGCTTTTAATATCATTCCTGCTTCGGCCATCGGTTGTAATTTTACTTCTCTAGTAACAGAATTCACTTAGTTTTCCTATTGCAGCCGATCCTATTTTTATATTTAATTTACTAGTATTGGTATCATTTCCGCTAAATTTCATCACTTTTGTCTTGCTTTGATTTATATTCAGTCCAAAATCTTCCTTCAGTATTTTGTTCATGCCATTCAGTAACTTGTCAATATCCTCAGCCCTCTCTGCTATCAAGACAGTGTCATCAGCAAATCGTAACATACTGATTTTTTCTCCCTGAAAACTTATACCACATGGAAATTTTTCTTTGACTTTCTTCATTGCTTCTTCTACATACAAATTGAATATTAACGGGGATAGACTACAACCATGTCTCACACTCTTTTTAATTGATGCATGTCTCTCGTGATTCTCTACTTTTATTATAGCCACTTGATTTTTATATAGTTTATAGAGTATTCTTCTATCTCGATACTTTAGACCTGACTTCTTTAAAATTTTGAAAATCTTGTCCCACCTAACATTATCAAATGCTTTTTTCTAAATCAACAAATGCCATAAAAAATCTTTGTTTTTCTTGATTCGCCCTTCAAGTATTAATCTTAAAGACAGAATTGCTTCCCTTGTACCGCGATTTTTCCTAAACCCAAACTGATCTTCACCTACTATCTCTTCTACTACACTTTCCATCCTTCTGTATATTATTCTGGTCAGTAATTTTGAAGCATGTGATGTTAGACTAATGGTGCGATAATTCTCACATTTGTTGGCTTGTGCTTTCTTTGGAAGTCTGAAGATGATATTTTTATTAAAATCAGTTGGAATTACTCCTGTTTCATAACGTTTTGATATCAGCTTGAATAATCTTTCCATTCCTTCCTCTCCTTGGGATCTCATCAATTCCAACTGCCTTATTTGCTTTCAAGTCATTCAGAGCTTTATTAAATTCTGTCATCAAAACAGGATCTCCTAAGTCAGGGATGGCGAATCTATGTTGATATACGTGCCATTTTTTCTAATAAAAATGTTGAATGAGGCCATTACGTGCCATCAAAAAAAAAAAATAAAAAAAAATAAAAAAAAAATGGCGTAGTGATTAATGGGAAAAGAAATCAAACTAAATACTTAAGACTTTATATTTGCAACCAGAAATACACATTTTTTATACTAAGCAACAGGTTTGTGTTTATTTAAGTCGTTAAAACTAGTGCGACTTCTCTTGCTGCAAATTAGTTGCCAAATAACTTATATTAGATTAATACTTTGTTACTTTTACCATAATGCAAACTGAAGTGAAGTCATCTAACAAACGGTTTCAAAATGAGTCCTTAATTCTGAAAATAATGACTGACAGGTACAGGTAGATGAAATACTGTTAATATAGCAAAAGCCAGCTTCTTATATGTCTCTGGAATTGAAATCCAATATAACGATGATATTGACATTTTTACTCATATTGCTTGATAGACTTGGTGGTTCATTTAATTCCAACTCCTTCCTCATTTCAATGAATTTTTGAGTCCATATTGAACTACACTGGAACTTATTTGCATTTAATTTCTTCAGTTTCCACTCAGTCCTTTAGGTTAGAAAATTCGCTAAAATCCACCTCTTTTGAGAAATCTGCAGTCGTTTCGGCACCGATGAACTTTGTTTTCCATGTTCTTAAATTATGAAGACAATAAAATAAATTACTTACATTGATTGGGTACCTACTTAATTAACGCCGTGCCCAAATTATCTGGCCGCGTGCCGTTGGTTCGCCATCCCTGTCCTAGGTCATCAATGTCGACATCACCTTCCTTTTCCAATACACTATTGTTCAAGTCGTCCCCAACATACAGTTTCTCAATGTATTCTTTCCATCGGTTAGCCCTATCTTCTGAGCTTAACAGAAGTTTCCCATCGACAGCTTTAATGTTCATACCTATTTTCTTCATTTCTCCAAAATTCTGTTTGATCTTTCTGTAGGCAACATCTACTTTACCTACGACCATTTCCTTTTCTACTTCTTCACACTTTTCTTGTAGCCATTTTTCTTTTGCTATTTTCCATTTCCTATTTATTTGATTTCTAAATTGCCTGTACTGCTCTCTTCCTGCTTCATCCTGAGCATTTTTGTACCTTCTTCTCTGATCCATCAGCTCCAAAATTTCTTCTGTTATCCAAGGTTTCGGGCAGCTTGTTCCCTATAGCCTAATGTTTCTTTACCAGCTTTCATTATTTAGGTCTTTAATGTATTCCATTTGTCCTCGGCTGAGATCCTTTCAGAGTTACTTCTTAGACCCAAGTATACCATTTCTTCAAATTTTTTTCTTGTGCTAGATTGTTTTAGTTTATTCTCTTCCAGTCTGTTCTGCTTATACTGCTTCCTTATTCGCTTAAATTTCAGCCTGCACTCCATTATTATCAAATTATGATCAGAGTCTATGTCTGCTCCTGGGTACGCTTTATAGTCTAGAACTTGATTCCTGAATCTCTGTTTGACCATGATATAATCTAGCTGATATCTGTCTGTATCCCCAGGACGTTTCCAGGTGTATATCCTTCTTGCATGGTTCTTAAACAGTGTGTTTGCCACTACTAGCTTATATCTTTCACAAAATTTTAGCAACCTGCTTCCTCGCTCATTTCTTTCTCCTAGACCAAAACTTCCTACAGTATTCCCCTCTTTTCCTTCTCCCACTATTGCATTCCAGTCACCCATGATTATTAGATTTTCCTCCCCCTTCACATATTGGATTAATTCTTCAGTTTCGCTATATATTTTTTGTATTTCTTCGTCATCTTCCTGTGATGTTGGCATATACACTTGTACTAATGTGGTTGTGACGGGCTTAGTTTCTAACCTCATCAAAATAATCCTGTCACTAAACTGTTCATAATAACTCACCCGTTTCCCTACTTTCTTGTTCATAACAAATCCTACACCAGTGACTCCGTTGACAGCCTGTGTGCTAATTATCCTGTGTTCCCCAGACCAGAAATCCTGTGCGTCCTTCCATTTAATCTCACTAATCCCAAGAACACATAACTTGAGTCGTTCCATCTCCCTTTTAAGTTTTCTAACCTACCTGCCCTATTCAGACTTCTAACATTCCACGCTCCGACTCGTAGAATGTTTCTATCAATTCTGATGACTCCTCCCTGAGCAGTCCCTACCCGGAGATCTGATTGGGGGACTATTTTACCTCCGGAATATTTTACCCAGGAAGAAGCTATCATGATATATGTAATTTGAGAGGATTACATGTCCTCGGGATACCCTTTGGGTCTTTAATGCAGTGGTTTCCCGTTGCCTTCTGCATCCCCATGCAATTGATCATTTCTGATTCATCCGCCTTAAGGGGCCTTTTGAAACCCCAAGGGCAAGAGGGTGCCCTGAATTGTGCTTTTAAGAAAAACTAAAAAAAAATATTAATACAGTGTTTAACGAGATTACCGCATTGAAAAAATATTAAAAATCTTATTTCCTGTTCTCAAGAAGAAAGAATTAATGTGAGACTGCCTTTTGTATCTTTAACATGAAACTTACATTTTTTCGTAAGGTGAACAGGTTTCATTTCGCATAGTTAATGTAACGTTGTCTTGTACGATACAGTTCATTCCATATATACAAAAGTGGCTGAATGTTAACATTTGATACAATTACACGTAGGTCATTGTACAATCTGTAACGAGAAATCAAAAACGTGGTGACAAAAACGACATCTTTTAACTTTGCCTTTTTCATTGGTTCACTATCTTTTGAAAGACGACAGAAAGCGAGTTGAGTAGTGGCTAAAATTTTTTATACTTACATAGCTTTAGTTTGCTCTACAAATTAAAAATTAACAATATTAATCTTAGAATGTTATGTGAGTAAAAAAAGTTCTTTTGTAAATAACAGAACAATGTTTCTTTTTTTCCTCCTATCCTGAGTTTATACCTTCATCCAAATATTTCCATTGTAAACTACCTCCTTGTTGTTGTTGTTGTTGTTGTTGTTGTTGTTGTTGTTGTAGCTGTTGTTGTTGTTGTTGTTGTAGCTGTTGTTGTTGTTGTTGTTGTAGCTGGGTTTTTTTTTTTTTTTTTTTTATTTTTTTTTTTATTTTTTTTTTTTTTGAAAACTTTAATGGAGTGTTTTTCTTTTAATAGTACTTCCTTCCAATGAATCTATATCATTGGGAAAGATAGTGAGCAATGCTAGAGGTTATTGCAGTTAATTTTTTTTTTTTCAAGCTCTACGCCTCGTCGACTTTGAAGTCATTAGAGGATGGAAGGGATGAGAAAAAATATGGTCTTAGCCATTTGGAGGAAGCATCGCGACAATCGCATGGAGTGATTTCGGGAAACCTTGGAAAACCAAAATCTAGATGGTTGGGCGAAGATTTACACCCGCGTTCTTCCGAATGCTGGGGGCCAACGTTACCTCTCACTCACCAGTTACTTAAGAAATCTTAGTGACTAATTCACAGATAAGGTAAGCGATACTCTGTCAAAACATGTTGTCGTATATCGCTCGCCTGCAAATAGCCGTTTGCAGGTAGGCGAGTGAGTCATGATTTGGGGTGTCATCCCGAGAGACTGAGTCACGGAAAACAACGCTGTGGTGTGGTGTCTGGGGGTAACAGATAACGTCCTTGAGATACGGAGTGAATCAGGATAGTAAACAGGTTTAGAACACGTGGAATCACGAGGTGTGATGATTCTGTGTGGCCACAATCATTGCTGCTTCTTTATCTAATCTGTAACGGTCTGGTGGCTCAGTGTTTAAGCCTGGTGACAGGAGATCGTAAGGTCCCCGGTTCGAATCCCTGTCTCTGCGGGGGTGTTGAAATGCCATTAACCCGAACTTGTACAGCTTGCTGTGTAATGTGAAGTATGTCTGAACGCTTCCGTGATTCGGATTCCACGTTAAATTGTGGTCACCTTTACCCGGTGGGATTACTGGGTTAGAGACGCATGCAAATCTAAACTTTCAAACCGGTGCCGGAGGCCGAATACCATTCAGGGTCACACAGCCCACAATACCATAAGCCATTTTCTTCTTTTATCTATCCTGTGGCTGGAAGAAGAAGCCTCTAACAATACCAAAGGTTTTTTTGTTCATTATATGTTGACTATGATAGAGAGTGCGGTATTCAGGATCTATTTCAATCCCTAAGAACACCATGAAAAAATATATATTTACTCACGTAACTCCGAAATTTTGATTGTCCAATCTTATCGCTTTTGTATTTACCACCAAAATTAATAGTTTTTTGGATTAAACCTATTCTTTAGTCGGAATTAAACCGAGGAGATCGGACATTAGTCATTTCATGCACGAACATGGCTTTTTGACAAATATAGCACCACAGCACAACATTTACATTAAACTTGGAACACACAATCTGCCGTATAAACATTTTCCATTAAGTGGAAACCTGAATATTTTAATGTTTACAAAGAAATTTTGGTGGGTGTAATATCGGCTTTTGACGTATATATACAAAAAAAATGGGGGAAAAAAACAAAACAAAAATGCAACAGCTATCATATGCCATCCCTCCACTCACCAGAACAGATTACATTTTCTCTTGAAAATCAGGCAGAGCTAGCAATGAAAATATCATGATTTTTATGACACAGTATACAGGGAAGTCTTCGGTCTTATATTTGCTTTCTTTATGAACAATATTTTTGATATCGATCAGACTTTAGCAATTATTCATAAGAATTGATTTCAATTGATACCAATATCCTTTATGGTATTACGTTGTAAATCAGCAGTTAAGTAATGTTCACGGTTCATTTTCTGGCACAAATCGGATGTTTTAAATGATCTCATGTTTATTGCAATGATGTTTGATGGAAGATTATGATGGGATGCGATGAATATTTAAATATTACTTTATGATTCGCTTCTTACAAATGCAAATAGCCACTTTCAGTTTAACAAATGTCATATCCACGCCTCAGTTCGCTGCGGTTTATAATTATCTCGAGTCTTCATTACCAATCATTAGTTTCGTATTCGGGAGGACGCCGGTTCGAATCCCTGTCCTATACCCAGATATGGGTTTTCCATGGTTTCCCCAAATCACTCCAGGTGAATACCGGAATGCTTCTTTGAAAAAAAGGTCGTGACTGAATTCCTTCCCGTTCCTTGCCTGAGTCTCATCCCACCTCTAATGACCTCGTCGTCGACGAAGCGTAAAGCCATAACAAGAAAAAAAAAGAAAAACATAGTTTCGTAGTGTGTTTTGGGTTTTCAAGATACAGCTAGACATACACATCAGACTGAGATTACAATTCAATAAATTACATCGTGTTACATAGACCAGGAGGTGTAGTGTTTTATATTAACGGTTCTTCATAGGGCATGCATTGTGCGATAAGAGTATAACTGAATCTTTAACTTTTATGGGTTCTTTCGTTATAGAGAAAAGAGCTAGTAAGAGATAAAACAAATTACAACGAAGGTCGAGATACAAGGTGAACTGCATTCTTGACCAAAAACACTTTTAGAAGCTGTAGAAAACTGTGACACCCAAATTTCACTTCACTTTTGAGTGTAGTGAAATACTTCTTCCACCAACCTATTTGAGTTGGAAGGACAGGAAAGATAAAATTAGAGAAATAAGGTGCCGGACTGATTCTTATATGAATTCTTTTTTCCCTCGTACCATTAGGGATTGGAATGCACAGCAAAGAGATTAGCTTTGGTGCTGAGCACCCTCTGCCACCCACAATTTTGTGAATTGCAGAGTATATATATGTAGATGAAGATGTAGAAATGACACGTATATCTGGAAACCATGAAAGGACCTTGAAGAAAGCAATTATGACAGTACTTAGTTCGCCACTCGTACTAAATACTTTTCGCTTAATTGAAGTGTAAATTAGATTAAATCTGTGGTTGGCACAAAATTAAGAATCTATTAGCTAACTTACTTTCCGAAAATGCTTTACATATAATTAAATCACCACGTAGCAAACAATTTTCAATTAAATTTTTATCTGAATATCCAGGCCGCTTAGTATTATATGACGTGAAGATTGTTTCACATGAAAGATTAAAGCTAGTCATAACATCATTTATTTTGCAAAACATTTGATCCTTTCTGACTTTATGCTTCGTTTTTTTTATGCCTCGTTAACGTCGATGCCGGAAAGGACTGGTGTCAAGGAACGGGTACGAATTCGGCGATTGCCTTTTGAAGGAACCGTTCCTGCATTCGCCTGGAGTGATTTCGGGAAACCATGGACAATCGAAATCTACATGCCCGGATTCGAACCCGCGTCCTCTGGAATGTGAAGCCCGAACGTTACCGCTCACTCACCACTCTCGGTTTTATGGTTCGTCATTATTGGAGTGATTAGATTCAGGAGAGGGCTGTTGACAAGGGAGTATATTGAAGCTTTCCCGCGCTCGATTTATAAAACCATTGAATGCTGTAATCACGATGGTGGGAGGCAATAACTCACATAACAGTAATTACTGCTTTACAACAAACAGGGTCATAAAATTATTGCTGAGGTTACAAATAATTTTGTGGATTTAGTATAAGTCTTTGCATAAAGAGATATAAAACTATCTAAGTTAGTCTAGTTTGGTTGAATCCTCCGCAAGGAAGCATACTAAGCCATTGTGTCGGAGGTAAGACGGCCAGTGCATTTCCTCTGGGACCTACAGTTTAGCGTGGAATCCGGACCACGGAACGCCCTGGAGTAGCTCATATGATCAAACACAGCTTTTAAAAACTCCTGGCACCACCGAGATTTGAACCCGGGTCAAGACCACGAACTTTTGAAACCACGCGCCTTAACAACCACGCTGCCATACCGGTCAAAGAGATGCAGTCTATGCATATTGTTGGAATTGATTAGTTTATTTAAGGGGAACAGCTGAAGGCAAAATCGGTAGGAGAAGACAAAAATTCATTAAGCAGATAATTGAGGATGTAGGCTGGACAAGATACATTGAGATGAAGAGATGAGCTGAAGATAGGAAGAGATGGAGGATTGTTTGAAACCAATCGAGGGACTGATTGCCGGGAGAAAAATAATTATGTAACCTTTTGCTTCCAACGTTCCGACCACGTTCTCAGATTTCCTTCAAGTAAGCAAACGGCTGCTATAGATTCCAGTAGAATCAGTAGGAGGTTTACCCCTGAAGAAAATCCGGGCCTTGATCGAAAGACTGGAAGAAGCTGGGTACTGAAAAGACGAAACATGTATCTGATGAAACGTGTGATTAAATTGTTGTAAAGTTCCATCGAAATCTTGGTATCAAATTCATACATTATTTTAATTATTTATCTGCTTATGGCTTTAAATTTCGTCGACGTCGTAGTAATTAGAGTTTGGAGAGGGTTGGGATTAAGTAACAGGCTGGAATGGTCTTTTGAAGAAACCATCCCACCATTTGCGTAAAATGATTTCAAGAAACCACTGAAAACCGAAATCTAGATGACAAAAGTGGGAATTAGAATCCACGTCTTGATTTCACCAATGCCGGTGTACTATTTTTGATCTGTTAAGTATTCAAAGTTTACGTCATCTCTTTATCCTGCTTACTCTTCTAGTGCGAAGTCAGAGATAAAACACTGTGCTATTTTGAAGTAATGACCTCGGCGCGTACAAGTCGCAATAGCCAATAAGGCACCACCTACAGCGACAGCTGCCTAGCAAACCAGTAGGCCACGGGGGACCCGCACCACAAAAACGCCGACCTCTCATCATTATGTCGCTACGCAAACAATCGACGCAGAACCTGTTTTGGTTGGCGCGCTCATAATGGTGACCGGAACTGGAGGCCCTCTGCATCCGGAGACACCAGCTGTTGAGGCCGCACCCGGCGGGGACCGCCCGAGATATTGAGTTACAATCGGGGCGCGAGCCACAGCCTGCATCCTCGCTGCGATTAATTCGACCTGACCTCGCTAAGGCATTCGGCTGCGGGCTCCGTCGGTATGCTGAGGTCAGAAGGCAAGCTGACTGAAAGGGTATCATGTCAATACTGTAGTACGGAAAACACATACGCTCATTTCCCAACATTGTTTTTATTTACCATCTGCCAAGTATTGTACCCTCTATTCCGTCAACAGGTACGAACTTCAAAGGAGATCATATCACCACTTGTAATTCCAGTGCCTATATTGTTTATGAGAAATGATTATATTCGCGTCTCTCCCTCAGCATTTATAAGTCTCTCAACTGATAAGATTCAATTCTGCACCTCTTCCGACTTGTTTTCACTATCTCCCGTGTCCTCGCTGAGAATGGTGGCTGTGTTGTAACGCTCTGGTCTCGCATTCCGGAGGACGCAGGTTCGAATCTCCGTCTGGCAATTCAGATTTAGGATTTTCATGGTTTTCAGAAGTAACTCCATATGAATGACGAGATGGTTTGTACAGAAGATCATGGCTGAATTTCTTCCAATTCCTTGCCCCCAGTTTTCTCCTGCCTATAATGACCTTGCCATAAGCAAAAAAAAAAAAAGGAAAAATATCATTAATAAA